>JBAMBO010000041.1:0-469777 GCA_037044535.1 Lordiphosa magnipectinata | reverse complement strand
AAACTCTGAACTCAAAACTGTAATACACACGAACACTTTGCAAGCTGTTTTAAAACTAATTTCTGAGCGCAATGTGATGTCATGATTACACCTTCGGAAGTGCACCAGGTATCGCGTTCTTGACTTGGAAAATATTTAATGGCTTAAGTTAGGTCACTAGAAAATACATAAGGTCACTATAAAAATAATCAAATACGCCTCCCGAAATACGCATAAGTACCTGTAGAATATGCATTTGTCCCTTTTCAAAAAGAGTGAACTTTTACCTATTTGGACTCACAGCCCATTGATGATTAGCAGGTCGTTGCAAAAACAACGGACTGCAAATTTTTTATTGCCTTCATACAAAGGGATATTCCTTGTCGACACCATTGCTGATATTTGCGGTGACAGCTGCTTATTGCAGCTCCAGGCAGCTCATTGATTGGAAGCAGGTCATTGCGAATATCGCCGATCGCACATTTCTTTGGCCCTAGCAAAGAGTGTGTGCACTCGGCCTGTGCCTTTACAGAAGTTAGCAAAAATTATTTACACGCGTGTTAGAACACGAGTGAAAAAAATTTTCGTGTTAATAACAAGAAAAAAATTTTTATTTTCTCATGAAAAAAATTGTTTGTAACACGTGTGAAAATACAAATTTTTTTCATTGATATTAATTATCATGGCAGAAAAAATCTTTTGAGCATTTTACGAACCCTGGTAGGTAGGGCCTAGAACAATTCGCTTATGATGCTGTTGTGGTATTGCAAAGCGTCTTTGATGAACGCTGCAAGGGCTATCCAATTTACTCAGTTGAGCAGATCGAGAAGTTCGTTTTCCGATAGATGTAGACACTGAAAGTGCAACATGCGTATCTGTTTTAAGATGGGGCAGATTCCGACAAAGTGAGCCACATCTTCCTTGGTACACATATTGCAGAGGGTACAATCCTGCCGAGTGTTACTCCTGTGAGGTTGAAAATTGAGGCTTAGATTTTCACATCTCGCCCTGAAAATAGCGTTTATCCTCTCCACACCTAGACTGTCATTGAAGTAATTTTTTGCTTCAAGGTTGAGATCCAGGGATTTATACAGAGTCCTCTCTGCGCTCCTTTTTGCTTGCGAAATAAATCCGTCCCTTTCTACTTGACAGATTTTAGCATTGATTTGTGCGTGGGCTTGTTGCCACAGTAGTTGGTTGTCAAGGTCGATACTGACGCAGCACTCGTTAGCGAAGAGCTGGGATCTTTCGCCCTGAAGTTGCCTAGCTATGATCTTCGGCAATCTTGAGCTATCCATCTTCATTACTTTGTTTACGTAGTTGAAATGGGTGTGCAGAGTGTACGTGAACAGCGAGGGCAGACCAGTTTCTATAAATATTGCGTAGTTTGGGTAAGTTGAGGGGAGCCTAAATACTTTTTTGATGAAGAAGGTGAGGAGGCGCTGGACATATTCATAGGATGAGTGGCCCCATACTTGCGATCCATAGCACAGGATTGAACGTACAGCCGCTTGGAAGACTGCGTATTTTGTGCTTGGCTTGACGTTTTTCCTACTAAGCAGAGTTATCCATGACGCGTTTAAGTCCACTTTTGCATCTTTCAGTTTCTCGCAGAGGTGAGCTTTAAATGACATATTGTGAGTACTCTCCTAGGTATTTGTAGCTCTTCACCCTTTCAATGGTAACACCTTCTATCGTCCAGTCTTCTAATCGTGAGTAACGACCGCCGCCCTGTCTAATTATCATGATTTTTGATTTGTCCGTGTTGATTTGAAGGCATATATAAATATATTTATATATACTATTAATAAATATGTGTTCTTATTTAATCTTTTCGCGTACATTAATAAATGTCGAAATCACGAAAATTGTGCATTATTTTTCAGAAATAAGAAAATTAAGCATGGGAGAATTACAACAAAATCAACCCTGTCAACACGAACTGAATTATAAATATTTAAATAACAGTCTGAGAGTGAGACACATGAGACAGCTTAACTTTGACTCAATGAATCTTTGAATCAAATGATATAAAATATCCTATATACATTTCTTCCCTCAATTTTCTACAATTTGAAAATATTTTGTTCGCCCCTAACACTATTAGTATTTTTCCTAAACGTAATAAACCTTTTTTTTTTTGAGAATGTACATTTCTAGTGGAATCACCAAAGGGTTTAGACCGATAAGGGAAGAGGTGCGGCCTAAAGTCTGGGATTTCAAAATTTCATTTATAATTGGATAGATTACTTTAAAACAAACTGATCTGGCCCAATGTTGGGTTATTTTGGATGGACGTTGACGTACAATACGCAGTACGTTCAAGACACCTAGCCAAAGCTTGTTACGCGCGAACCCCAGGCAAAATAGCAGCCCACCTCCAGCCCAACCGACCGAGAGGCGCAGTCACTAACGTGTGACACGAAATAGCGAAGGAAAAACATAAAGTAATGTTAACTACGGGCTAAATAAGTTAAAATAGAAATTTTTATAGCAGGAAGAGAAGTTTCAGAGTTAATTAGTCGGTAGAGTTTATTGTAATCAGCACAGAGTACACGAAACGGTTCATGCAAAGCATAGTATTACAACGATTTAGTGATAGGGGTATATAATTACGAGTAGGTCTAATAGGAACGTTGAGGATAATAAATGGCCAACCAACTCAGTTGAGTCGATTTCACCATTAATTAGCCTATGTATAAAATTAGTCTATGTTAATAAGGGAGGGAAGGTAAATCAAAAGAAGTCTACTAGAGTACGATGGTAAACGGACCTCAGGATTCCAGCCTAAACCACGAAGAGCAAATAATAAAAACTGTTTTTGCACAGATTCAATTCTATCTTGATGGGTCGAATATGACGGAGACCACACACAGGTTCCATACTCGAAAATCAGGCGTACAAGAGAAGTGTAAAAAATCTTCGTCGTATAGGGATCATCAAATTGCTTCGACTAGCGCTTAATAAACCCAAGAACAGCAAACAGTAGCAGCAGTAACATGAGAGTCAAATTTAAGTTGGTGGTACAAGAATTACCCCTAGATCATTTACCACATTGGCTGAATCATTTAAGCACTCAAGTGGGACATTATCAAGCATGTAACAGAAGAATTGTGACAACCTTCTATAAAATGTCATAACCTTACACTTGGAACTGTAAAGGTTTAATAGATTATCTTTACACCAAGACTGAAATGCATCCAAGTCTGCTTGCAAATTATAGCGGAAAACCAAATCATTATATGTTAAACATAGTTTCATAGTTAGTGAGTCAAGACTGACGGCAGATCATTTATGAAGAGAGTAAAGAGCAATGGACCCAAGTGACTACCTTTGGGGGTACTCCAGAGGTAACCTGGATTAGTTTCGAATATGAATTACAAAATATAACTTTTTGTGTTCTAGAACTTAGGTAATCAGAGATCCAACTAGGAAGGTTAGTTGGAAAACCAATTAAACTCAGTTTATGAAGCAACAAGGAGTGATTAGCAGAATCAAGAGTCTTACTAAAATCAGTATAAATGACGTCAGTTTGCATCTTACCAAAGAACCCTTTGATCACTAATGATGTAAGCTCTAATAAGTTAGTGGTAGTAGATCGACGCTTCATAAATCCATGTTGATAGGGTGAAAAAATGGAACTACATAAATGTTGCAGTTCAGATGTCATAATCCTCTCAAAACCTTTAGGAATTGCAGACAACTTGGAAATACCTCTATAATTCTCAACATCCGACTTATTACCTTTTTTATGGAGAGGAATGATATACGATTCCTTCCACAACACAGGGAAAGAGGATGACTCAAGAGACAATTCAATTAATTTATGAATAGGCTTACAAAGTGCATCAGCACAAAACCTAAGTACACAAGCAGGTACTCCATCGGGACCCGGTGCATACACAGGTTTAACAGAGCTAAGATCGCAAAGGAGAGAGCTTTCAGTGATTACAGGGCTAAAAATACAATTAGACCCATTCAACTGATAGGGGTATGGTTGATTCGCAAAGAAGCTAGAAGACGAGTAGGTTGATCGGCTATGGCCTGATCAGTGTTTGCTTTCACATTACCATACCGCACAGAAGATGGCCAAGTGGAAGATTTGCGTTTAGAGTTAACAAACGTATAAAACTGCTTAGGATGGTGCGAGAATTGAAGTATGCAAGGGTTAAGATAGTCTTTATAACATTGTGCGTTCAGCACATTAAATCTAGAACGAGCATCCACATAACGGGAGAAATCAGATGATTTTTTCGAATTCTTATATGTTTTGAAACTCTTGTATTTTACATTTATTAGTTCTCTTGTGAAACATGGCTGCCTATTAAGACAGCGAGGGAGTTCAAGTGGAACACAAACATCAAAAAGCGAGTTCAGATGACTATATCTTATAGCTGCCATAGGAACCATCGGTCGAAAAATGGGTTTTAGTGAGAAAAACTTTTTTGTTCTCAATGTTAGCGTCCTTAAACTCTGCCATTATTAATATTATATGCTTTCAAACAGATTTGCAAACTTTGGTCAAAATCGGATGACTATATCTTATAGCTGCCATAGGAACCATCGGTCGAAAAATGGATTTTAGTGAGAAAAACTTTTTTGTTTTTAATGTTAGCGTCCTTGAACTCTGCCATTATTAATATTATATGGTTTCAAACAGATTTGCAAAGTTTGGTTAAGATCGAATGACTATTTCTTATAGCTGCCATAGTACCGATCGGTCGGAAAATGGCACTTAGTGAAAAAAACTTTTTTGTTTTCAAGTAAATCGTTCTTAAGGTCGGTGATTCTTAATATTAAACGCTTTTAAACTAATTTGAAAAAGTTGATCGACATCGGGTGACTATATCTTATGGTTGCCGTAGGATCGGTCGAAAATGTTTTTTTTTTTTTTTAATGTTAAACTCACTGATTACTTATTCTACATGCTTTCAAATAGATTCTCAAAATTTGTTCGAAATCGGATGACAATATCTTAAGGCTGTCATAGGACCGATCGGTCGGAAAATAAGTCTTAGCGAGAAAAACTTTTTTGTTTTCAATTTTATCGTTCTTAAACTTGGCGATTGTTAATTTGATATGTTCTCAAAAAGATTCGAGAAATTTGGTCGAAATCAGATGTTCATCTGACGGAAAATGGATTTTAGTTACAAAAGTTTTTTGATTTTTATCTAAGCGTTCTTAAAATCTGACATTTCAAAAACAGCATTTGCAGGGGTATAAAAACTTTGCCACTGACGAAGTTAGTTTGGCCATCTCGTTTTTAATATATATTTTGTCCCTTTTGTATATCGAGAACGGTCAACAATTTGTACAAAAAAAATAAAAACAAACTATCCATCTATTCGAGCTTCTGTTAGTTTCCAAAAATGTTTAATGCGTCATTGTAACACATGGTTGAACATAACGACGTCTGTAGGCGTTGCAAATGTAAGGTAGATGATTAAACCTGTCCCTTCTGTCCTTCTCTGTCCCTGTCTTAGATATGATGTACTTCCAAAGTAAGTAATACAGTCAAAAGGAATCCTCTATAATACCCCAACTACGCTGCTTAGTTTCAAAATAATAGTGTGGTGTGTATAACAGTTGCATTAAATAGTCCTCCATTTAACTTTATGTCTGCTAAGTTGTTTTAAATATAAAATTTGCACAAACACACCGTGGAAGCGCAGGCATGCAGCATGTGGCATGCAGTAGTTAATATTTTACAAGCTTTTTACTTTCAACATAATTACAGTTGTGGTGTCTACCGGCAAAAGCACGCGGCCAGGTTTCTGGCCCAGGTACTTTGAAAAACTATTTGCGCATAGATACATATACACACACAGACCTACACACGTGCACACATACATAATTTAGTATAGCACTTGGACAACATTAACGTGTGTAGCAAAGCGCTGAGTGCTGCGGCAGCTAAGGATACGCCTTGCTACACACACACACACACACATACACACACAGACACAAACTCGGCTGCACCTGCTGCGCATATATTTCCTGGCTAATACATATATAATTTTTCACCGCTTTTACCGTTTTTTGTTTCCTATTTTATTGGTGCCTCGCAGCCGTTGGCTGCACTTTTATGCCCTGATGTCCTTGGTTAGGTCGCTTCTTTTTTTATATTTTTTTGTATACGAGCATATATAGTAAATATTGTTTGCCTTAGCTACTTTATATTTAAGTGCAGCTGCAAAATGTATTCTTTAAAAAAAAAAAAACTTAACAAGCAAAACGTTGACAGTGCGTATAAAATATTCTTTTGTTTTTGTTAAGGTTTTTCTCTTTTTGTGTTTTTTGTGGTTGCTGTTCAAATATTTGTCACACAAAAAGCTTAATAGTATGCAATGTTTTTTTTTTTCTCAGGAAAAGCAGCTTCTTTTGACGCGTTTGCACTAGCCAACATGAGCAGCAAAGTGGAAGCAATTGAACTGGAAGTGAAAAAATTGTCTGGAATTAATGACGATTTATTAATTATCTTTTACAGAGAAGCTTCCAATATTGGTTACTGCAAATAACACCAAAAAGTTATTAAACACTCCATCAATACCGAACTCATCCGGCAAGGATCAAGCAACAGCTTAGTAAAACACTTTAATTGGGATTCTGTTTCAAGGTCAACTCATGATATCAAAGCGAGAGCGCTTGGCAGTAGAAGATATATGTATTTTTATTCCAATGCTACATTGCGTTTAAGGTGCCAAATCTGAATGTTAAATTTAGACCCTATCCTGTAGAATTTGAATTTAAATAAACAAAAAAAAATCAGGGATCGCAAATAAGAGTTATGGGCTTTAACAAATCAGAGCCAAATAAGTGTCCTAGATATTGTTGGAGACACCCCATGTCCGAATTTTGAGTAACCAATCCAAAAACAGGGTTAACTTTTATTTTCAATTTTTAAAATTATAATTAATAATAATAATAATTCTTATTTTAATTAAAAAATTGAAAATAAGACTTATTTTTCAATTTTTATTTTAAAAATTGAAAATAAAAATTGATTTTGAATATAATTTAAACCAAGCGGTGCATTACAAAAGTAGTCATATATCTATGATCTGTGTTTCAATACCTTTCCATTGATATATATCATTTCCTTGAAGGATCAATATTAAGGATACTAAAAATTAAATAATGTTGATTACTAAATATATGTCGAATTGTTCAAAATTTTTTTAGTTTAGACTCGGAAAAAAATAATTTCAAAGTGTAAACTTTGTGACCGTTCTTTAAGGGGTTACATGGGTTTCGTGGGTTCAAAAAATCGATTTTTTTTGGCTTATTAATTTCTACAACATCTCAAGAATATTATCCTAAATTTTCAAGTCGATCCGAATAATAGTTTCGGAGATACAGCCTTTGGAAGGTGTGAGCTCCAAGTCAGGTATAGAAGGGTCAGCGCGCAAGGGTCAGGTATAGCTGAGGTTATCCCAAGTTTCTATCATAGAATTTATTAAAAACGTGATATTATTTGTGGTTTTCTAGTGTCATTTGTGAAGTTGATAAACAATGCATACAATTTCAAGAAAACAGTTAAACCTTGGAGCTCGTAGAAAAGATAGACCGAGAAAAAGGAAACAGTCCTTTAATCCTAAAGATCCGGAAACTGATGATAGTTCCTTCACGAGCACATGAGTATACTCCATTACCAGATGAAGTTTTGATTGCTATGAAACCAATATATGATGATCTCAGTAAGGATGAGCTTCTCGAACGGTGTGTTGGTGGTTTCACACAAAATAACAACGAGAGCTTCAACCAATTGATCTGGAAATTACTCCAAAAATACTTCCTGCTGGTTCAAAGATTGTTAATATTGCGGCATTGGTCGCTGCTTGTATCTTCAATGAAGGAGCATCAGCTTTATTATTGATTATGCACGGTATGGATTTAAAATTAGGCCGAAACTCCCACGAATATGTCCGAATTTCGGATGAAAACCGTGTGTGCGCAGCCGAAAAAAAAATCTGCGAGCGAGACTCGCGAGCAAAAGGATGCCCTGGACATTGGAACTGCTGCAGGATCTTCACTTTATGGCCCAGGAATCGACGATTCACTGTAAGTTACAAAAAACATTTTTTATTTCCACTTTTATTGTTACTCAAAACTTTAAACGCGTTTTTCTCGGAACCGTGAATTTTCAAAGTCGGTTGTCAAATGTTCTCGAAAACTACTGAACCGATCTTGATGAAATTTTTCACAGGTGTTCGAGATACAATTTACTCGGGCTTGGACGAAGGATTTTTTTTATTTTCTATTGCAACTATTTAAAAAAAAACAAAATGTCATGCAAATTTGGCCGAAATTTTCATTTTTTTTGGAAAAATGTCTGCCAAAATTCCAATTTTTACTTTTTATACCCTTGCAAAGGGTATTATAATTTTGCCCAGAAGTTTGCAACGCATAGAAATATTCATTTCCGACCCCATAAACTATATATATTCTTGATCAGGGGGACGAGCTGAGTTCATTGAGCTTTGTCCGTCCGTCTGTCTGTCCGTCTGTCTGTCTGTCTGTCTGTCCGTCTGTTTCTACGCAAACTAGTCTCTCAGTTTTAAAGCTATCGAGCTAAAATTTCGCACAGAGTCTTCTTTTTACTGCACGCTGCTAATATGTCGGAACCGACCGGATCGGATCACTATATCTTATAGCTGACATAGGAACTATCGGTCAAAAAATGGGTTTTAGTGAGAAAAACTTTTTTCTTTTCAATGTTAACGTGATTAAACTCGGTCATTAATAATATTATATACTTTCAAACAGATTTGCAAATTTTGGTCAAAATCGGATGACTATATCTTATAGCTGCCATAGGAACCTTAGGTCGAAAAATGGGTTTTAGTGAGAAAAACTTTTTTGTTTGCAATGTTAACGTGATTAAACTCGGTCATTAATAATATTATATACTTTCAAACAGATTTGCAAATTTTGGTCAAAATCGGATGACTATATCTTATAGCTGCCATAGGAACATTAGGTCGAAAAATGGGTTTTAGTGAGAAAAACTTTTTTGTTTTCAATGTTAAAGTGATTAAACTCAGTCATTAATAATATTATATACTTTCAAAAAGATTTGCAAATTTTGGTCAAAATCGGATGACTATATCTTATAGCTGCCATAGGACCGATCGGTCGGAAAATGGAATTCTTAGTGAAAAAAAACTTTTTTGTTTTTAAGTAAATCGTTCTTAAGGTAGGTGATTATTAATATTAAACGCTTTCAAACTAATTTGAAAAAGTTGATCGACATCGGGTGACTATATCTTATGGTTGCCATAGGACCGATCGGTCGAACATGAGTCTTGGTAAAAAAATTTTTTTGTTTAGTTTTGTTAGCGTCCTTAAACTCGCTGATGACTTATTTTATATGCTTTCAAATAGATTCGCAAAATTGGGCCGAAATCGGATGACTATATCTTAAAGCTGCCATAGGGCCGATCGGTCGGAAATTGAGTCTTAAGGAGAAAACCTTTTTTCAGACGTTTATCTGTCGGAAAATAGGTTTTAGTTACAACATTTTTTGATTTTTATGTAAGCGTTCTTAAACTGTGACATTTGCATTTGCAAGGGTATACAAACTTCGGCACAGACGAAGTTAGCTTGGCCTTTTCGTTTTTTTCTTTCCTTCGTTCAAACCCGAGTTTATGGTCTTAACTAAAACACTTATTTTTGTTTTTTCATTTTAGATGATCCTGTCAGGAGTTAGCTGACAACGCGGACGCACCTTTTTTCGAGGAGGGTCCCGAATTACCCCTGTTCCAGGCATCGGATTCTCGTAGTCTTAGGGCTGTTGTGATAGCCATTTGCTTTGCAACAATGTCTAGTGGTAGAAGGTGAAGAATAGTATTTAGCGCTTCCGTTGGTGTCGTTCGGAGAGCGCCGCTAATACATATTGCAGATTGTTCAGGGCTTTGTTTCCCCGAGTTTTGGCCACCATACTAGTGCTCCGTAGAGTAGTATGGGGCGTACTACCGCTGTGTAAAACCAATGTACTATGGAGGGGGAAAAACCCTATTTGCGGCCTATGGCCTTTTTGCAAGAGAAAAGAGCAATGGTTGCCTTTTTAATGCGTTCATTTATGTTGTCGTTCCAGAGTAGTTTCCTATCCAAAACGACACCCAAGTATTTGGCATTGTCACCAAATGCAAGGCTTACTCCGTTGATTTTAGAAGGGACAAGATCAGGAACTTTGTACTTTCTAGTGAAAAGCACTAATTCCGTCTTAGCTGGGTTCACGCCCAAGCCACAAGAAGTTGTCCACTGAGAAAGTATTCGTCAGTGCGGTCTGCATGAGGTCACACAGCGTTTGAGGCAACATTACATTACATTTAAAGATGGCAATATCATCCGCGTAAGCCACCACTACGTGTCCCTCCGCTTCCATAAGTTGGGAGTACACCGACCTGCTGGTTAGCAATTGTTCGATGAATCTTACTAGCGGCACATCTGCTCCCACATATGTCAAGGGAGAGGTGATGGCGCTAGATTGGACGTTATTGGAGGCACCCTCTATGTCGAGAAATGCTACTAAAGAGAAGTCTCTTACTTCAAGTGATCTTTCAATCCTTGAGACCAGAGACCTACCCTTGCTGTATGCATGTTGCGTGTGTGCTAGATGAGCGGGACTTATAGTTTGCCTCAGGTGTGAATTTATAAGTCTCTCAAGAGTTTTAAGAAGAAACGAGGATAGGCTGATTTGGCCTATAATCGTTTGGTTTCACATGTGAAGCTTTTGCCCGCTTTCGGTATGAATACCCTTTTAGTTTCTCTTCACCTAGTGGGGATATAGTTGACCTTAAGACAGAATTGAAATAAGTGAGAACAATATCAAGTATTGGGAGGACAAAAAGTACATGTATTCTCGGTTGTATCAATTGGCGAAAGTGCTCCATTGCGTGCCAGTTGAAAGGGCATTTTCTGCTCTAAAATTGGTTATGTCTGAATTGAATAAATAATGCATCCTTAGTGCTGTTAAACTTTCATGCTTACATAAACTCTGGGCATTCAATTTTGTAGGTACAGAGTACCGGAGTGACCGTATTTCTTACTTGATTGAGTTATGACAGGCAGGAAGTAAGTAAGTAAGCGATATGTATAAACAGTCTTAAAAGTAATTTATATTTTAAACATTATAATCGTTACGATCCCTGAAAAAAATAAAAAGATATGGAAGCACAGATTCAAAAATCTCCGAATATATATTTAAATGCATTAAGAAAATTAGTAACCAATTTGTGCTACCTTTCGGATGAAGCGTCATCTTTTGCTTTCTTTGACAAAAGCATAAGTACACTGTTCGGTGAATTAACGAGAGCGTAAGTTAAAGTCGGCTCTAACCGACTTCGATATACCCGTTACTCATGGAAACAAATGTTTAATAGCCTTACTGTATGCCTGAGGTGGGTCAGCCGAAAAGTATGCAACATTTTTGAACTCGTCTCTCTCTCTCTCTCTCTCTCTCTCACTAAGATTGCTGCTGAACGCAATGCTTAGGTTATGAGTGGGGTGGGTGGTGGGTGTTACCTGATCGTTTTTTGCTCATAACTTGAGTATCGTTCATCCGATCTTTATCATTCCTTCAGCAAATCGATAAATAATTTTGAGTACTAGATATCTCTAGAAAGTACGAACCATCTATCATCAAAACTGTAGGAGATATGACGTTTTTTCCAAATTGCGGGGGCGTGGAGGGGGCGTGGCAAAAATTGAAAATAAACTTGATCTGCGTGCAGACAATAGGAGTCTACATTTCAAATTTGGTTGCTCTAGCTCTTCTAGTCTCTGAGATCTAGGTGTTCATACAGACGGACGGACAGACGGACAGACGGACAGACGGACAGACGGACAGACGGACATGGCTATATCGACTCGGCTGTTGATGCTGATCAAGAATATATATACTTTATATGGTCGGAAATGATTCCTTCTGCCTGTTACATACATTTGCACGACTTTAGTAGACCCTTTTACTCTACGAGTAACGGGTATAAAAAGTATATGAAGAAAAAAAAACCAAGATGGGGAAGAAGAAAACATCAAAGAAAATACTTAAACCTTCACATCGGTAAAAAGTTTTTACTAAAAACTAAGAAAATATATTATTTCAAAGGCAAAAAAAAGAGAAATAATTATAAAAACAAGAAATAAACGGCAGGCTAGGAGCGCTGTCCTACCTCGTTTGCTGTGAGTTTCAAACTGAATGTTCTGTATACTGTGACGCAGTTCTAGCCAAACCCGAACTGTCATTCTAGTGCATGGATAACTAGATCTAAAATCAAACAAAAAGAGTAAATAACTAAAAGTTTTTTGAAACCTTTATGAATCGATAAAAATGATTTCACGACTTTCTTGACTCATGATGATGTGACTTATTATTCGAGTAACAAGGATTTTATAGGAACTGATATGAAGTTAGAGCTTTCAAACTGTAGAGGGTGCTTTGAGGATCAACCTCCGAGTTAGAATCTGAATGCTTTGCGATTGGCTGAGCTTGGTTGGTTACGCATTTTCATTGTAAACATCCCTTGAATTTGTTGTGGTGGACAGGTCAAATAGTTGCTGTGCGTGAACGGAAAACCTATTGTTGTAAAACCTACCTACCTGCCTATAACGTGTAGCATGGGGTGTGGAATGGGTGTACGCCTAAGTAGCTGTAAGTAGTAGAGAATGTAGGATAACGGGAAGAAATTGAATATTTATTGATATTGTATATTCATTAGTAGTAAAAAGGGGGGTGGGGGTAGTAAAAAGGGATGCGTTACCTCACCTAGGACGCTTGGAATCCATTACAATCTTCAAATACGCTTCTAATTCGTAGTTATACCTTCCATGTATTAAGCAACCGATCGCACCACAGCGAAAGGTTGCACGAAACGACCAACCAAAGGCGCCACAGTTATATCTTTAATGTATTAAGGAATCGATTGCTGAACAGCGAAAGGTTGCATGAAGCGATGAACCAATGGCGCCACAGTTATATGTTTCATGTATTAAGCAATCGATTGCTTAGGAGCGAAAGGTTGCATGAAGCGATGGTGCCACAGTTATAGCTTCCTTGTATTAAGGAACCGATTAAGCCAATGAACGTAGGTTATGCAAAAGCTTCTTTTGATCGAGTTTGACAAAACTTATTCTGATTGTACAAAATCCAAATTCGTGATGTGACTTAGCGTGAGATCGAGGCATCCCTAAACATTAGTTCCACGAGCATATGTAAGATTTTCCATGAACATCTTGTCGTAAAAAAGGTTTGTTCACGTTGGATTCAGCATAATTTGGCAATCCCTTCAAAAAAAATTGGAGCAAAGAAACGCTGAAAAAATACAATAGCGGAGCTTCAAAAGACGTTTATACACATGAATATATGCGTATGAGCCGGAAACAAAACAGCAATCGATAGTGTGGGTGTTCCAAGACGAGCCAAATCCCACAAAAGTTTTTCGCTCACGAAACACTGCGATGCAAATGGTCGTCTGTTTCTCTGAGCAACGTAGGACTGTCAATTCAGAGTGGTACACGACCATTTGTTTGACGGAAGTCTTCGGAGAAATTCGCAAAACCAACCGCCGAAGACGTAGCATTCTCCATCATGACAATGCGAGCGTCTTTTAGACCGTCAAATTGATGGACCATCCGCCGTACAGCCCCGATTTAGCACCCAATGATTTCTTTTTATTCCCAAACAACAAAAGTAAACTGCGTGGTAAACGTTTTTCTACGCCGTTCGAAGCTGTGGATGCGTTCAAAAACCCATGTTTTGGAGGTGCCTCAATCGGAGTGGAAAAAGTGCTTTGAAAATTGGTTTGAGTGAATGCAAATGTATAAATATTCATGGAGAATATTTTGAAAATTTACATTTTAGCCATTTTCGTTTAAAAATGTTTGTTATTATATGTTCTTCTATGGCCCGAAATTTAAATCACAACCGCTTAACGTTCTCGGCCGGCGCTACCAATGCCAGCCAGTCGCCTTTGTTTCGTGCGAGCTGGCTCCAGTTGTCCAAGCTTGGCAATAACTTTCCCTTCCTGGTATTCCCATCTCAGTTTCTGTTCTCCCCTCGTGCCTCTTTTCTCAATGTCTTTCTTCTTAAAATTGTAACCCATTCCTGCAGGAGCTTGTTCATCATGTTGTTTTGTGCGCTTGGCTAGAGCTCATACAGTTCGCGATTCTTTCGGATGCGAAATTCATCGCCAACTTTTAAAGGTCCATAAATCCTCAGAGGAATCTTTCGCTGGAAAACGCCAATCGACGCCTTATCCGCTGCTGTTAATGTCCATGCTTCTGCGCCGTATTGCAGGACTGGGATGTTAAGCGATGTGTATAGCGCTATTTTCGTTTTTCGATAGAGGGCTCTACTCTTGGACTCCCCTACTGAGCCCAAGGTAGCATCGGTTTGCCATTCTTCTTCGGATTTCCAGGCTGATGTTGTTGTCGCTGCTTATCATCGTTTCGAGGTAGACAAAATCCTTTACAACCTCAAAGCTGTACTCTCCCAAGGTACCAGATTGTCCACGACGCGTAGCCGTGGCCTAGTAGCACGTGGATACTAGGTACTTCGTCTGGTCCTCGCTTACTGCTATCAAATGGCTCGGAGAGGTTCCTTCCTTTTTTGACGGAGCTTTGCGTGCTTCTCAACGTCATCATGCAAAGTCGAACATACTTTGCAGGTATACCTAAGGTAGACAGGGCTTCAAAGAATCTTGACCTTATTGGTGCGCCGAAGGCGTGTTTTAACAAAAAGATGAAAGGTTTCGATCTTTGTCCCAAGGGTCTTCTCCAGCATTAACCGCAGTGTGAATATCTGGGCTGTGGTGGACTTAACAGGTCTAAAAGCACACTGATAAGGTCCAATTAGTGTGCTAATAAGCGGTTTTAGATGTTCCCGAATAAGGTTCACGACAGAACCTTATATGCAATTGGAAGGAGGCTATTCCCACGATAGTTGGCGAAAACTGCAGGGTCTCCTTTTTTATAAATTGGGCAAAGTACACTTAGATTCCAATTGTCGGACATAATTTCGGCAATGGAGTTGGTGCATGCACCTTACCAATTGCTCTCCTCTAACCCTGAACAATTCAGCGGCCAAGTCATCAGAGCCGGCTGACTTGTTCTTGGTAAGCCTTTTTATGGCTAAACAGACTTCGTGATGGATGGTTTGTTATTATATGCTATTTCCGAAATATAAATATGCCTTATTTCGCCATTAAAACCTTACATCCCAACCCTACCCAGAAAAATTTACCTTGAAGACGACGCATACATATTTGTTGTTGCATTCGATGTTGCTAGAGACATAGCAGAGAAAGAGGACAGAGAAAACATACGAAAATGTTGTTGCTATATACCAGCGATGGTCACCCGTATCACCCGGTATTTACACATACACGAACTGAACGCATGTCGAAGCTAAGGCGAAGAGAGTAAACAGGTCCTCAGTCGCTGGCTAGAATACGATGCGGTCAGATCGAAGCTGGTTGACGGAGCTTTATTTTCGCCCACCAATACACTCTCCCATTTTCGCCTCGCTTTCGTTGACCAACGCTGCTTTATACTTTGGTTTGTGCTATTCGTGAGCGCCTCTACATACGTGCTGCTGTCGCTATGCGCAAATGAACAACGAATAAGCGATGTGCGCATAGGCTCCATCTGCTGTACTGGGAGAAAAGAAGAGAGCTCAAGACTCTTATAAAACAGAGCAAACGGGAGTGCTTCTTGGAACTCTGTGACACAGCGAAGCATGACCCATGGGGGAAGGCCTACAAAACTGTAGTAAAACGCCTATAAGCAGGCAGACTACCGGGGCCTACGAAACCGGAGGCACTTCAAAGCATAGTGGAGACACTATTCCCATGCAGGCCTGATGCCCTAAGCAACGCACATGAGTATGGTCAAAGTCGAGCTTCAGGGCAGTTTATAGAAGAGGTCACGGCTGACGAGGTGTGTTCTGCGACAAATAGTCTCAAACGCAACAAGGCACCCGGACCAGTCGTTGTTCCAAACAGTGTGTCTTAGATGCCTCTGACGGATGCCAGATGTGTTTGTCGAGCTGTTTAACAAATGCTTGAGGGAAACATTTCTAGTTAGTTGGAAAATACAGAGGCTGGTGCTACTCCTGAAGCCTGGCAAACCGCCGGGGGATGCTTCTTCATTCAGGCCCATCTGCTAGCAGGACACAGTAGGAAAAGTTTTGGAGAAGCTGCTGTGCAATAGGCTTGACGCAGCAGTAGAGTGGGCAGGCGGTCTTTCATCAACTCAGTTTGGGTTCAGATGCGCTTATAGAACTACGCAGACTGGAGCGACTGAGCCGGATATAGACTAGTATAATGCGGTTGAGGCCCCTGCGAAGCATTGCCTTGCGGCCGTCCCGCAGGTGCGTGCAACTAATTTATACAAATATATATATTTCCCTCTCAGGAAATTTTAGTTAGTCTAATAAACAAGGAATATAAAAAAAAAAACCCTAATTTACAGATTCAATAATAGGACTCAGTTTTTTAGTGGCAAATCTAAAAATAAAGTTGTCATTTCAAGTAATTTATTTGTAGAGCTGTTAAACAAAACAAGACTGTTTCTTGTTCGAAACTTTTCATGGGTAGATTCAACAAATTTCCCTCTTGGATTTTCACCCAAAAGTTTTTCCTTTTAAAATCAAATGGGCGAAACTTTAGGTGTTTGCTTGGATTGAACACGATTGGAACGCGCGCTGAAGGCAAGACGTCCAAGATATTACGTGTATTGCATCTGCCTAAAAACAGGTCACATAATTTCATGCATAAATGAGACCACTTGTAATTCTCAAGTTCGAATTCCGTGCATGACGCATATAAAAGAGGCAACTGAAATTTGCGCAGCAGAAATCAAAAGTGTCGGTAGTTTTGAATTAAAGTTGATAGTTGATTTAAATGCAGTCATAATCAAACCTAAATTTAGGATATCTATTTTTTTTAGAGTGTACTTACAATTTACTAAACTATTTCATAATTTTTGCCTTCATTTTAGCAATTTGCTCCAATCACGCAGCACGCAACGAGAATGTCATTCCCAAATTGTTGTCTAGTGGAAAAGACTTAAAAAGTTTTCATTTTAACACCCCCCCCCCCCCCCCCCCAAACGCATTAAAAATTAAACATAAATAAACAAACTGAATGCGCTCGCTTGTGAGTGTGTGTGTGTGTGTGTGTGTGCTCGAAGCCAAGATGATAGAAACACAGCATTCTTTTCTCCTTTTGCCAGTGTATGCTTGTACTCGTATGTTAAGTCTTTACAGCTAACAATTAAGTCGCAGAATAACAAACGTTTTGTGGATGGTGAAGCGGAGTGGGGGGATAGTTATAAAAAACTTTTTAATGCCACACACTTGCGGGCGTTTTGAACTTCACTTCAGCTGCCAGATAAGCAGCAGCAACGCAAAACTTTTGCACCCATATAAACTCACGCTCAACTCTATAGCAAGTACAACTATAACTGCCATAACTACCATAAATAAAAGGACAAGTTAAAAAACCAACCGAAAAGGCATACCGAAAACTACAGCCGCAATTAATTTGTGGCCCACGATTGCGTGGTTCGTTGGTTTTTGTTGTAATCGCCAAGTAGAACGTAACGAGACGTGCCTGGTCTGTGTTATCATTATGGAGTCATCTTGTACAGCCATTTAAATAATTACGAACCAACCAAACTAACCAACATTGCGTGCCAAACGAGCGAGAGTTCAAAATTAACGAAAATAAAATATATTTTACTACATTTACTATTCGTATTTATTTATAAATTGTCGGTTAGTTGCCAGGAAGTGTGCGTTGGACTGGTTGCGCTGATGATAAGGAAATGTAGAAATTAGGCAAAGATAAGGTAAGCTAAAGTGAAAGACCGGCAGCGATTGTAAGCTATGAATACTATTGGGAAAATAAAAGATATCTGAGCATTGCAGAGTGGATCTGAAATTTTCAAAGATATTATTAACAGATTGAACTTCTTGTTTAAATGTTAAAACTTTTTACGAAATACACTGGATGTTTATGCAACATATATATAATATTTAGAAGTGCTGGAATGTACTTTTCCCATACGAAAACAATTTCAATGAATGCGGGTAAGCAAGGTACTCAGCCCCTCTATAAACTCCTCTACTCGTCATTCTGTTTGAAAATTATCTCCAGTGAAACATTTCCGTTGTTTTGTTTGCAGTGTGGGTGGGGTACAATTTATATGTCGGGAACTAATAACATTAATGTCAATATTCAAAATCTGGTAATTCCAAAACAAATTTTGACATTTTGTAGCATAAATGGTATCACAACGTTTTGATGTACTAGCGCTATTTGTGTTGTTAACAGTGAGTTGAAAAAATCAATTTGGGTTTAAAGTGGAAATTTCAAGAGAAGATATTCGTTGGATTATTTATATAAATTTATATAATATAAATTTAAGTCATATTCTCCAAAACTAAAATGATAAATTTCAAAATATTTTCGAGACAGTCATGATATAGTATAACTTGGCAACCCTTAGTCCGTTTGGTGAAACACAGATGGCGCCAGCTGAGGCGTAGCTTAGCTACTTGTTTGTGTAACTAACGCTGCAGGTGCGTTGTCACGATGAATAGTGTGACCAGAGGTGGCATAGTACTCCTCCTCTAGAGACCATGTGGCAACGAATGATCTTCCAGTTTTGAGTAGAGTTGGGATGTACACACCTGATCATATTAATAGGTACACACCGGAATTTTTTAATTATTCATGTTTTTTTCGTACTTTTAGTGTTGACAACTATTTAATTTTTGGTTTTTTGTTGTTGTCAATGTCTGGCCACACTATGATAAAGAGTTGAAAGAGGGGCTGCCCCGTATATCAAAGCTTTTCTATAAATTGCGAGTCCACCACACATTTCGCCTGATCATAATAATAGGTACAGTCTCCGTTTCTCACAAGTATCAAGTGAATAATTTTGTAATCAGTGATCTTTTGGTAACTAAAGGTAAATTAAGTATAGCTCCTGTCAATATAGAGAATTAAATTATTGTTTTTTTTTAGAAAAAATGGGTCGGAATTTTCATTGTACTAAAGAAGAAGTTCGATTGGTTCTTAGTCTGAGAAAAGAAGGCAAATCTTTACGAGCCATCGCCAAATTAATGAACAGGTCTCATAATTTTGTTAAAAATGCATTAGAAAGAAAACCACAAAAAAAAAGGCCACAAAAAACAACAGAAACCCATAGTAACTTTGAGCAAAAAGGACCCATTTAAGTCATCGAAGGCTATTGCAGCCGAAATTGGGAATTCAATTAGTGCTCCAACTATCCGAAGACGACTACAAGATGCCAACCTACCAGGAAGAATTGCCAGAAAAGTCCCACTTATGCGCAAAAAAAAATATCACCATGAGGCAAACTTTTGCAAGGGACCACAAAGACTGGGTAGGATGCACCGGGGAGAAAAAATGGAGAAACATATTATGGAGCGATGAAACCAAGATTAATTTGTTTGGAAATGACTGTGTAAGGAATGTTCGACGCCCTAATGGAAAGGAATTCCATCCACGGATTACGAAAAAAACAGTCAAACATGGAGGTGGCAATATAATGGTATGGGGTTGCTTCTCCTGGTACGGCGTAGGTCCAATTTATCAGACTACGAACAAAATGAATGCTGAAGAGTACAAATCCATATTGGAAACAGTTATGGTACCGTATGCTGAGGAAAATATGCCATTACGTTGGGTATTTCAGCAAGATAATGATCCTAAACACACATCGAGGCTGTTATCGAAATTTTTCGAGGACCAAAAAGTTGACGTTCTGAAGTGGCCAAGCCAATCCCCCGACCTTAACCCCATTGAAAACTTGTGGGGAGACTTAAAAAAGAAATTGGCAAAGCATTCATTTTCAAATAAACAAAAATTATGGGAAGGTGTCCAAAAACTGTGGTATGAGACACCAGTAGAGACCTGCCAGGCTCTTATTAAAAGTATGCCAAAAAGAATAGCAGTAGTGGCCAAAAATATGAGGTGGATACTGGAAGTTAGGAAATATTAATTTACCTAAAAAAAGAACACAAAATGGAAATTAAAATTTTTTTCTTACCAACACATGAAGTGTACCTATTATTATGATCACACTGAAAACGTATCTGAAACACAAAATGATCTCTTTTATGTTATATTATTATTCTATGTTACAATTAAGTTTATTTTATTAAAAACAAACAGTTTTCTGTTTCTGTTACCTTAAAGTCAGAGTTGATGTGTGTACCTATTAATATGATCAGGTGTGTATGTCAGGGGTGAGCATCTACAGGATTTGTACAAGTCCCAATGTGGAGGAAAGCTTGCTTATACCTCTCGCTGTGATGTTTGTGTCGTAGTTGAGTCGATGGTAAACTTGCGTTGAGGCCGTTGCTTCTAGTGGGGGTTGATAAGCAAGTTCGTTCGATCAGGGTTAAGGTTGCCTCGCGTTGGAGACTTTCGTCTGCCACTCGTTGTGGACTGTGTGTTGAGATTGACAACTTGCAGGTAGACTCAGGCTGGCATCAATTGGCAAACAAAGAGCGTTTCGAGTTGTAGCAGGTTACTTGTTGTTGATCAGGTATTGGGATCGTTTTGCATGAACATCGGCGATGATGAACGATGTGATGAAATTCCATATTCAGCTGCACGATGTACTTTCATAAGTAGGAACGATCGCCTGGCAGGCTGTAAGATATGAAAAATTGGTTGGATGCTTGACCAATGTGAGATCGGTTACATGTAGTTAGGTGTTAAGTCGGTTGGGCGCAGGCGTGAGCAGCAGGTGTAGGGCAGGCTGGGCAAAGAACGTTTTTCACACGTCGGCTGCAGACGTGGAAGGCATTGGCCGAAGACAGGTTGAGTTGGAGTCGAGTGAACTGAAATCACTGTGTTGTCCAGTTTTGTCGCCAGATTCATTTTCGTGGAAAAAATAACATGGCGGCTGCTGTGCTTCTTCAAACTTTAAACGCATTTATCTCGAAACCACGTTTTTCGAACTGGCGGCTATGATATTTCCAGTTACACTGAACCGATTTTGATGAAACTAAGTGAAATCAACGCAGAATTGTCACCATTCTGGTCTGACCCTCAATCATAATTTTGAAAATTTTTTTACTATTTTTTTTTTACACTAAACTACAAAAAAAAGGGCCCAAAATCGAATTTTCATTTTTCAATGGCCGCTATTTTATCAAAAAAAATCACAAAATTTTTTTCGAGATTCAGACCAGAATGACATCTATACTGTTGATAACCCCGTTTTTTCTTTTCATTTCAGACAAGCTGGAGACGAGAAATCATGGCCGCCAGCACAATACATTTTTTTTGGACCCCCCACTTTGACGGTCGAGAACTTTTTGAACAGTCCTCGTATCGAAACAGAAAAATTTTTTTTGTTTACTTTAATCTTTTGTAACACAATAACAAAAACAGAATTGGAAAAACTCTTTGCGTTTTCAAATAAAATATTTTTTAAAAAAGGCAAAAGGTAAAAAACATAAAACAGCCTCGCTATATAGAATCCCCCCTTAAAACAATTTCAATAATTCATACATTTGATGTTACAATAATCTTGCGAACGTGTTTAAAATGCTCAAAATTTGTATGGGTGGTTAATTTTGCTAAGCCTCATTTGAAACCAACCAAAACAAATTTCTTTGGCACCTTGGAATTCTTTCTTTGGAGGATTTGCATTTGCATTTGAACATGGTGGTGAAAACTTTCGTCAACTTCTGAACGTGCGATCAATGACCTTAAAACCAAGTGCGTCTTTCTAGAATTTGAAGATAAATTCATTATACTTTTGAGTTTTTGTCTCACAATATTAAACACATGTTAAACCTAGCCGAAAATTTAGGTTTAAAACTATGTCAACTTTGTTTTGGTTTAAGGTTTAGTTCACAGTTTCAAAAAAAGTCTTACTGATTGGAATTCCTAAAAGTTCAATGCACTTACTTTTTGCCAAAATGCAACATTTTTCCTTCTGCCATTGTTTCAAATCAAATCCCTTCAAAATGCCTGTCACCTTCCCTCGATGGAGAGCATAAAATTTCATAACACACACACACACATGTTCACTTGGCCAAAGAAGTAACAAAAAGTGGCAACTGTGTTGCCTAACTGCAAGCAAGTGTCAATTACGCCTTAATAGCTAAAGGATAACCGAAAAGGCCGCAGCAAAGTGTGAGGCGTGGTTAGACTGCGGTGGCTGTTGGCCGTCAGTTGCTATCCATTCTTTTTTTTTTCCCCATTCCCAAACACAGGCAGAGTGAAAGTGCAGAGAAGCAAAACGGACAATCAACGCGTGGCCAGACGATATTATGGAGCTTTGAAGTGGCCGCCAGGATGATGATGATGGTGATGGTGATGACAATGGTGGCGGTTGATGTGGAAAGTGCAGAACAAAACTGGGCAACAGGAAGTGGCACAACCACTAAATCAGTGAAGTGCATTTGAACATGAATCGATGTGTGTGTGTGTATGTGTGTATAGGAAGTGACCCTGCGTTTGACTTGGGTAAATATTGATGGCATTATAACAAATCTCTCTTTGTTTGCTTATAAATCAACAAAAGGAAAGTTCGTATTTCAATTTCACTTTGACGCTGCCTTTGAAGTTGAAATTAGCAAATACTTTTGGAGAGCGAATGCAAATGTCTGATTACGTGAGCGCCCAGCAACTCGTTCGTGCGGCAATGTGAACAAGAAAAGGCAACATCATCGTCATCGTCATCATCCAATGTCAAATTACCCGCAGACAACGCGGTTTGCTATTGTTGACAATTTCCTGTCGCCGCTTTGCTCCTACTTGGCATGTGTGGATACTGCTTCAGCTGCTGCCAAAACGGCTGCGGGGCGTGGCAGCTGCTCATCAGTGAGTTGCAAGTAAAAACAACAAAAATGGAGTACGCGGCTGCGACTGCCAAAACAAAGCGAATTTGACATGACTGGAAAGAAATTTACATTTTTGGAATTTTTTAGTACCAGAAATATAGTTTTACCTCTCTGGCAAGTAGTCACTCATATCACCTACTTATCCCTTTGGTAGGAAACTAAATACAGCTGCAAAAGCAAACATAAATGAAATGTCAAAATGTAAACACAGAAAAATGAATTTTTAATAAAAAGTAAAGAGTTTGTGCCCTCCGGAGGGGGACAGTGGAAAGCAGAGCAGAGCAGGACGCTGGCAAGTTGCACACATCAAGGACAAGAAGAGGATGACGCTGCTGCTGCATTGCAAATGCATAAACACATTGATATTATTCCAACGCCAGCTGTGCACATTGAATCCTGATGCGGATGTACCAAAAAAAAAAAAAAAAGAAGAAAAAAAGCACAACACGTTGTCAACGCTGTCGTTTGCAGGGTAAATTGCATTAGGCAACAAACACATCACTTTCCAGGGTATCTCTCAACGTTTCTTCTCCTCCTCCTTCTCGTGGCATAAAATATTCAAAATATTGTAATCGCACACACACACACAGAGCATTGCATTGAACCCAAAAAGTTATCCTTTCAACGTTGCAACCTCCCCGCTCTCCAACCAATTGAATTATTTATTCACCATGTTCTGTTTGCTCGGCAAATTTAACCAACTTATTAATAATGCATTTTTGTGCTGACTCTGCGGCGCAACACGTCGCATTTAGTACGAGCAGAAAGCTGTCGTTAGTGCCAAATAATCCAGCAAATTCTAGCAAATTCTATTTTTGGCTCTGTCTGTTGAATTTTATTGCCGCTATTATTATTATATTGCATTGTTCAACCATCTCAACTGTCAATGATTTCGTGATTATTCGAGGATTTTTTTGTTGTTTTTGTTGTTGTGTCTGACATGTCGAGTCTGGCTCAGCGTAAATTTACAAATTTCAACAAAGAAATCAGCACAAAATTATTATGTTGTGTCAATTGTGTATGAACATTTCACACGACACGATATGAGGTGATTCTACAGTGGATAGAAGTCAATGTTATTCAAAGAGCCACAAAAGAAGACGCAGAGATCATCTGTTATTTTGCACAAAGTGTTTAGTGGTATACCAAAAAGCGATTTAGATGAAAGCAAATCTAAATCAGTTGACGGAACAACCCTTTTTGCTCACGGATTTGATTTAGACCGATTTGTGACCGAACATCTGTTTGACAATTGGCGCTAAAGTAAACAAAGCAAAGTGCCTGGAAGTGTTCAAACTGTCGGTTTCGACGAGATTGAAGATGTGCTCACACCCGGGCCTTTCTTGATTAGAAGACCTCTCATTGGAGCCCCGGAAGATGACAGCAAAAACGAAAAAGTCGGCTCTCTGGATCGATGGAGATACCTGCAGCGAATAAGAGCAGAATTCTGGAAAAAATGGAAGTTGCCAGAGGTCGCAAAAATCGGTCCTCCGTTTGCATTTGTGAGAAAACGACAGCTTTCGTGCGACCACATTGAAACAAGGTACCGAATCAACCTTTAACTACGCTATCTGCTTCTATTTGCTTGTGAGAGTAGAGAAACACATTTCTTGATTTTTTTCCTCTAAGGTCTTTTTGGGACCGTTTGGCCTAATTCCCGAATTCAAAAGTTCTTCTTCGTATGTACGCATCGGTGTGTAAGGCTCTGCTAACGATATGAATGTGTGCGACGAACTATATGTAGTACTAACTATATATAGTGACGTGAGCAGAGCGTGCTGAAAAAAGTGTTGAGAGTTATTTACGAGCTATGATCCTTGCAAAAGAAGGTTAAGTGGAGAACTGAGAAACCAAATCTCCAGGAAGGCCAGATAGTGTTGTTGAAACAAGAAAACACTCAGCCAGGAAGATGGTATAATGGTAGCAATCTACTTATCCGCTCACTACAAAGAGACACTGCAATTTTTCTGGACAAAGTTGGTCAGGTGGAATTCGTATCGTCGAATTGAAAATTTCTAATTTATTACGACCTGGAAGCCTACTTCGATGTTATGAAGCAAGCGCCAGTAATATTAGAAAAAGCAGAAAAAATATGTCCAAGGCTCAAAGAGTTCAGTACGCAATGCGATGCAATCACTGAACACGTCAAACAACAGTTGCGGCAGATAGAGGATATTAACAATCTTAATATGGCAAGCCCAAGGAAGAAAAGGAACTGTAGCACGATCTATGTTTGCCCAGGTGGATGGCTTGACATATCGGAGAAAGTGATTATTCGAGGATTTTTTGTTTTTTTGGTTGTGTCTTTTTTGTTGTTTGTTGTTTAGCATTGAAAATGCTAAACAAACAAAAATTAGAGGAAAGCTAACTTCGGCTCGACCGAAGTTTATATACCCATGTAGCTTGATGGCGCCACTATTTTGAGCATTTGCTCGCCAGTTTTTTATATGGCAGCTATATGATATATTCATCCGATTTTGATCGAACTCCCCAAAATTGTGTGGAAACTGACAATATTCACAACTGGAAGGTATAAAGACGCTACCATTGAAAACAAAAAAGTTTTTCTCACTAGAACTACTTTTTCGACCGATAGTTCCTATGGCAGCTATATGCTATAGTCATCCGATTTGGATCAAAACTAGCAGAATTGTGTGGTAGCATATAATATTGATTAGTGGCACGTTTGAGAGCGATAGCATTGAAAACAAAAAAGTTTTTTCCACTTAGACTTTTCTCAGACATATCTTTTGTATGGCAGCTATACTATATAGTTGTCCGATTTTCATAAAACTTTATGGAATTATGTAAAAGCATAGAAAACTTAGAAATTCGAGGATTGGTGAAGTTTGCATTGCAAACAAAAAAGTTTTTCTCACTAAAACTAGTTTTTCGACCGATAGTTCCTATGGCAGCTATACGATATAGTCATCCGATTTGGATCAAACTTGGTAGAATTGTGCAGTAGCATAAATTATTGATTACTGACAAGTTTGGGAGTGATAGCATTGAAAACAAGTTTTTCCTACTAAGACTTTTTCTCAGACATATCTTTTGTATGGCAGCTATTCTATATAGTTGACCGATTTTCATCATACTTGGTGGAATTCTGTGAAAGCATAGAAAACTAATAAATTGGGGGGACTTATGGCTTGGGGGCGTTTGCGTTGCAAACAAAAAAGTTTTTTTCACTAAAACTAGTTTTTCGACCGATCGATCCTATGGCAGCTATATGATATAGTCATCTGATTTGGATCAAACTTGGTAGAATTGTGCAGTAGCATATAATATTGATTAGTGACAAGTTTGGGAGTGATAGCATTGAAAACAACAGTTTTTCATTGAAAACAACAGAAACAGTTTTTCCCACTAAGACTTTTTTTCAGAACTATATTTTGTATGGTAGCTATACTATATAGTTGACCAATTTTCATCATACTTGGTGGAATTATGTGAAAGCATAGAAAATTAAGAAATACGTGGATTGAGGACGTTTGCATTGCAAACAAAAAAGTTTTTCTCACTAAAACTAGTTTTTCGACCGAGCGGTCCTATGGCAGCTATTTGCTATAGTCATCCGATTTGGATCAAAACTAGCAGAATTGTGTGGTAGCATATAATATTGATTAGTGGCACGTTTGAGAGCGATAGCATTGAAAACAAAAAAGTTTTTTCCACTTAGACTTTTCTCAGACATATCTTTTGTATGGCAGCTATACTATATAGTTGTCCGATTTTCATAAAACTTTATGGAATTATGTAAAAGCATAGAAAACTTAGAAATTCGAGGATTGGTGAAGTTTGCATTGCAAACAAAAAAGTTTTTCTCACTAAAACTAGTTTTTCGACCGAGCGGTCCTATGGCAGCTATTTGCTATAGTCATCCGATCCGGCCGGTTCCGACGAATGTGCAGCGTATTTGTACCAAAAAACTTTGTGTAAAGTTTGGTTACGATAGTTTAAAAATTGACGGAGGAGATAGCATAGAAACAGACGGACGGACAGACGGACATGGCTATATCAACTCAGCTAGTCATGCTGATCAAGAATATATATACTTTATGTGGTCGGAGATGCTTCCTTCTCTGCGTTACAAACATCTCGACAATTTTAATATACCCTCTACAAGGGTATACAAATCAGCTTCGGCTAAATGACTATGTCGATGACCAAACGTCAATAATCAGCGGAACTGAAAATTTAGTTAAAATAACTACAGAAAACGTAAGCCGCAGTTTCAAAGAAATGATCGATAAAATGGATAACATCACGGAGACAATAAATGAGCAATTCCTAATCTATAGGGAATCCATCAAATTCTTTTTGCTGATGAATCAAATGCAAGGCTGGATTGATGGGACGGAGAAAATGCAGACAAAAGTCATGGATTTATTAATGGATATTAATAATGGGAAAATCAAGCCCATACTTATCAAACCAGCTCAAGTGCTTAAGGAAATAAACATCATCCAACTTTCGCTGCCGCGTAATCATGTGCTGCCAGGAAGAGACTCGGGACACCCTCTAAAGTCAGTGTACAAGTTGTTGACAGCACGAGGAATATTTAAGAATTTCGTGATAGTGATAGAGGCAAAAATTCCACTTCACCTCAATCAACAATCGGACATTTTTAAAATTATTTCAATACCATTGGACAGGAATAAGCAGAAGATCATTCCACAAGTATCGGCAAATTATTTAATCTACAGTTCAACACTAAACTCCTACCATCTGATGACAGAAGCAGTAATCAATAAATGTCTGAGGGAAAACCAGGAAATACGAGTAATTCATGCGAGATCACAACGTTAAAACCACACACTAAGATGAAGTGTTCAATGGTCGAATACAAGGAGCAATCATTTTGGATAGAACTGGGATATCCAAACCGCTGGTTGTTTAAACTTTTTGCCAAAACTTCTGAACAAATCCAATGCAGCGAGTCGTATCATAAGATCGTTCAGATTCCGGAACAAGGCATATTGGACCTGGACAACGGATGCTCATTAAGTCTAACAGGGGTGGCTCTGTAGGCTCCACAACATATGCAGTCATAGATCAAAGTCATCGATCAGTGCAATATCGAGCAGACAAACTTGGAGTGAACTCAAAAGTTTAGGAATAGGTAAGCTCAAACCAAAATTGAAGACTGATCTGGATTCAAATAGCAGTACCTGAAGCTACGACAAATATGTACCCTAATATTGATCCGAATTCCAACTGTGATAATAGCTTTAGCTTCATGTGTGTAAGTTCATGTGATGTACTTGAATGTATCCTCAAGATTAAATCGAATGCAGTGGGGCTTGATGATATGAATCCCAAGTTTATTAAATTACTTCTTCCCCTTATACTTGATCATATCACTTATGATATGAACACTGCCTTCACCACGTCCATCTTTCCAAATATGTGAAAGCTTGCAAAAATACTACCGATCCCAAAATCATCCATTGAATATAGACCAATATCGATTTTACCATACCTATCGAAAGTTTGCGAGCACCTAATGGCAATTCAAATTCAACAATTTCTAACGATAAACTCCAAACTAAATGATTGCCAAACTGGTTTTAGATAAAACAGAAGTTGCACGACGGCAATATTACAAATATCGGAGGATATTCGAAGTCGAATGGATGATGGACAAATACCTTTCCGATGTCTTCTGGACTACAGTAAAGCATTCGACACCGTGAATCATCAAATACTATGCACAAAGCTTAACGCGCTATTTAACTTCTTGTACACTGCAACTAAGTTAATTAAATCCTACCTAAGCAATAGACAACAGGCTGTAGTCGCAGGTTTGGGCACCTCCGATCTTCTTTCGATTACGCGAGGTGTACCCCAAGGATCTGTTCTTGGGCCGTTATTGTTCTCTTTTTATGTTAATGACCTCCCTAATGTGCTGTCCATCTGTAAGATACATACATATGTAGGCTGACGATGTACAGATGTATGTAAGTCGGCCGCTAAGTCAGGTAAATGAGTATGTTTCTATATGTAATGAAGAACTTACAAAAGTAAATAAGTGGCCTATAGAAAATGGTTTGGGACTGAATCCGCTTAAATCCAAATGCTTGGTGCTGTACAAAAAGGCACTTGATGAGCTGGAGCTGCCTAAGTTGCTAAGATGCTGCCAATTTGGGTATCCACTTCAATAATACGTTGTCGTGGAATGACCACATCAATAGGGCAACTGGAAGATTCTACGGATTACTTAGGCAGTTCTCTTTATCCCAAAAGTTTCTACCAGTTCAAATTCGAATGACAGTAACTAGAATGTTTCTGATTCCTACACAATTTTATGACTTAGAGGTTTTAGGGCATTGTGATGCAGCTAGTATGAACAAACTTAAAGACGCCTTTAATTCTATAGCTCGCTATATATTCAATGGAAATAGAACTGAACACACAAGGTTTTTTGAAAATAAAATTTTTGATCTTTGCCTTAGCCAATGGATAAAGTTTAGGGCCCTAATCTTTTTACACAACATAATCACACGCAGAGAACCAATTTACTTGTATGAAAAGCTTAGATTTGCTTTTTCCTCTAGAACTAATAATTTAATGTGCCCTAAAATTAATTAAATTAGTTCTGAGAAACAGTTCTTCATATACCTATATGATGCTCTCCACTGGAATTCACTACCAAATTCTGTAAAATCCATAAAAAGGGCTACGCAATTTAAAATTAAACTTAAAGAACATCTTCAGAGCCAAAACATATAATACCAACTTTACTATACCTATTATTTTTTTTGTTTTCTTTTATAAATAAACTAAACTAAAGAGAGCTACTCTACACATTTCATAAAGGAGGCAGATAAATCCACTTTTAGCAAAATACATCGAATGGGAGTCTTAAACGTGATCAACAAAATTGAGCTGGAGGAATTACACAAGAAGATTGAACGTCTCTACAAAGAAAAGGTTCATCTCGACAAAATTCATTTCTACACCGCAAGTGGGCACTCATCGCTTGTCTTGGTGACAATATTGATAATTGTTGTCTTGGTGTACGCAAGAATGAAATGGAATAATAACAGACGATTGCTGACGGTGACATTACGGTTGCTTTACACACGCAGCTCCTGCAAATCCTGCCTTAGTTAAGTTAGAAGAGAAGGGATGATAAATTCTTAATGAAAGGTACCTCGCTCACACTGAGCAGGTCAGTACAAATTAAATCTTACAACCGTGCTCATCTAAAAGTGAAGAAGATCTGGAGCTGGAAGATGCCGTCCACACTGCCATTTTAACGCTCAAGGAGGGTTACAAGCACTGCCGATAACATTGAGGTGGGCATTTGCGATCAGTACGGATTCAAGCGTCCCGACCCTGCCTCCATCCAGGAATTGGCCAACATCCCCTAAGTACTATGCGCGAGTTTGAAGTCCAAGCTAAGCTTTTCTATCTGTAAATAAAAATTTAAATCGAAATTAGTATCTTTTGAAATGAATGAGAATTGAAACTATATTTGAATATTAATAGGCATAGCCCACACAAGTGTCGGGGTCGAAGTTAAACAGTTTGCGCAACTTTGTCACAACTTTGATTACCTCCTGGGCCACAACGCCGCTCATAATTGCCACGGCTGGCCATATCTAGGCAAAAAGTACGTACAATGCCTCGTTACTAAGAGTTGAATTGAACAGTAGATCATCACGAATGGTCTGTAACAGTTTAAGGTGCGACTCCCTGGTTTTGTAACTGGGATCGCTTTGATGGGAAGAATCCAAAGCAGATCTATGCCTGGACCAACGCGTTTTAACTTGCTCTGGTAGCCCAGGGCAGTCACATTAAAGTCCAGTCATGCCGAATATGCTGGATACTGCCCTTCACATTGCACGTGGGTGGACACTGTCACGTATTTAACATTCTTCTTGGGTTTTGAGCTAATATTGTACTTGATGACATCTCTGAAAGGGGACAGAAAGTGGTTTTTGATGTCTAAATCATCGATTGGCAACCATACTCACTCCACATATTGATGGGTCTGCATACCCGCAAAATAGAAACCAAAAATGCCCCAGACATCGCTGGCGAAAAACTTTACGCCCAGATCACGACATATACCATATATGCACATCAATTCCTCATTGTTCTTGAACTGGCCAAAGAAGTCCTTGGTTTTCTCCTTGAGCGGTTGAGTATCGGCCTTCTACCATCGGATTTAGGGCATGGGCGTGCTCTAGACATGCCTCGACCCTGTGGCTCCCAAGGGTCTCACGCGCAGCCAGGAATTGTAAGCAAACGTATTCCTCTGTGACCAGCTTGTCGTCGTGCAGCTTCACAGAGTTGACGCCGGGCAGGATTATGTTCTTGGTTATTTCGGCTCCAAGTCCATTCAATCCTGAGATGAGTATTTTGGCGGTAGGTAGGCCGTCTCGTTTCTTCTCCTCCCTCACCGAACCGGTGAATGCCGGCAAACTTACCGCTTTTGCGATCCAGAGCACTTTTGACTCTGTCCTCTTTAGGCCGCTGCTCCTTCTTCTCTACAAAAGAGGCTCGTATATATTCTAAATGGCATTAATAAATAATTATTTCAAAACTTTAAATCATCTTGATAACTTACCTCGCTCGCCATATTGCAGTCAGACCAGAATGTAAACAAACCAGAGAACGGTCACACTACAACGAAATCAAATATAAATCTTTTCTGGGCACACTGGACGTTTTGTATGGAGGAGCTGTGAACAGCTGTTCGCCAAAATCTCAACCAATCCTAAATCGCTTTCAGGAATACCACTATTATATGCATATATGTACATACATCTTACAATCTGGTCAGGCTGTCCCACAACAAAACAATTGTCACTTTTAGTATTTTTGTTTTGGCAATGCCTTTGTTGGGATGTATACTAAGCTTAAGCTTCTTGCAGCATTCGATGGCCTTCAGCAGCGGCCCTTTCGATTTCGTACCTGCACAGCCAATGCTTGATGACCTTGTGACCGTGGCAAATTAAAAATAAATTTGCATAAAATTCTTTTTAAGTTCTTTATGAATTAACAGTGTACTTTTTCTATCTTTCAAAACATCTGCTTTACATCACAAGGTAAACTTATGGAATATATAGAATGCTTGTTGGTAATTGTATGGGGGGGCAGTTGTCAGTGCTTAGGAGCCTCGCAGGCCACTATCTTCACCTGGTCGACCTTAACAACTTCCTGCGCTTCACGAAATTCCACATCGTCGAGTACAAGAGTCCAGACATTGTCACAGAAACGATAGGTATTCAATCTACCAGCCTTGAAGTTGACACGAGCCTTGACACGTTGATTGAGAGCATTGTTGATGCTCTTGTCGAACTGCGTCATCACCTTAAAGGCCAAGTCAGGCGTAATTTGACCCTTCTGTAAAATAAGCACATTTTAATGTATATTTCAACCAAGGTGCGACTCCACTGCACGGCATTGCAGCGGCTCCTTTTTGTTTTTGCGCTCACCTGTAAAAGTTCATCGAGACTCTCCTGCAGTGTATTACCGACAGTGGTGTTGCGGTATAGTTGATAAGCCATATTTTAGTTAATTGTATTCTTTTTCGTTGAATTCTGTATTTTAAGTAATGCTTCACGCTGCACCGGAACCGGAAATGTGCTTTTTTATTTTAAGTATGACCGTAGAAGGACAACGATAAAATACTTTTAAACGGAGTAAAAGTTATCGAAGTTATCGAAAACGGTTTACGACGTGTTGTTTCTATACCAACGAAATGTTTCTATACCACACGTTCCTCATAAAACTAATTAATGGTAGAGAAACTTGTCAGGTATTATAATAAAATTTGTTAATATTAAAGCAGGGTATCCACACACGAATTTGTTCAACGAACAAATTTGTCAAATAAGAATTCATTTGCCCACTAACCAGGCGAATATTTCTCACGAACATCATTTGCTTGAAAATCTTAACGAGTAAACATAAAAATATGGCAGCGAAAACTAACACAATCATGGCCTAGATGGCGTTACAAATTAGCCTAAAGCATTATTTCATCATTTTGGGGGCATTTAATAAATTCCAGGAACATTTCGATGCTTATTTGGGCATGTGTTCACTCTACAAATATTTTTGACAAATGATGTTCGTGCACTTGTTCCCCATCCATTGACGAACATGTTCGCACGAACACACGCAAGATAGAAACGATTCTATTCTCTGCAAATAAAAAGTCGAACACAAAAATCTGTCACGAACACCTGCACTAACGACGAACATTTCGTCGAGCACAACAAATTCGTCGAACAAATTCGTGTGTGGATGCCCTGCTTAAGTCGCTGAAGGCTACATAATACTATATTGTTCCTGACAAAAATAATGGTGGTATTCTTGAAAGCGATGCCGATTTGACTTTGATTTCGGGAAAGCAAATCTAAACCATTTGACGGAACGACCCTTCTTGCGCAGTGCTTTAATTTTAAACAGCTAAAATCAAATTTAAATCGTTAAATCTTTTAGTATGACCATTACTTTCTTTACTTTACTTTACTTTATTCACTTTACGGCAAACCCTGGAGAAGATCGATGAGAGAAATATCAAAACCAACCATCTTTTTGTTGATTATAAATCAGCCTTTGACACACCGATAAGGTCAAGGTTCTTTGACGCCCTGTCTACCTTTGGTATACCAGCAAAGTACGTTCGACTTCGCATGATGACTTTGAGAAGCACTCGAAACTCCGTCAAAATAGGAAGGAACCTCTCCGAACCATTTGATACCAAGAGAGGTTTTAGGCAGGGTGAAACCCTATCGTGTGACTTCTTTAATCTACTGATGGAGTATATACTGCGCCGTTGCCCAAATGCCAACAGATCGGGCTCATTTCTTTATAAATATCTAATGCTACTCGCATACGCCGATGAATATTGACATTATCGGCAAAAACGAACGGGCGGTAAGCAGGGCGTTTTCAGAGATTGAGAAGCAGTCTAAACTGATGGGCTTAGCGGTAAACGAGGACAAGACGAAGTACCTAGTTTCCACGGACAAGAAGTCTACGCGTCTTGGACAATTTGTTACTATGGGGGAGTACAACTTTGAGGTTGTAGAGGATTTTGTCTACCTCGGGACGATGATTACCGGCGACAACAAGAATTACTCTTGGAAACCGATGATACTACGGGCTCAGTAGGGAGTTCAAGAGCAGAGCCTTTTCTCGAAGAACAAAAATAGCGCTATGCAAGTCGCTCATCATCCCAGACCTGCAATACGCCGCAGAAGCATGGACAATGACAGCAGCGGATGAGGAGGCGATTGGCGTGTTCGAGCGAAAAATCCTTCGGAGGATCTATGGACATTTAAAAGTTGGCGATGGATACCGCATTCGAATGAATCATGCCCTATAAGGACATCAGTCTAGTCAAGCGCATAAAGCAACAGCGGCTGCGCTGGTTAGGACATGTAATCCGGATGGATGAAGAAGCTCCAGTAAAAAAGACGTACAAAGCGAAGGCGGCTGACTTTTGAGGACAAGGCAGAAGGGGTCGCCCACCACTAAGATGGGATGATCAAGTGCGGAAAGACATTTCCAGCCTTGGTGTGAACAACTGCTGCCAGCTCGCACAATGCAGTAGTGAGTGTCAAGACCGTCAAGCGGTTGTGATGCAACATCGGGCCTATAAAGAAGAAGACTCACTTTTAATTGCAATTATTGGTAAGACACGCGCACTGTCTCGTAAAATTTAAACTTTATTATGGTTAACAATGACTGATCAATCACTAAATAATGAAGGGAATAAAGACTTACCGCTTATCTTGAATGGAACATTTTTCAACCCGAATGGCAAATGTCAACTTTGTGTAAACAAAACTATTAAGTTTAATGAAAAATCTACTGAAAAATTAACACAAGCATTTGAAGGTACCTATACAATATACATATGTGCACAATAATCTGAATACTTACAAACATACACACGTATTAATGTACATATGTCCACTAGGTCCCTAATACTCTCCAAAATAGAGTATGGACTTCCAATTTTTGGATGGTGCGCAAAAACTCACCTAAGGCTACTTAAGCCAGCTTATCATACCGCAGAACGTCGAAGCATTAATGCCTTTCCAACATCGCCAATCATATTTATACTGGCTGAAGCTGGGTTACCATCCATTAAAGACAAAATTGCCGAATCCACAGCAAAGCTCGTCTCCAAACTGTTTTGCACACCAAACCAACTCCTTCGAAATAATATGCGCAAAGCTTTATACCAAAAGAAGCGGTTTAAGCACCTCTCCACTCTTCAGCGTTGCGCCTCACTCGCAAAGGATCTGAACATCCTGACACCAGCAAGTAATAGAAAGTACACAGCACCACCATGGCTACTACGCACATTCTCAATCAATACCGCCCTACTATAGTTTCCAAAGAACAACACTTGCAGCGAAACCTTCCTCAGAAGAGTGTGCAAAAGCCAACTTTATAAACCGGTCCTGGTTGTATACCGATGGAACCAAAACAGAACCCATCACAGCATTCGCATGTACCAACCAGGAAGGAAAAGTCTTTGCATCCGGATGGCTTCCAGAATATTGCTCTATATTCTCTGCTGAAGCAGTAGCAATCCACAAAGCAATAGTCTACATAAAAGAAAAACTGGGATATTCGTAATCTGCACTGACAGCCTATCCACAGTAGAAGCAGTACGGAACATCGGCAATCTAAATCCCGTGGTCTGTCAAATACGGGACGCCCTCATAAAATCCCCAGCAAAACTCCAACTATTTTGGTTACCTACCCACAAAGGAATTCTCGGGAACGAACTAGCATATGCTGCTGCCAAAGATGCATCAAAGTCTCCCACCTTCACCGTCATTCCATGCATAGACCGGGACATACAAAAAGCCATCCTGCCGCACCTTCACACCCAGATTTTAGACAACTGGGCAACTTTTCAACATACGTACAAGGCTTTTAATCCAAACATGGAAAAATTCCGATACCCCGCAAACTGTCATCGAAATAAAAGTGGAATGTTTGCCCGCCTCCGTATCGGGCACTCCACAATTACACATTCAAATCTACTTACTGGAGAAACCAAGCCCCCTTGCCACCTATGTGGACAAGAAATATCCACAATACACCTATTAGACAGCTGCCCAAATCTGGAGGGAGTCCGGAAGGCCCACTTCCCAGCAACCCTAGCTTCAACACACCTCTCCGAACCTTCTAAATAAAATATTGACAGAAATTATAAATACCTTAAACCATGTAACATACTAGAACATATATAAAATTCAACTGTATAAACCAGAGCCGACGCCCTCGACGCTAGCGCTTGCCCCCCTTATAATTAATTATAATATTCTTATTATATAATGTATTATAGATCTATAGCAGCAATTTCTTGAGAATTTGTGTACGCAAAACAATGTTGTTAATATATCATATTTTTTAATTTCTTTACGATACAGGGTTCACCCCAATAGATACTCTTCCTACGAAGCAATGAAAGCCAAAGTATCAGTTATCTTGACGATAATACCGAATCTTTAAAATCTATACTTTAGAAGTATAAAATTATTTGTAATGTGTTTTATAAGTATTAATAGAATCAAAACTACCTACGCCAGTGAACATCTGCTCGGTAGACGATATTGAGATGTTCGTGAAGACGCTCACGTCCAACCTAACCGAAGCATACAAGTCCTCATGCAAACTCACAGTTAGCAAACGGAGAACCAGACCCCCCTGGTGGACCCCAGCGCTGAAAGAGCAGAGGAAGGACGTGCAAGAATGCCTCAAACTCGCCAAAGATGCGGATGAGCAAATAATTTGGGAAAAATACAAGATAAGACTTCGCTTCTTCAAAAAAGAAGTACGAAAAGTAAAGCAAAACGCGTGGAAAACCTTCGGCTCCAGCATAGAGAAGGTCTCCGAAACAGCTAGACTCAGGAAACTGCTGTCAAAGCAGCCACCCATGCAGAGTCAGCTGAAAACGAACGACGGCCACTGGACGGAAAGCAGCAGGGAAGCGACATGCGCTCTTCTTGATGTGCACTTCCCAGGCTGTACTGTAGTCACTGAGTCAGATAAGCCTCATGACCTACACACGCATCAAAGCAACATCCCAACTAACATCATCACTCCAGAGAAAATCCGTTGGGCGATCGACTCGTTCGCGATTTACAAATCCCCAGGACTGGATGGAATATTCCCAGCCATGCTAAAGACGATCAAATGCGCAATCCTCCCATGGCTGCAATCCATTTTTGAAGCTTGCTTGAGATGGAGCTATGTACCTGTGGTCTGGAGGACAGCACGCGTTGTATTCTTGCCAAAAGCGGGAAAATGCAGTCATGTGCAACCAAAGGACTACAGACCCATAAGCCTTACATCATTCCTGCTCAAAACAATGGAAAAACTGCTAGATCTCCACATAAGAGAAGGCTTGAACCTGACCTTGGAGAACAATCAGCACGCCTACAAGAAAGGGAAATCGGTGGAAACGGCGCTACACTTCCCTAGTAGCCACCATTGAGAAGGCACTGTACCATCAGGAATTTGCCCTGGGAGCATTTCTAGATATATACAGAAGCGATAATGCGAAGCCTAAGGGCACTAGCAATACACAAGGCATTGTACTCCTGGATATACAACCTGCTGAGCTGCAGAAGAGTACAAGCCAAGTGGGGTACCACAACCATGACGAAAGAGGCACATGGAGGAACGCCTCAGGGCGGAGTCCTGTCGCCCCTTCTATGGAACCTTGTGGTCAACGAACTATTACGAAAATTCCGCAGGAAAGCACCCAAGATAACCGCCTATGCTGACGACACAAGCATAATTATCATGGGGGAAATGTCCATCGACTCTTAGCTCAATCATGGACTCTACTCTCAAAGAGATACTAAAGTGGGCCACAGAAGCCGGACTCAGTATCAATGCGGAGAAGACGGACCTGATTCTCTTCACCAAGAGATACAAGGTACCGCAATGGACTCCACCTACGATAAATGGAATACAGCTAACGCCAAAGAACAACGTAAAATACCTTGGAGTAGTTATCGACAGTAAACTGTCATGGAGACTCAATGTGGAGGAAAGGGTGAAAAAGGCAACCAATGCGCTATATGCATCCCAGAAGATGCTAAGCAGCACTTGGGGCCTATCACCAAGTCTAACGTACTGGCTCTTCATCTCAATAATACGACCGATACTACTACATGGCATATTGGTATGGTGGCAAGCCACGGAGAAGCCCACATATCTAAAGCTGATGGGAAAGGCCCAGCGGCAGGCATTAGTCTGCATAACGGGGGCGCTGAGGTCCACTCCAACAAAAGCACTCGAACACATCCTAGGAGTCAACCCCCTGGACATCCAAGCACGCCTCCTTGCACAAAAGACGGCCCAACGTCTTTGTGCGGCAGGCACCATGGCGCTACAAAGCTATGGACACAGCACGGTGGGTAGAGTGATCAGCAGTAGCACGGACTACATGATCCCAAAAACCAACTTCACAGGCGCATCAGCACTACTGGGACCAAAAGACTGGCGTACAGGACGGGCTCATTCACCTCATGCACCTATTCACAGACTGCTCCAAGATGGCCTCAGGAGTCGGAGCCGCCGTATACTGCGATGAGCCGGAATTGAGCCTCTCCTATAAACTGCCAGACCACTGCACCATATTCCAGGAGGAAATCTTCGCAGAACAATAAGCACCAAACCATCAAATAAACATATACGTTGACAGCCAAGCGGCAATCAAAGCAATGCAGAGACACACCATTAACTCCAAAAATGTTCTGGCAAGCAGGGAGGCAATAGATTCCCTCAGCATCTCTAGAAAGGTGCAAATCTATTGGATTCCCAGCCACCGGGGCATTGATGAAAACGAAATGGCTGACAGTCTTACAAAAGCCGGAACCGCACTAAGCCAAGAAGCAACACCAAACATACCTATCTCCGTACAGACGCTACACAGCAAGATGGAGGAGATAGCGGAGAAAGAAGCAGAGGAAAAGTGAAAGAACACAACCGGCTGCAGAATCTCAAAAATCATGTGCAAGACAAGAGACAAAAAACTCACGCACTATATTGTTGCATTTTAGCTATATCGATAGGCACGGGGCGAGGCGCCAAGCTTCAAAAAGGTGGAAACGGAGCGAGTTGGCAGCTCACGCTAGATGGGGAAGGGAGAAAGCGCCTCTGGCGTAGGTTTTAGAAGGTTTGATGATCGTAAAGGGGAAATAAAGATTAGGAAAGAGATGCAACAGGTGCAGTCCCTTTCGCACCCACTTCCTAAGGGAACTAGGCCATGGCCTTCGATGCGGGCATTAACCTTGGGACAAGATGAAATGGCACAACGGCGAGATAGCGAAACAATAAAAGGGGGTGAAAAGGGCAGGCATGGAAACAGTCAAGGCAAGCGGCGGCGGTAGAAAGACCCAACGAACGCCTCTTTTAAATCGTTCACCGGTCGAATATAAAAAAGCATTTCTTTTGACGATTTTCTGCATGCGATTCAGTGGTTCGGTTTAACGTAAAGTAAATCCAAAGTAAGGCGGTGAAAGAAAAATAATAGTGGCATGGTAGTGATCCTCGTGTATTCCAGCAACCCATCTGAGGTTAAAGATACCCAGCCAGACGAAAAGAGGCAGGGCAAAAATTGGAAGCCAGGCACGGCCCAGAGGCACCGCCGCCGCCTAATCCCAAGACGACTGCCGAGGGGATAAATTTTGAACCAGCTGAACGCAAAAGTGAGTCCATTCCAAGAGGCCAGGTAGCTTCCCAAAACCCACAATTGTTCGGGCAGCACCTTGGATCCTCCTTATTGTCCCCAAAGGGATTAAATAATTGTCGCAGCACCTCGGAGGAGGCCATCGCTAGTCCGCCAAAAAGCTGGACGGGGCCATCAGTCCCTGGCATCGGCTCATCGCTGGGGCGGCCGAAGCCCTCATCCAACCTAACCCCAGAGTTGGGTGCAGCATTATCTTTACCCATTAAGTTATTTATTTGTATATTCGTAGTTACAGTCCTATTATTAGTTAATAAGGAAAAATAATCGAAGAGGGGTCATCAACCAAGGGTTAGACGGGCTGAAAGAAAACAAAAAAAAGAGTGAGAAGGGAAGGGGACCAATCTAAGCATTCGAGGGCTTAATATATTTCCACTTTACCTTGAGGACATCGCGATCCCCACTTGGAGCTCCAATAGGGTAGGTAGGCGAAATTTCCGTTTTTTTGAGACCTTTGGTTAAAGCATCGAGGTTTGGATTGGGATCTGGTCCCGACATCTTTTGCCCGCATTAAATGTGGCAATAGGCTCATTCAGCTCGAACACGGCAACAAAAAAAAAGCTCATTAATTAATTATTTATTTATTTATTATTTATTATTCAAGTATGTGTAATCCCGTAAAGAAAATGTAAATTGAATTTAAGAGATATGAACATGAAGGCGTAAATCATTCCAAGGGGGGAAGCGGGTCCTAATCTGGTCATGGATTAGATAGGCGAAGACGTCCAGGATGGGTGGTCAACCCCAAGACAGACAACCTGTTGGCCACAGGAAGGGTGGGCGCGTCGAGGTAAAACAGCCAAACCTCCGAACACCAAAACTCTGAAACACCTCATCTGCAGCTGCCCAGCGATCGCTAAGACGAGATTAAGACATCTGCTTTCCCCAAGTCTCACCTCTCTTGAAGAGGCGGCAAGGAAGTCTCCCAAACAACTATTGGCATTTGCCAAAACGTCAAACATCCTCTTGGATTTCTAATGGTACGCAGAAAAACCCACTCAACCTCACTAAGGACCGTAAGGTCTATGTGTGGTCCCTACAAAGGGCCAGCCGGAACTACCTACCTACCTTTAATATTCATTACTAATAAAAATGGATGAATGGATGGATTTTAAATTTAAAAGTACATTTTTTGTACCTTTACCTTTACCTAGGTACTGAAAATTCCGGATACCTGATAACTTACCTAGGTATAGTTTTTGACGTTTAGCTTGTACCTAACCTAGGTAAGAAAATTGAGTACCTTTCCAATCACTGCATATGCGCCAATTCAACTTTTCACATTTTTTTATAATTTCTCCACCCACTGTAAGTTAGTTAGTCTTTTTATTTTTGACTAAGCAACTCCCGTCCAATCTGCCTTGTGCTGTGGAATCCTCCATCCATAACTCACTCAATCACTGAGCAGCTGCCTATGTTTCCATTTCTGCCACGCTGTCTCTGTCTCCGTCTCCGTGCAGCTTGTCTTCGCGTTTGTCTGCTGTGCGCTTTTTTGATTGACAGCCAAACAGCGAAAATCGGCGTTAAAAAACGTTTACCAAGTGTTGCATTTTTGAAGTGTAGGCAACAAAGACCAAAAAACAAAAAACAAAAAAACATTTTCTTGCTTGGGTAATTGAACTGTAAGTACTGGGCCACTCCCCAAAAACGTAAAACAACGCCTCCTCCTCCTCCCGTTTGTCTGACTTAGGGACACACAAAAATGTTCAGCGTATACCGTGAGCAAACAGTAAATAAAGTTTAAAATTCAATTACAAGGCAATGGCTCACAAGTTGATTGCCAAGCCTGGTCAGCTGACTAACTGATTGACTGACTAACTGACTGTCCAAGTAAATGATAGAGTCCTGCAACAGCAGCAGCGCCTGCAGCAGCCCGTTCGAAATGCCTTTTGTCAATGCTGAAAATCAAATCCTTTATTGCTGCTTGCTGTTGGATCAATTAACGTTGAATGTGTACGCAAAGGCAGTACCGCAAAACCTACACACACATTCAAGTGAAAATGTACGAATGCAAGTCGGGTATAGTCAAAAAAACATCACAGAAGGGGCTTAGCGAAGGCTGTATACAAAAATTGTTAGAAATTGCTTAAAAGACAAGTCAAACTGATGGTAGAAAGTTATTTTCTGTGTGTAATTTTGTTGATCTTGTAAACTCTTTATGCGACAGTTCGATTTTAATTTACTTATAAAAAGAGGAATGAAAACTCTTGAATTTAGAATTCTGTGCTGATTAATGATCTTAAATTGATGTAGACTATTCTTCTTCTATGACCTATGAGGCCAAGGGCGACCAGTTCGGCATAAGAAGCTTCCTAAAGCGTGATTATTTTCAGTAAACATTTTTGAAACCTCACGCGTGATTCGTAACATATGGCAACGTCAAAAATGTTCAGTAAGTTTTGCCATTTCACCATGAATAGACTAACAAAGGAACACCGCTAGCAAATCATTAAAATTTTTTGTCGGCCAGTGTCAATGAAGATCGCGATATGTCAATCCGTCGCCGTTCTTAACAATTGGGCTAGTGTTATTCGACCAGCTGGAAGATTTTACATAAGGACCTCGTTGTAAAACCATACAAAATACTGCTGGTGCAAGAACTGAAGCCGGGTGACCTTCCACAACATCGTTTGTTGGCCGAATGGACCTTAGAAAAGTTGTATGAAGATTCGCTTTTTTATCGAAAAAATGTCTGCATCGATGAAGCTGATTTTTGGCGCAATTGAAGCTCAATTGGCTTTGTCAACAAACAGAATTGACGAATTTGGTCTGAAGAGCAGCCATAGGCAGTTCAAGAGTTGTCAATGCATCCTGAAAAATGCACTGTTTGGTGAAGTTTGGCCGGTGGCATCATTGAAACGTACTTTTACAAAAATAATGAAAATCGCAATGTTACAGTCAATGGAGCAAAGTACCGTGCGTTGATTACTTACCTTTTTTTTTGCCCAAAATGGAAGAATTGGATTTGATTGACTTGTGTTTTAAACAAGAAGGTGCACATGCCACGATCACACGGCCGAAAGCCGTATGCTATCAGTCGGCTCTCGGCTCGTGAACTACAACTCTCTCGGCTCGTGAGCCTCTTCTCTCGAACCACCAGTTGAGAACTTTGTGTTGCCTCTAGTTGAGGACCTTGTGTTACCCCTAGTTGAGGCATTAAATGCCTCTAGTTAAGGACTTTATTTCGCTTCTAGTTGAGGACTTTGTGCTACCCCTAGCTGAGGCATTAATGTGCCTTTAGTTAAGGACTTTATGTCGCCTCTATTTGAAGGCTATGTGTTGCCTCTAGTTGAGGACTTTGATTGATATTGGTATGAGGTGCTAAGACTGAACCCAATTCAATTAGAAAGTTATGTAGAGAAGTTAAAAAAAATTTAGCTGTTACGCTCTTTTACGGCCGGCGAATGTATGTTCGCTGTCAGAGACCGGCTGTACAATAGACAGCTATTCATCCGGCAATAAACTGGCCAGAGCGAGTACAAAGCTCTCGAACTCAATGTTGGGATTGGACACATGTACACACTTAGAGACACTACCGACGCACCCTCCCCACACCCCAACTATTCACCGTCAACCACCACCCACTTTTTTGTAGTCTGTGATGGATTTTGAAATAGCCACAACTGGGTACCTTGAAGACTGAAACACACACAGACGACGGGCAGCTTAGCCCACTCGACTATCATCCATAAGCTACACGTCTCTTCGAAACCATACCTTAAAAGGAACGCAGTTGATATTTGTACGCATATGACCACGACAAACTGCGCATGCGCTCCTGTCTCTCTGTGACAGCGAGTCTAACGCTATTCTTTCTAAGCCAACTTGCCCTCACTCCTCTTGCCTATAAAAACCCATTGAGAACGAATTTAGCTCGATTCCAAGAGCAAAACTATTGAAAATTCAAGAACGAATATTTTTTTTTTCAAGAGCGTTCGTACTCAAATTATTTATTCTAGTTTTTTCTTAGTGTAAGTGGAGGATCGAATACATGCCGGCGCAGGTCGATAGACATAATGTAACGTGGGCTGCAGGGCCTGGACTGTTTGCGTGGGCAGCAGGTATGGACTGGTCAGGAATACTTTCCATAAAAGGATGGCGGAATGGCTGATGTGGTTGAAGCTATTGCCAAACAAAAAGACGCCGACAGTAGGGCCTGTAGCATGGGCTGCAGCTGGTGTGTACTGCATGGGGCACAGAAGGGCTGTGTGCGTGTGTCCTACAAACCTCGGCATCTACATATGTTACATTTTATCGCATCCCGTCCAACCAATTAATATAAAAGTAAAAATTTGCTTTCCCTCTTTTTCCCTACCCCTCTTCCCACGCTCCCTCCACTTACAATGGCGTGTGAGTCCTACAGCCGAGGATGTAGTTGGGCATACCACAGAGGTGCGCTGCGGGTCCATTGCGCCTTGCGGACTGTATCCGAAAACGCTACCCTTGTTCTGGCTGGGATGGTCCCACTTGATCTACTTACGGCGGAGTGCACGAGCCAAGAACTGCCAGCTGACCACAGAGCTGCGTCGTTGGCCAAATGGCAGGACAGATGGAGGACTGTCCCCCAACGCCAGATGGACAAGACGACTGATCACGGACATTAGGCGGCACGGTCAAACCGACTTCTACTTGACTTGCTTTAAGTCCTATTTATATGATTTTAAGCATGAGACTGATCCGTTTTGCACGCACTGTGCACGGACATTAGAAGACGCAGAACACGTGTTTTTTGTATGTCCTAGATTCTCTGCTGATCGGGAAGAGCTAAGCCCAGGCATTGGCAGGCCATTCACATTCACTGACTTGATGGATATCCTAACTACTAATTGGGATCAATAATTAACATGGTAGCAGAGGTCATCCAATTCTTGAGACGCGCTGAAAGATTGCGCAATGTGAATTCAATCACTGGATGAGATTCTAGTCGAGGCTTTCATGCGTGAAGTAATACCTAGCGGTGGTCCCACGAGAAGAGAACGGAGAAAAGGGGTGGTTTTAGTGGGTGCGGTCCCACACTTATCGGCTTTTAAGCTTTCCTCCCTTTCACAAAATTTAAAAAAAAACACAACCCACCTGCAGCATGCTATAAAATTGTTCATGCATATATGTATTTGTATTTATGTAAATCTGTAACTGCTTCTTTCACATACTACATTTCTGTGTGTGTGACGTTTGCGTTTACTCTCGTGCTCAGTCTTCCGCTCTCTCTCTCGCGTTCTAAGCAAAAGCTCTCATAGCTCTAATGCCTGTTATAATTGTAACATGCTACTTGCAGTGCACTCCCGCGGATTTTGATCATTAGAGCAGAAATGTGTAATGAACACGGTATATAGTTGTCTGCGAGCGCTTCTTCTTCGATGCTCAGCTAAACTGGACCTTGGGGAATGTGAATGCCGGACGGGACCCGTTAAGGGGGCTAGCAAACAGTCGGATGGGGGGCTCTTGGCATACACAAATCCCACCGCATTACAATAGATAAATTTTTTAGAGTCCCTGATATAAGCCTAATACTCCAATCATTGTTATTATTTGAAGATACTATTAACTCTACTTTACACGACTTTATCATCAAAGGCACTCGCGCAGTTGGAGATGCGAGGCCGGCGTCTAAACCCTCCCTCCATGATTCACTCTCGCCGTTGATCATAGTGAATCCCTATGCCAAACGTGCCTTTAAACTTTTCACCCCATCACCAAAGGAATGCCGAACCTTAGTATTTCATTTTTCAAAGCATTACAAAATTTATTTCAAGGATTTTAAATTAAACTGGGTATTGGAGCGCGATTATACACTATCTATTGTATGCAAAATTATATACTAACAAAACCTTCCAGAGATAATAAAACAGAAAAATTACTTGTCTTCAGGAATAGATTAGCGATTAACTTATAATTCTTTTAATTCAATTTTAAAACGGAATCCATTTAACCCAAAAGACTGGTAACTCTGGATTCTATGCAATTTAGTCGATACTTTGCTTGTGCGTACATAGTACGATTCTGCGATCACTATAATATTTTAGTTACCCGAGATTCGAACACAAAGCATTCGTAGTAGCTGTCGCTGAAAGCGCACTTACCCATACAGGTGACGATGAGAGCTCTCCTCGATTCTGCTGCTGGGGAGGTTACAATATTATATAAACTATGATCTGGGGCAACTAAGTCTTCGATCCAATTATGACCGTGACAAAAATGTTGTGCGAGATTCCAGAAAATTGTTGGGTTGGGTTGACTTCATATGTTTCTTGCGCTAGAGTAGCATTATGGATGCCTCAATTTAGGTCAACCGCTTATATTCATATAAAAGCCAAAGGGAAACCTTATAGCTGGCTTTCGCTTGTCCACTGCGGTTAACTCCGGTATTCTCCGCCTACAACCGCATTTGCAAGTGTTATTTATCGGCTCTTTCCTTCGCTAAACACACATCTGGAAAACGAGGGTCTAGGCTGCTTGCGACACCTTAGGACTTGCTAGCTCGATCTTATAGCAGCGCTGTTAAGTCGGCCTGGCAGTGGCGACGCCAACCCCAAGTGGTTGGCCGCCCGGCAGCGCTGCAATGCCTTTTGCGTGCTCCTGGCCAAGATTCCAATACAAATGATTGCCCGTCAAGAGTTTCCAAAGTATACTGTTTATGCCCTTTTAAATTCTATTAAATTCCCAATGCACACAAAAAGGAGGTTCAGACCACCAAAATAACAACAATAAGCACTCTGTGTTGTTGTATCAACACGATTGATTAACAAAAAAGTCAATTTGGCGAAGGATGGCACTGGAATTTGCGGATTAACAAAATTTTACGTCTGATCGTCAACGAACGAAAAAGGAAAGAGAGCGGAACTGGCAGCCATCTTTGGTAAAGTTGCCGGACAGTTGCAAGCTCAGGGTTGCTAATCGATAGATTGGCTTGCTGCTTGATGAGTCTTAGGGGCCTATACACGAGCAGGGCTTTCATTCTTGATCATTTTATTTATAAAAACAGTCGCGTTGCGAAATGCTTTGAAAATTGCAACGACCATTACAAATGTTGTGAAAACATTTGAGAGCTGTTTGCGACTGTTGTTGGTTTTATTTATGTAAGGAGACAATAGACAACAGTTACAGAGAAAACTTTTATTTTGACATTTTCACCCACTTCGCGGTCAAATTTTCCAAATTGTCTTTCAAAGTGCGCGCCTGCATAGCTAAACGAAGGACTAGGCCAAATTTTAGATCCTGTGGGTTGATAATCCGTCAGTCGAGTCTAGAGATCTATAAGTATATATTAAGAAAATAATTCGCACACATAACCATGTCTTAACCCCCTCATAGTCCCCCCCTGAGAGTTCACACCACTGACACTCAGTGGCGACAACCACTGACAACCACTCAACTGCCTGCAGTTTTTCGTTTAACAATCCTTTGGTTGGGTGTGCGTGTGTTTGTGTGTGTGCGTGCGAATATCTGTCTGTGTGAGTGTTGACAGTGCAATTGCGTTTTGCAGCTCGGACGCTGGCGAACATTTTTGCGGTGAAACGTTAATTTTCCAGCGAGCACTTTTCAACAGTTTGTCAACTGATGGTGCGGTACAACAGCGGTTTGGCATTTCAATAACAATAAATACACTCGATTTTCATTTGAAAATTTGTTACATAAATTCCAAATTATATCCTATTGCACCCTTTTTGGGACACCTACCTCTACCTCCCCCACATCACCACAGTTAGGACATTGACAAAACGCAAAATTTGCTTTTAGAGACGCAAATTGAAAGTGTTTGCTTACATGAGCACTTTGGTAAATATCAATTAAAACTGATTTACTCTCAGCTGAGACTCCTGTGTGCGTTCGCTCTCTACCTCTGTTGTTAATCCCCAGTGTATGCAGCATTCGAATGAGAAAATGCGAATTTTTGGGTATTTTTTTCGTCTTTTTTTGCTTTTAAACCAGAGAATTTGATTCCTTTACCTTGTTCTTGAGCTCAGGTTGTTAACTGGTTTAGTGAATATCTCTCCCTTAGCAGTTAATTAATTTTGAAGTAGCAGCACATTAAGCATTCGCCCTGTGTGCAGTGTGGGTTATTAAGAGCCGAACTATAAATAGGAAAAAAACTAAAAAGTTTAACTCAATCAAATCAAATAAAAGCATACCAACTATTTTCAGCCAAAACTTTTAGTTTAAATTCACAAAAGCAATTGCTGGCCAACCACCAATTTAAGCACCAAAACTATTCAGTTTTATCAACTTCAATACAATTTTTGTATACCATGCCAAGTGAGCTGCATAATGGACTGCCATGGTCTTATCAATGCTCAGCCATCGGCGAATGGGAACACCAACACCAACAGCGGCGGCAGCAGCTGTCCAGCTCCAGCCTGGTCACGCCTCCTCCCCAGGTTCTGCATAGTCAAGTTTAAAAAAAAAAGAAAGAATCATAGCATACTTTTCGGTGCGGGCTGGCAAAGTGGATATGTGGAAATGTGAAATACATATGCACAGTTTTAGTGTTTGTATTGTTTGGTTACTTGTAGCATATTTTTGTTGCACAAAAAACTGACGCAATCGTGAAAATTCAGGTGCTTCTCTGCCACCGCAATAACAACAATGGGAAGTAATAACAACAAAGCTGGCAATAATACAAAAACAAGAACAAAAATAAAAAATATTTATATACAAAAGTGCAAATGAAAAACGTAGCTATTTGCTTTGTATTGCTTATTGTTGTTGTTGTTGTCGCTGTGGCTGCCGCCGTTCAGTTTGCAGGCTGCCCTTTTTAAATAAATCGATTCATTTAACAAATAAAGCTTGCCATAAACCAAATACATAAATATTCAAATTGAATCAATTGAAACACCAAAAATTGAGATATTTAATATGGAACGCTTAAATTCGTTTGCTAGTATGAGTATGGGAACAGCAGCGCACGGTTCTTGTTTGAAAATAATGATTATGGTGGTAGTTTTGTTATACTTAAAATTAAGTTTATCAAAGATCAACAAAAACAAAAAATCAGTTTTGGATCTAATCAATTTTCTTGGTTACTTGGGATTTTAAGTCAATAAAATATTAAAGATCCAAGCTAGAACATTTAATAGATTGAATTGCCTTAATACTATTAAAGAAATTTTCTCTAAGAAATTTCTGAAATTTTAGTATGTATGCCGTTTCCACTCAAAGTGTGTCAGTGTTACCTACACGAAGAAACTACAACAGCCCAGGACTTTTCCTCCAAGGAGAGCTATTAGATCACCCAGCAGTACACCGCTACCAAGACTTATATGAACGGTCTTGCCAAATCAAAACGGTTCAAGGCACAAACGATGAGGCTGCCCACCCCAAACCAACTTGCTGGGAAACTACTTCGCCACGAAGGAAGCAAGGCCGCAAAAAGAAAAGAAAGCTGAAAAGATTCCACCCAAAGGATATGAAAGAAAATTGAAATTTTAAAAACACTTAAGCTATTTTCACATATGGGCATTTCATCTGATTGGTCAACCAGAACCGAAAAATAAAATGTTGACAATCATCGTATTTTTTTGTGTATATTTATAAAAATATGTCTAAATTTATATAATACAATGGTTTCATAGCATATCTCAGTTGTTTTCATGAGGAAATTGGCCTGAAAACGGGAATATTTTTTTTGTTCACTTTAAGCTACTTTTAAACCCATTTTTATATTTAATTATTTTACATGCAAATCATATGTTATGTGTGAACTAAAAATCTACAAAATCTCTTTGTTGCAATCAATTAAGAGAAAAATGCAGAGACCAAAAAGAGTTCGCTTAAGGGTAATTTTAATTTTTCTTCCTATCTATGCTCTAATCGTACGTTCGCGACCAAAAACATCATTTCATTGTTATTGCTTCGCATTGAATGCAAACAGGTGGCTGATACAACACGTTTTAAATAAGTTATGTGTCCCTAATTTGAACATAAAAAGACTTTGGGGTTACTATTAACCAAACTTTTATCTTTGATTTTCAAAGTTGAGTGCGTTCGCGACCGTATGTATAGTTTTTTTCATAAGCAATGCATTAACTTTTTTAACACGCAAGTAAATATAAATAGGATATACCAAAACAATATGATATGCCGAAAGTTTTAGGTATCAGAATAATACATGAAAACTTTAAATTAAGCTCTAATGGCCTATTCATTAAAAAAAAAATAAAATTATTTTAATATTTCGTATTAAATAAAATATTATTTTTCTTGTTAAATAATAAATTTCTTGTTAATATTTCATTATTTTATATGAAATAAAATATTCTATTTCTTGTTATAAATGTTTCTATTAAAACCAAAAATATCATAAATATTTTAATATTTCGTATTAAATAAAATTTTATATTTCTTGTAATAAATAAAATTTTATGTTTTTTGTTGTAAATATAACTACACACAATAAATTGAGTATTAAGTTGTTTTTTAAGGTAATATGAAGTGATTTATGGGAAAATGTGAGGTGATAATAGTAAAAAAACATATGGAAAAATCGTACGTTCGCGACCCGTGCGTTCGCGACCGGTACTTAATTCAATTTGAAAAAATCCAATACAGATAAATTATTGTGTAAATACTCGGTAGAGTGCTACATTAAATCTCTTTTAAAATAAATTAATCGCTTTTGAATATTCCGTTCCATTTCGCAGATTTTTGCATTTTACTAGGTTAAGCCAAAGTCGACTTCTATTTCGCGTACGTTCGCGACCACATGGTTAGTGCTATCATCATGAAAACTAAAACTCGATGAACCCCATTATTTTCACTAAACATAGAGCTAACAAAGTGCTATCGAGTCGCAAAAAAAAGGTGGGGAAAATTTTGGCTTTCTATCTTTTTTGTACGTAAAAAGCGTACGAACGTACGTTCGCGACCCGCAGAAACGCCCATATTCAACATTTTTGATTTCGTTTTTGCTTTAGGCTGGCTCAAGGTCAAAGGTTGATTATAATTCAATACAACCAACACAATTTAACAGAAAAGGGATGTCAATAAATAAAAATCCGAAATTAGATCTCGATCTGCCCCCCAAAACGTAATATGCGTTCTAGCAAAAAAAAATTTTGTTGATCTTATATACAATTTCTAAAATCGGCAATAACGAAAAAATGGAAAAAAAGGGTTTTTTAAAAGCTGGATGTCTCAGGTTTGGTTTATCGGACAGGCCTCGTGTTGATATTGCTGAAAAGTTTTTTACTGTATCTACTTAAATCATCGTTAAATACATTTTTAAAATATTTAATTATATTAAGTAATTGTTGCTAGATATTATATATAATTTTTTCTCAGTGTCAACTCATAGTGGTTAGCTTCTAAGCATATACAATTTATTGCCCTAAGCATGACTTAAATTACGGTGCTTTCAAAAAGATGAAGACTTTTATAATTTAAAAGATATTAATCATAATTAATAATTATTAATTGACGTAATAAACTAACAAAAATATGCCCTTAAAGAAAGCTTTGCCACGCAGTCAGTTTCGAAGCTATGTGGATGAAACTTGGCAATTATGCCTTACAATTATCAAGCTTTTCAAAAATGTCTTCTCGCAGATCCGAAGTATATATCATATAGCTGCCAAAGGAATGCTGAATTTGATTTTGATAATTTAGTTAGCAAACTATGGTCACCCCAATTTACAACAAAATTCAATTAATCATAGGATTCGTATAGCAGCTATATGATATAGACGTCCGATCTTCGAGAATAAAAATAAAAACACACATTAACATTAACCTGCAAAGCGCGTTCTTATTTTTAAAATTAAGAAGTTGGTGTCATTCAAATCTTGCAGATACTGCAACTTCAATTGTACAATGCGGTTGATTTAAACTTTGCTTTTACCTTTTTCTATGATTTCATTAATTCTCTTTTAGATATTTGTATTCCTAATAGCGCTCCCTCTCCAGCGTGCATTAATCCTCCTTGGTACTGTTCTAGGCTTTCTAGTTTGAAAAATATTAAGTCTAGATGCTTCAAAAAGTATAAACGTACTGGTTGTGTCGTTAACTTTTCTCTATACTAAATTGCAAAATCGAACTTTACACTTTACAATTCTGAATGCTCTAAGAAATATCTTGCCCGATGCAAACTTCAATTTGCAGAGGACACTAAAAACATTTCTATAGCTTTGTCAACTCTAAACGTTTATCCTCTTCTTTACCTTCTTCTGTTATTTTTGGTGACCAAAAGGCTAACGATGACTCCACTGCCGTTGATCTATTCGCGGACTTCTTCCAAACAACTTATTCCTCTGCCCGCTTTACCAACCCTTCTTACCCTTATAACATTTCTTCTTCTAACTCGATATGTGCTCCCTCAATTTCTGAAAGCTTCTTACTTTCATATTTGAAATCACTAAAGTCTTCATACTCCCCTGCTCAAAGAGTGTTGTATTACTTTATGCAATTTTTTGCTTAAGCTTTTCAATCTATCGCTAGAATCTACTATGTTTCCGAATCTATGGAAAGAATCTTATATTATTCCAATATATATCCAATTATAGGGGTATAGCCAAGCTTTCCGCTATTCCAAAATTATTTGAACAGATTCTTATCTTATCCTTACAGCACTATTGTAAATCGATTTTATCACCTTTCCAGCCTGGATTTACAAAGCGTCGGTCAACTACGACCAATTTGCTTGAATTTACCTCAATGGTTAACGATGGATTCCTTTTAAAAAATCAAACTGATGTCATCTACACCGACTTCAGTAAAGCATTTGATTCTGTGAACCACGTCCTTCTCCTCTTTAAGCTTGATCGTTTAGGATTTCCTTCCTCTTTTCTGCTTTGGATTTCGTCCTATTTAAAAGATAGAACTCATAAAGTTCTGCTTCGCTCTGATACTTCAAAGACTGTCTTTGTCATTTCTGGTGTGCCACATGGTAGCTACATCGGCCCTTTGTTTTTTACTCTTTTTATTAATGATCTCCCCACAATAATATATTATTCTCGGATACTTATGTACGCCGATGATGTAAAACTTATTTTATCGTTCAACAACCCGATGCACTAAACTCCTTGCAGTCCTGGCGCATTATTAATCAATTACACCTTAATTGCTCAAAGTGCATGTTTATGACTTTCATCGCAAACCTTCGCTGACTTCCTGTACTATTGGCAATGAACCCTTGGAACGAATATCTACAGTCGTTGATCTTGGAATTCACTTCGACCCCAAATTGAGTTTTTATCCTTATATCTCCTATATTGTTAATAGGGTGAATGGTGTACTTGGATTCATGAAACGTTGGTCGAAGGAATTTAATGATCTTTTTGTACACTGCTTTAGTCCGTCCTGTACTTGAATACTGCTCGTCCGTCTGGTGTCCGCAGTATAAAAAGCATATAGATCGCATTGAATCAGTTCAGAAGCAATGCTTGATTTTTGCTCTACGTGGCTTAAATTGGGACCCTAACCTTCGTCTGCCATCGTACTCCAGCAGACTTTTGCTTATTAACCTTCCTTCGTTAGCTAATCGTAGAACAGTCCTAGGCGTTTCTTTTCTTCATAAGCTAATCATTGGTGATGTAGACTCTATTGAACTGATAGGTCGCCTTGGAAACTATTTACCTTAATCTTGCCTAGATACACAACTTATTATGCCCAGCATAATGGTTTCGGGTCTAATGTCAAAATTAGAATTATCTCTATCACCTGTTCTCAACAGATCTCACTCTCATCTCACTAAAAACGTCTCTCTATAATTATCTCCAGCGAAATCTCTGACCACTTCTGGCTGTGAGTAGTGGCATAGCTTGCCGGACTGGCCGTAAAATCTTCCCCCACCTTGAAAAAAGATCAAATATCAGCCTTATCTTTAATAATATCAAAATAATATCAATTTTTCATATCAATTGGATACTATTTCCACCTAAACATATGGACGCGATATCTTGATATTTTTTCAGATGAAGGCCGATTCGATATTCAAAATACCCGTATGATACTTAATATAGTGATATTTTTTTTCTGTGCGGTGCTAATGGCATGTATCGAGTCGTCGCTTCACCAATAGCAGGCTAATTTGTGATCGATACATAGATCAGACCGCAAATTTTTCGCCTTGTTCAAAACACACCTTCGAATAAAAGGCCTGTCTGAGTTGTAAAATGAATTGATTGGCGGACTCTCTTCCTTGTGATAAGCTTGACTGCGTACCTCTCTCCTCCGCGCTGCGTGCACTGGCCAACCGTCGGGTGATTTGGCCCCCATCACCTAACAAAAATTAGAAATACCAAGGCGACCTCCCAAGTGGACAACAATTCGCTACAATTCGATAAAATGAAGCCAATCATTTAACATCTATTTAGAGGGTGATGAAATCCAAACAGCGTGAATTAAGGCCTTTGGTCTTCATTCTGCAAAATTAACTTAGGCCGCCACCACCAAATGAAATTTGACCGCGCTGCCTTATTTCATTCTTAAAAATCAATTTAGGCCGCGATCACAAAATGAAATTAGACCGCGCGGTCTTAATTCATTCTACAATATGAATTTAGGCAGCGATCACAAACTGAAACTTGACTTTCTGCTGGTTGCAAAGATATAACCTTAAACAGTTTCAATTTCACTTTTGTTTTAATTTCATATTAATTTGGAAATTATTGAAATTTTATCATATACAAACAAAGAAAAATTAATCAACAACAACTCCATTATCTGCTGGCTTAAATTGGTATAATTAAAAACTTATCATTTTGACATTTAATTGTTGAGCTGGAGACGAATAATTGAATTGGTATAGAGAAATACTATAAAACTGGGAGGACTGCCCATTAAAAGTTTTCTCTTTGTGTATAAATTAAAAAACTGCATACAATTATTTGGACACTGTGGTTAATGTAGGTCATAATTCTCCACTTGGCAAATGAAGGCTGAAAGAAACTTTTACAGAATCTATACAATATTGTTTATTATTTGTTTTTTTTTTTTAAATAAGTTAAATGCGATGTAGATACAAGAAGAAGGTAACAAGAAGCAATTCTTGGAGTTAATCATAATCTTTACTACTTCTCAGGCTTGACTTAACTTCATTAAAGATCACTGGGGGGAGACTGCACAGAATATAAAAACATTTTCAGGCTAAGAGCACAATTTTATATCAACTTTTTCCTTCAAAATACAATCCAAATTAAAGTTTTATGAAAAACGTAAAGATACTTCAGCACAAATAACGAATTTGGTCAAGTAGTTGTAATTTTAAAGGGCTACAACTAACTCTATGAACTTACAGCTTATTTACGATTCGTACAATTTCCATTAGCACTCAAATGGAAACACCTGCACACAAAATATAACATTTTGTTTGCTAATTTTACAAACACCAAAAATACATTTCAATTTATATCAATTTGAATGCACGCACCTCGCACCCAGAATGAAAATAGACAGATAAAATAGATGAGAGAAAGGGAGGGAGTAGCACATCAAAGCCAAAAACCGGTAAACCAAACCGCTAAGCACACAGCACTGCACCGCACTCAACAAACACCGTCCGCAGACCACAAAAAGAATAACACATCGCGCATACGACACGTAAGCCGCATTATGAATATTTTGTTAGCCAGGCACAAGCACTAAGCGCTGTTTGACTGTAATTTTTAGTACATCCTCCCCCCATCCTCTCCCACATACCAAATATCAAATAATCATAATCAACATTAACAAAAAAAAAAAACAAAATAACATTGAAAACGCATTTTCGCTTATTTGATTTATGGAATATGCAACGCGACAGTTGACATTGGAACCTAATGCATCAATTATGTCCCTTGTGCTGGTGTTTTTGGGGTAAATTGAAATGCATGTGACAAGCACTCGAAATAAAAAAAAGAACTCAGCACTTTGTGGCTGTTGAATTTTAATTGCGTGGATAAAATGTTGCAGAATTATGTGATAACCATTATTGATTGGGTACTTTCGGCTCACCAAATTGCATTGGCTAGTTTTTTGAAATAACCACAAAATATTTGGCCATAATGCACATTGTAAATGGCACACATTAGCCAAAATCATTGGAATTGGTTCTAATGGCGGTTTTTAAGTTTTATGGCCATTTACTTTACCATTTACCCTATCCAAAAATTGGGTTTCAATTGAATGCAAAAATTAAATGGCTGGCAGAATCTGTCGTCTGCGTTTTGCTCCTTTAATTATTTTCTCTTCGTTGAGCTGTAAATCAATTTTAATCAATTTTGTTTTTTTTTTTTTGTTGTGCCAAACCCAAGTGCTTACAAATAATTGATTTGCTTGCCATTAGTGTGGCGCAAATCGCAGACAATCAATTGCAAAGCTGGGAAAGCGGGAACGGTGGCTGACGCCTGTCACTGCTCGCAGGCACAAACAAATTAAGGACAATTATTTCAATTAACCAAATGCAAATAAATCGAATGGCGTTAAGTAAACAAAAAGCCAAACAGCAAACGTTTGACTTGTTCCTTAGGTGGCTGCGGAGGGGGGGGGAAGGAACTTTTTCACTTTGTTGTTGATGGCGGCGGTTGAATTGATAATAATTTAGCCAGAGTTTATATAGGCTTTAATTAATAATGAACTGAGAAACTCATTACGCTAAGGCAAACAACAAAACGGTTAGCGGTGTAGGTAAGCGAGAGTTGAACCAAAGCTATCAAATTTGATATATTGACTTCAAACCATGCCAACCAGACAGTGTTTGGCTGACTTTGAACCATCCCCCAAGGGGGTGGATTTCCCAAATCGAAGAATTTGTTTTCCACTTAGATTTTATTTAGATGGAGAAGATTTTCTTGCAGACTTGAAACATTTCCAAAGGAGGTTAAAATAAGATCCTAATGAAAAACTAGGCACCTACACAAAAATCTTGAAGGTAGTTTCCAGATGAGATAAAAATTTAGTTTGCAATTCATTTTTTTGTTTATTTGTAAAATAATAGTAAACAATTTTCTGTCAACAATGAAAAGTTAAATAGCAGTTAACCTGCTTTACCATCCGGAAAGGGGAAAGTACACAGACTCAGTGCAAGAGGTTGATACGACCGCGTAACTCTTGTGCGAACAGCAAATTGAAGCTGGCTGAGAAGGTAACACGAATCAATATGGCCATTGATAAGCTTATGTATGAATATGACTCCATGACAAGTTCTCCGATTCTTCAACGTTGGCAGATTTGTTAGCCGTAGCCTGTCTGTTTAAGATGGCAGTAGGCGATGAGTCTCCCAATTTAGGCCGCGCAATGCAAAAAGAAGAAATTGTTTCTGAACACCTTCTATAAGGTCTTGATACTTATCATACTGAGGGGACCAAACGCAAGGTAAACAGAAGTTTGGTGATCGAAGTTTGGTCATTGAATTCCTTTGACCAGCGTTTAAGGAGGGATTCTCCATGTGCAAAATTTTTTTTTTCAATTTTTTAATTTTTTGGCATTTTTTTATAGCTTGGATATTTGAGAATATCGCCCTAAAAGGATTTTTTGAAATTCGAAATTCTTTAGAAGATATAGCCTTTTTTGTCGAACAATGTCTTTGCTAAAATGAGTCATTTTTGAGTAAATAAATTTCGAGTAAATAAAGCTGAGAAATAAATAAGCAATCCAGGCAATCCTATCGTCGAAAAAAAGGAGTGCATTTCGCACGTCCAGAAGCGAATGGGCAACAGACTCCGCAAGGCGAAGAAAGACAACAAAGTCATTGGTGGCAAGGGTGCTGGAAAACTTACGGACAAAGCGATATCCGAATTGGCGTCATCCGGAGTCAGTTGAAGAGATAAAGAAGGCTGTATGGGCTACTTTGCTTCATAATAGCTCCACCGATGCCAACCCTCAATATCAAAATTGTCCCACCGGTGTCGAGCTGGTTTGCTTGGCAAAAGGCAGTTCCTGAAGGAACTGTAGAGCGTTTTAAGCACACGTATGCACCCTTAGACAACAAGGTGCTGGAAGTCATAGAACCAGTATAGGAAACGCTGTCATCATCTGTTGGGTAGATGCCTTGGATCCGAAACACAAAATAGCAACGAGTGCTTCAATGCAGTTCTTTGGTCATTTGCGCCCAAGCACATTCATTCTGGCGCACTATCGACATTGAAAGATTCATCGCTACCTGTATTTTTAACGAAGGTTTTCAACCTATCCTGAAAATAATGACTTTGCTGAGCATTTCGACGCATTGTCGCGAACAGATAACCGACTAAACCGCTCAGAAACAGTTTTTTTTGAAAATGAGGAAGGTCCGCTATATGCAGCTGGCATCGCCGACTAATATCTGTAAGTATATAATATTTGTAATATTTTTGGTTACTTTCAAAGCAACTTTTCTGGACTACCAAGCCACTTTTCTCCAATTCTACTAAACCGACTTTGATGAAACAAAATGCAATCGACGCAGAATTGTCACCATTCTCGAACTGCGTTTTTGAATTTCTGATTTTTTTTTTTTTTGCAAAAAAATTACTTTAAACGCAATTATCTCGAAACCACGATTTTCGAACTGGCGGCCATGATATCTTCAGTTACACTTAACCGATTTTGATGAAACTAAATGAAATCGACGCAGAATTGTCACCAATCTGGTCCCCTCTGGACCCCTAATCATAATTTTAAAAAATTTGTTTCTATTTTTTATTTACACTAAACTACAAAAAAAGAGCCCAAAATCGAATTTTCATTTTTCAATGGTTGCCATTTTGTCCAAAAAAAAAATCACTAAATTTGTTTCGAGGGTCAGACCAGAATGACATCTATACTGATTATAACCCCGTTTTTACTGTTCATTTCAGACAACCTTGAGACGAGAAATCGTGGCCGCCAGAACTGGAAACACACTTTTAAAAAAGGTCCAAAAATCAGCCTCGACATGGAGAATCCCCCCTTAATAAAAGCCAAAACGGCCTTAGATTTATTTACTATAATGCCGACATGGTCATTAAAGCAAAGTTTATGGTCGAATAAAACACCTAGGTCAGTCATAGTTTGGATGCGTTGAAGATTGTTGTGCCCAATAGAGTAAGTAAACAAGTGAGTTCTATAGCGTTAAAATGTCATGTACTTGCACTTTGAATGATTTAAGCACAGCAAATTGTTTTGTCACCAAGATTGAAGGCTGACAAGATCATTCTGCAACAGATTATGTAAGGTTATGTGAAGAATAAATCAATTTTTACATCGTCCGCATACATCAAAACGTGTGATGAGGGGATTACCTGGGGGAGGTCATTTAAAAACGAGAAGGCTAAGCTAACTTCGTCTGTGCCGAAGTTTTTATACCCTTGCAAATGCAAATGTCACAGTTTAAGAACGCCTACATAAAAATCAAAAAATTTTGTAACTAAAACCTATTTTCCGACAGATAAACGTCTGAAAAAAGTTTTTCTCACTAAGACTCAATTTCCGACCGATCGGCCCTATGGCAGCCTTAAGATATAGTCATCCGATTTCGGCCCAATTTTGCGAATCTATTTTAAAGCATATAAAATAAGTCATCAGCGAGTTTAAGGACGCTAACAAAACTAAAAAAACCAAGACTCATGTTCGACAGATCGGTCCTATGGCAACCATAAGATATAGTCACCCGATGTCGATCAACTTTTTCAAATTAGTTTGAAAGCGCTTAATATTAATAATCACCGACCTTAAGAACGATTTACTTAAAAACAAAAAAGTTTTTTTTTCACTAAGACCCATTTTCCGACCGATCGGTCCTATTGCAGCTATAAGATATAGTCATCCGATTTTGACCAAAATTTGCAAATCTGTTTGAAAGCATATAATATTATTAATGGCCGAGTTTAATCACGTTAACATTGAAAACAAAAAAGTTTTTCTCACGAAAACCCATTTTTCGACCGATGGTTCCTATGGCAGCTATAAGATATAGTGATCCGATCCGGTCGGTTCCGACATATTAGCAGCGTGCAGTAAAAAGAAGACTCTGTGCAAAATTTCAGCTCGATAGCTTTAAAACTGAGAGACTAGTTTGCGTAGAAACAGACGGACAGACAGACAGACGGACAGACAGACAGACGGACAGACAGACAGACGGACGGACAAAGCTCAATGAACTCAGCTCGTCCCCCTGATCAAGAATATATATAGTTTATGGGGTCGGAAATGAATATTTATATGCGTTGCAAACTTCTGGGCAAAATTATAATACCCTTTGCAAGGGTATAATAAACCAAAAAGCAATGGGCCAAGATGACTCCCCTGAGGGACCATAGAAAATATATTCACTATTTTTGATGAAGTTGCATTAGATAATTCTCGCTGAGTCCGGTTCGACAGATATGTACATAGAGATCCATTTGAGCTGTAATTCAGGGAAACGTATTACTGACAGTTTATGCAAGAGAAGAAGCTGACTTACAGAATCAAACGCTTTGCTAAAATCCGTAAAAACAGCGTAAGTTTGCTGCTTTTCTAGAAAACCACGCCGGTTGATAGAGGTAAACTCAAGGAGCTTGGTTAAAGTAGAACGGCGCTTCATGACACCATATTGAGTTGGAGCTGCAAAAGTGTTGCAACTGAGTAGTTATAAGTTTCTCAAATAGCTAAGGGATCGCACATAATTTTGCAATGCCACTATAATTCTCGATGTTAGACTTACTCCCTATTTTGTTGAGGGGGTGTCACGAAAGATTCCTTCGAACCGAATTATTGAGAGAAAATTTAAATAAACTCGCCAAAGTCTTACATAAAGCACTTGCGCAAAACTTTAAGACACAACCAGGAATGTTGTCTGGTCCAGACGAAAAAGATGGTTAAACGAGCTTTAGGTTTTGATGAATGTCGGATTCATGAATAACGGGCATTAAAATACGACAAGTATGGGGAAGTGCATACGGATAAGATGAATATTCATTAAGATATACAATATACAATAGAGTGTTTGATATCAACTGTTTGGAAAAATCTTTTAACAACAGTATAATATTTCCAATATATAAAAAAAGAGATACCAATGACCCGATACTGTCGACAAGACTAACAACGTGGGTCGAAAAGCACGATAAATTTAACGAGTTCCAAGCAGGATTCCGGCGTGGATACTCAACGGTTGACAACAACCAACTTCAACTTAGCAACCATAGTCCGCATTAAATTTGAAGAAAAAAGAAAAGTTTATGCTTAATTTGTAGATTTTAAGGCTGCCTTGTGGGACATCTTATATACAAGCTCCACCGACAAGGTGTATCCACAAAAATAATACAATTTATCTAAAAAGTATACTCGCAAACGTCTTGTGCTGTTTGGACTGGGAGTGACCTTTCTGAGAAGTTTGAAACAATAAACGGAGTAATGCAAGGATGCCTTATGTTAGATGATCTGCACGAACACTTAGGAGGTGGCCTGTATATCGACAACACAAACATTAAGGTATTAATGTACGCAGATGACATTGTGATGGTAGCGGGCAATCCCTCAACCCTCCAGCAAATGATCCATAATCTCGAGACATACTGCATATTGTGGGGCATGAAAGTCAATAAGGCAAAATCCAAGATTATGGTGTTAAGAAAAGGCGGCAGACTGGCGGCATCGGAGAACTGGACGTAGCAGGAGGAGCAGTTAAAGGTGGTACCGGAGTACAAATACCTTGGGGTTATCCTGACACCTACAATGAGCTTTAAGAAGCATGTGGCAGCCAGGACAAAAGAAGCAAAGGCGAATACAAACTCTGTGTGGGCGAATTTCATCAACAAGGGAACAGTGAACCTAGCATCTAAATGGAAAATCTTTAACTCAGTCAGCAGAACGGTACAGTGCTATGGAGCTCAAGTCTGGGGTGGAGAAATAAAGGAAGGGACAGACCAACTGCAGCGATATTTTTTAAAGAGGATACTCAAACTACCAGATAGCACACCCAACTACATATCAATTCCCAAGTCAATTCCCAACGCAGGGCTAGAAGATGGACACTTCTATAGTCTAACACTTCATCTCAAGTACCTATCAAGAATTTTATTTGAGTATGAAGATTCTAGACTCTCCCATATCATTGCTGAGAAAATATGGGAAATATTTTGGGGTGCTTTGCGAGGCTGAGAGAAATGTTCGCGCATCATGGCATATCACTCGAAGACAACCAATCGCATGCATATTGGATTGACCACAATGTTCGATTCCTAAGCGCATCAAAAGCAGATAGCAAAGCGTCAGTAAGTGCATCAAGAGTGTATAAAGACCTTTATTATGCAATAGGGCCCACATACTGCAACGAGTCTTTCAAGCAAAGCGAGATAACTTTGATAATGAAGGCCAGAGGAGATCTTTTATGGTTAAACAGCTACCCAAGAAGAATTGTAAATGTAGGTAAATGCTCACTATGCAATATGTCTGAGCAGGAGGACATGCAGCATTTTGTAGGACGATGTCCAATACTGCGGGAGTTTCGTTGGCAATATTTTAAAATTTGTACGTTTACCGAAGAAGAGGTGCTGACGGCCCTGAACGGGGGGATGGGATAAAATAATCTGGCGAGTTACATAGAGATGGCTAAATTGAAGGTTTTGTGAAAACTATAGCCAAACTAACATGTGGAAAAAGTTGTGCACCAATCGGACCACGCCTACCCTCGCCGCTCAAACGATCCCACATGGCGTATGCGTAGTTTCATTTATAAGTTTAAGGTTTTTTATAAGATAGAAACTAGAAAATAATGATTTAGACCTTATTGCGCAATTGTAAAAGAAATATTTTGTTTTTATTCAATTTGTGGTCTGGTTTCAATACAATTGATTAATTACCATAATTTTCTTCTACATCTAATTCAAATAAATATAAATTTACTGATATGGTTTGGGTATAAGATGTTTTTCCCAAATCTGGTAAGTATGCGCCTCCCTCTTCGATTTAGTATAGTTCAGAGGACTCCTTCTTCTCGTGAAAATATCTGCATAGTTGGGTGTTTGTTATACCCAACTTATACAGGTAGCGCCGCGGTCTGCAGTGGCCCGTCTAGAGCCGTGTCAGGATCCTGATGGCATTCTTTCCTTGTGTAAGCATATTAATGAAATGAACAGCCTTGGGCCTCTGGATGAACTAGCACTCTAATAACAGTACCGAACTAGCGCTAATGGTTAAGAGGATGGTCACACTGAAAGGATGATGCGAACATAGAAGAAGGCGTTAGTGGAATGTGACGCGACGGACGTGAATATATAAATGGACAGAGACCGTATTGATAATGTAAATTATAATTGTGTAAATGTGTAAATAAAGACCGGAAAACACCGAAGAGTCGGTGGTTTACACTTGTTGGATTACCTTTTGGAATCTTTTGAGGTTGTGGTTCACTATTAATGCTTTTGCTTGACTCATCATCGAGGTGTTTACCCAGACGGTTGTTCTAAGCGTATTCTCTTCCTTTCTAAGGAGTCCTTTTATGGTGTGTTGGCCTATGCGGCAGTCGGGTTCTGGGCCTACCATTGCTGTGGCTGCACTCTTAAGTGCCAGTTCGTGTGACATTTCATTTCCGGTGTTGAGTTACCACTTCTTCGCTGTCCAAAGTAATACTCATTTTCGAGGATAGCCATTTTGATGTCGTCTACGACTTGCGGCAAAAAAGAAGTTACAAGTCCGACCATTGAAAAGTTGTACAGCTCATCCATTTGACATACGAAATCGCCGTCGTCCACAATTGAATCACTTTGTGCTGGTCAAATTTGCTCATCATCAGCCATCTCGTACGAGGAGCTATAGGTTCTGCAAATGAGAATTAACACGTATTGTTTATACACATGCATATCATTCGCACATCTACTTTGCGCCGACAAGTCTGAAAAAATTACATATGTATGCGGAGCCAACTCCCTCTTCAAATCGCTGCCTTCTTGAGTTGCGATGGGTACGCCACCATCGCTTCCACTCTTGGCATACTTAGGACTTCTTAACGAAGCCCAAGATGCTTTGCACTCTCTATATACTTTCCTGATCAATTCTAGATTCTTTCTTTTCTCTCATCTTACAGGGTTTCTTTTTTTTTATCATTTCTTAAAATCACACAAATTTTCGCCTTGCTGTTTGCGTCTTATTTTGATATCTGTTTCAACGTTCTTTCATCTACCCTCGCATTTGTAGCCAGTGTTAAGCATTTTCTGCCGCTTTGACGCTAATTACAATGCCGAACTCTTGTCGATGTTGAATGCTTCAGTGCCCCCCAATGCAGGATGCAAGAGTGTTGTCGAGTTGCCAGGACGATGATGCCAGAGCTACTTAGTTAATGAACCTGTTGAGGTGAAGTGAGTTTAGACCAGGAAACAATGCGGTGGCAGGCATTTGATTGGTTTAACCCCCCCTTTGAATCAACATGCTCATCGAATGAAGGAGTCAGCTCCCTTCTCTCCCCACCATCACCAAAATGTTCCAATTGTGATATTTATGTGTGAGTGTGTGTGTGTGTGTGAGGCTGTTTGTCTGTGGTTTATTACGCTGCTCTTGGCAATTATATTTGTTACCCAATTAGCGTAAAATTGTGTTTATTGGCATACTGTGGCTCCCAACGTCGCCGCACTCACGTAACGGGCCGCATTGAATTAGCTAATGAAGTTGTAGTAGTAGTACATAGTAGCTGTTGCCCCACCTACCCATGCTGGCTTGTGTATCTATTAGTTTGCTAACATAATTTGCTAAAAACACACATAATTTTGTACGCAACCACTCGAGAACTCTGTCTAAGAAATTGCCATAACTTCTTGGCTTCCACACAAGGACGAAGGATTTAAGCTGAATTTCTGTTGTAGGTGTTATAGCTAATGTTTAGAAATTCTATTTGAAACTAATTGGCCCAGTTGAACTGAACTAAATTGTTGATAAAAGTGGCTTAAAGGGCAACAACTTTGACGTCTAGGATGCAAATCTTTAGTTTTTTTTTAGGAAGTTTAGGATGAAAGTTCAAACAAATTGGGAATTCAAGTTGCTAACCTATGAATATGAATATGAATATGAATATGAAAAAATTCTCAAAACTTTTCGAACAATTTTTATAACTTTGAAATCAATCCAAAGCATTTAACATCACTTTGCGAGTTGAAATTAGATTAGAATTCGGCTGTTGGATTCATCAACCTGATGCTCTCAATTAGAGCAGTGAATTTAAGTATCAAATTCATTCACCGAGGCCCCCCCCCGCAAGGGGTTGTTCTTTCCCCGGTCGTAACAGTCAACCAACTGCTACGCCTCATGTAGGCGGAGGGCCATGTGGTGGTGGCTTATGCAGACGACATTGCTATATTCAAATATGGAAGTTTTCCACAAACCTTATTCGACCTCATGCAGACCACTCTGGCGACACTTTCTGAGTGGGCGTATTCTTGCGGCCTGAGTGTAAATTCACTAAAGTCCGAACTTAATCTCTTCAAACGGAGATACTCGTCTCATGTAAGCAGGCGAAAGGCCGTAAATGGAAAATCTAGATTGAAAATCTGGTTTTCAAGAACCTTGCAAGCTTAAAAAAATAAGATTGAAAAACCCTTGAAATGAGCTTAGAAATCTTAATAACAAGATTTATCATCTCGCAACTTATCAGTTGCCTGTAAAGCTTCAGTTGAAAATTTTTTTGATATATATAGACAACAATTCAACCCCACTCGAACCACGACCTCTTCGGTTCAATAAGATATTGGCAAGGCCGATTAGTCGATTTTGCCGTAGGGGGTCAATTGTTAAGCGCAGCCAGTTGCAGTATAAGAACTCAGGCTGCGAAAATCTCTGCTCTTATACTGCAATTGGTTTGACCTAACAGTTGATGCTCGGTGATAAAGGTAGCAGAAGGTACTGAGCTCAAGTCCCAGTATCGGCGGATTAATAATTTACAATTAATAAAAGTTTTTCAGAAAGAAGAAAATGTTAATAACTATAACAACTGACTAAAACCAACCAATCATACCATCCCTTTGCCATCCATCATCTAAAAATAAAAAATGATTAATATATTTTTGTTTCTTTTTTTCATCCTAAAAAATGAGATTGTTATACCCGTTACTCGTAGAGTAAAAGGGTCTACTAAAGTCGTGCAAATGTATGTAACAGGCAGAAGGAATCATTTCCGACCATATAAAGTATATATATTCTTGATCAGCATCAACAGCCGAGTCGATATAGCCATGTCCGTCTGTCCGTCTGTCCGTCCGTCTGTATGAACACCTAGATCTCAGAGACTAGAAGAGCTAGAGCAACCAAATTTGAAATGTAGACTCCTATTGTCTGCACGCAGATCAAGTTTATTTTCAATTTTTGCCACGCCCCCTCACGCCCCCGCAATTTGGAAAAAACGTCATATCTCCTACAGTTTTGATGATAGATGGTTCGTACTTTCTAGAGATATCTAGTTCTTAAAATTATTTATCGATTTGCTGAAGGAATGATAAAGATCGGATGAACGATACTCAAGTTATGAGCAAAAAACGATCAGTTAACACCCACCACCCACCCCACTCATAACCTAAGCATTGCGCTCAGCAGCAATCTTAGTGAGAGAGAGAGAGAGAGAGAGAGAGAGACGAGTTAAAAAATGTTGCATACTTTTCGGCTGACCCACCTCAGGCATACAGTAAGGCTATTAAACATTTGTTTCCATGAGTAACGGGTATATCGAAGTCGGTTAGAGCCGACTTTAACTTACGCTCTCGTTTTATCTTAAAGTGGAGTATAAACGATCTTAATTCAATATTGTTGGATTAAGATTCAAATTGAGAATATAATCCGAAATAGAGATTCCGTCTCTAATGAAATTCTTAACGTTATCACAAGACATTCTTACTGTACCTAGCCAACTCCACCTAACCTAACCTAACCTAACCTAACCTAACCTAACCTAACCTAACCTACCCTAACCTCACCTAACCTACCCTAACCTAACCTAACCTAACCTAACCTAACCTAACCTAGCCTACCCTAACCTAACCTAACCTAACCTAACCTAACCTAACCTAACCTAAGAACAATAAAACTGAAAACAAAAAAAGTTTTCTTACTAAGACCCATTTTCCCCACCCATAGACCCATAGACCCAGAGATTACATTATGAACATTAATAATTTCTAAACTTTGGCTTCTTTCAACATCCTCATAACTATCGGAACCCTATACTTGAGCGGCATAGCAAGTGATCGCCTTCGCTGTCGCCTGGTACATTCTGTATTTCGTGCTCATATTCACTTGCTTCCGTTTCAGGAGTCCATTACACGTACTTCTTGTTGCCACTTGTGTATCCTTCCTCTTGAGCTCTGCCTGCTTCTCAAATGTCATATTGCTCGTCCGTGTGATGCCTAGGTATTTGAACGATTTGACCACTTTTAACTGAGTACCTGTAGGTAGGCTCCAATTCTCGATCGCACAAATCTTCCAGACTTCGAATACGTTCGACTTTTCGCTATTAATAGCAAGTTTACAGGTATGTTACAGTACTGTGTGGTGTCTGTCATTTCCTGCAATAGTTCTGGGGTCTCCGCCATCATGACAATGTCATCCGCATATATCAGCACCTTGAACCGATGCGAGCCTAGATAAACCCCCCCAGCCAGTTTGTCGACAGTTGAATAACCTTCTCTGAACCCCATTTGGTTTTCATTTAAGAGCTGCTTTTGATTGGTAAAACTGGTTAAACGAGCAAGAAAAACTGACGCAAACACTTTCCTTGCCGAAAGCAAACACTTTGAGCTTCGTTTGGGTGTTCCTTTCTTGTATATTGGGTATACGATGTTGTCTTGAAAACTGTCGGGCACTTTGGTGAACTCAAAAATATAGTTGAAATTATCGATGAGCTGTAATGACGCGATCCAGATCATCCACTACGATGTTGGGCAGTGCAAAACTCATTGTACTGTTGCGTTCGTTTGTCCAGAGCAGACTATGGAAATGTTCTACCCATGCCGATGGTTTAACCGATATTATTTTCCTCGAACTTTTATTAGCTTCCTCACCAATTTACATAATTGCTTATATTTAGCATTTTGGGATTTATATTTATCTTCCGGTGTCCAAAAACGTAGATACTATTCGATAAATAGTAATGAAAAGTAAATACAAATTTGAAAAGGCCAAATTCTAGCCAAAAATAAAAACAACTTGATTTTTCCTATTTTCTCTACACTTATATCTGACCTTAACTTTTGTTTAACTCATAGTCAACCATAATAATGTTTCACCAAACTATTTGCCATATTAAATTTCACAGAGACAGAAATAATCAAAAGTTCCCATTTCATTTTTGGCCACAACATAAGATTATAATTTAAATGGGTTTACATGAACATTGGACATTGGTCTCTCTCTCTGTCTGTCTCTGAAGCATTTAGTACAATCAAACTTAATTAACCCCTCTTTGTTCTACTTGTCTTGGCTTGAATTATGACCAACAATTTGGTGCTAATTGTGCGGTTCAAGTTAAAGCCCACTTAAAGTGCTGCTCGCATAGCCAATTTCCAAATGAGTTGTAAAATATGAGCCAAGTTCTAATGCCGTCTATTGTTTGCCAGTTAAATGCTGTGGAATTAATTAGAAATAACAATTTTAAGCATTTAAAAGCACACACAGTGAGTGCCATAAATCTGTTGACATGGAGTTTATTATGCCAAAGTTTGAACAAATTTAATGGAGAAACTTACCTGAGATGCACTTCAACTGTTGTAACTTTAATTTTCTCACTAACTTTTGCTAAGTAACAGGCCACAGACGTTAATTTCATCCACCCACTGTGTGGATGAGCCTAAGTAGTAGATACGCATGATTTATGTGGACTTTGCTAGGGAATTTTTCAACCCGTCGCCATTTCTGCCTTTTGTCTTTGCCTAACCAGACAATTATTTATTAGCTTCCGTTGCGGTTACTTTACCCCTACCATCCATGTGTGTGTGTGTGTGTGTGTGTGCGGAGTGTCCCTGTGTTATCCCGCCTGCTTAAGACAGCTTAAGACGACACACCCTGTTGAAAAATTCATTTTCTTGTTTTGCCAGCTTAAGCAATTTTTCATAAACATACGCAAAAAGGGCAACAACTTGGCTGATCGCTTGTTGCGTTCGCATTTGCCGAAAAATTTAATTTGAGCTACTTATGCTGCCTGCCAACTGGCAACTGTCGCTATAAGCTGCTTAGTTGCCTCCATTCCATATGTCGTCTGTGCTCTCCGCATCAATCATTTCGCCATGCAAAAAAAAAATGTTACATTACATTTTGTTTTTATTTTAAATGCCAATGGTTGGCTCAATTAAGTATGTCCAGACAGCAGCAGTGGATGGGATGCAGTTATGGTCCTTGAAGAAATTGATGGTATGTTAAGGTATATTTGCCTAGGAAAAAAATAATTTAAGGAAAAATAAAACAGCCTTCTTTGTGGTATGATTCAGTGTCGCTTAAAAATTGCTACTTTAATAAGTAAAAAGTTCAAATAAATCACAAGTTCTGAATTGACTTGGTACCAAATAGGGAAATGGAAGCGTAATTCGAAAATATGTATATGCCGTACCTATTTGGGTCCTTCGAGTCGGATATTATATCTCCTTGAAAAAATTGTATAAGGTGCTACATGAAGAAAAATGATTGAAGTTGAAAGTAAGGGAGTAGCGTGTTACACGGATAAATTGGCCTGAACACTAAAACTGCCGCACATCCAAAGAGCCAACTTTAACGATCAATCGCAGAGGCTTAATGAATGAGGCCGGCACAATCTTCTCACCTGATCTAGTAAAAATTCTTATTCAAAATACATTTGTAATTGAGACACAATTCTGGAAAAAAAATATTCAGGCCGGTTCTTGTTTTTGAAATCGAATGACCGGAACTGGTAAGTGATCTGATTTTCAAAAAAGAATCAGAGGATTCGGTAAAACCATAAAGGCATCAAGACGTTTGAGTAAAGACAATTTCAAACTAGCAGAAATCGATTTTTAAACAAGGAAAAAATTTCCAGATATTTGGAAAATATCCAGATTCGTATCACATATCTTCAGAGCACATGTTGAAGCATTTGCTTTGCCGAATCTGGAGAAGAATGAATATCAGCTAGCGGCAGCTTCAACCACTCTGTCTTTCTCGGCGCTATCCGATGGATGCGCGCTTACCACAACCGAGCTCGAAAGACAAGATCAACAATTTCTTGCCAAGCGAGCGAAAATCAAGCAACAAGGTCAATCTGCAGAGCAGCTCAAAGGGCATGTAATGGAGCAGGAGAACTGGTCCGCTAATATGGAGATTGCTCAGACTGTCTTTCAGCCATAAAAACCGTACACACGCTTAGTCTCTTTTCTCATTTACCGATACATCATATGATCTGAATATATGTGACACGAATCTGTATAATATCTCCCAGATATCTGGTAAATTTTTCCTTGTTTATAAATCAATTTCTTTTAATTTCCAATTATCTTCATTCATACTTCTTGATGGCTTAAAGATTCCACCGAATTCTCTGATTCTTTCTTGGAAATCAAATCACTTACCAATTCCGATCGGTCAAATTCAGAAACGAGAACCGGCCCACCATGGTCACAAATCCCAAAAAGCTGGCCAAAAGTCGAAAAAACACATGAGTCATTGATGTGAAACATGATGCTAAATTTAAGGGAACCAGCAGGGAGTAGAAATACCAACAACAAGATCTCTTGACAAGAGTCGCAAAGCAATAACAAGCAGAAATAATAAATTCAATCTTGAAATATAAAAAAATATAAATAATTTAAAACCTTCTCCTACTCCACTGTTCCCCCCCTTGGTCCCCCCTTGGTCCCCCACTGTTCCTTCACTGTTCCCCCTGCTCAAAGATATTTGAACAGAGTAATTTGAGCTCTACCTGCGTTTGGGACTCAAGTGCAAGGCGTTAAAAAAATAGATTAGAAACTAAAAAACCCTTAGAAAAAGGGCCACATCTGTTTTTAATAAGATAGAAATCCAAGCAGCCTACAACCATGTGGTATGTCATGTGCTTGCTTGGGGGTTGAACAAAAAATGTATAAAAAGGAAGAAATTAATGTCTTAATAAAGACTCAGCTTCTAGAAACGGAGCTAGTCACTCGCACCATATATGCGTTTTATTCACCCCCACTGTTAAGTCACTTAAGTCACTGTTAAGGCACTGTAAGTCACTGATTAGTCACTGCTGTCACTTTTAAGTCACTGCTAAGTCACTGTTTAGTCACTGTTAATTTGTTGTTAAAGCACTGTTTATTCACTGCTAAGGCACTGTCAAGACACTGTTTAGACACTGTTTAGTCACTGTATAGTCACTGTATAGTCACTGTTCAGTCACAGGTAAGTCACTGTTCCCCCTCTTCCTCTTCGCCGCCATCTTTCAACCTCTATACCATCCGCCTAACCTCTGCCAAGCCTCTTGTGTGTGTGGGTCTTTGTGTGTGAGTCGGGACACTCCACAAAAAAACATAAAATATCCATGACGTCAGCGTCACGTGACGCCGAAATCAAATTTTACTCCTACTAAAATCTTCCGTACCGAAATTAAAGATGTTTCACATCAAAATATTTTTTCTTTAGTTACTTTTAATGGTTGGAAATTCCAACTTGGAATAGTTGTGGTGGTACATCTAGTTTGTACTGTGACCATTAATAAGGGGAAAGTGTTCCTACCTGGCTCAGTTATGAACTCCGTTTCTGAGCGTCGAGCGTGCCTCATCGTTTACTCGTCACGCTTCGAAAATAACACAACGTTCAGAAGTGTATAGAACCGTGAAAAGTTAACCGATTTGGGTTCAACAAAATGGATTGTATTCCAGAAAGTCAGTACAATTTGAATGTATTGCTCGAAATTATTATTAACAATGCATATAATAGTGAGTCATTAATAAAAGTAGAAGTTTTTTAATTAGTGAGTTTAGCTGGCTCTAGGTCCGATAAAGTTGCGTTTGTTCACATAAGTTGTTTACAGCTGTGAACTAGAGCCAGCTAAACTCACTATTTAAACTTTAGAAAGGTAGCCAAATAAATTACAAATCTTTATAAGAGACGGCACGCTCTCTTTATTGTAAACGAAACTAACAAAAGTTTCAAGAAATAACGCAAAAAACGCTTTTTTGAATTCATTTCAAAATAAACGGGCACTTCTAAGCTCGCTCAAAAGTTTCAAGCTTTTGCACTTAGAAAAGTACAGCCTCAAAGCTTAAGCATTACCACCAGAAAGTTGAAAGCACTCATTGCTTGTCTATTTTTGCTTTCATTGCTTTTAGCAGTTCCCAACTGATCTAAGCAATGATTGTATGAAGAGGCAGTTGGCAAAAGCCTACTGAAGAGTCGTTAGGGATAATGATGAAACCAGTTTTGTATAGGCAACCAGATCTTTTTGGTGGTACAATGCATAAGTCTTTTTCGGACCTAGAGCCGGCTTAACTCACTAATTAAACATTAGAAAGGTCGCCAAATGAATTACAAGTAGAAGTTTTTTCTTGGTCACATTCTAAAAAGTCGTGTTAGAAAAAGCAATAATTCAAAATTCCTATCAGATCCTGCTCTCAAATAAAATAGAAATTGTTGTTTAGACACTTCTTCAAAACATATCCAAAAATTAGCTGCGGATAGCAACAGACTCTTGGTGATAATTTTTGTGCGGTAATGCGTGAATTTTCTGCAGTATTTATACTCTGTACCAAAGGTAGAGTGTGCAAAAGTATGTAGCAGGGAGAAGGATTCGTTTCCGACCCTATAAAGCAGCGATGCCCAGCCGTATGCTCTTTGAGTACGTTTTGTTGTTGTAATTGCACCGAATATAGGAAATCAATGATCGTATACATGCAGGGCGCGAGGCATACAAAACGACACACACGCTAACGATTTCGTGTGCTTGCGTCGCGTAGAATAAAAACCGGTTTTGTTCTCTTCTTTGATTGGTGTTTGCGCCCGCAAGCAAACTGACCAACAACAATTTTATTATTGGTATTGGTGCTTATCTTTGTGAGTATTGGTGAGTGCACTGTCGTATGCCGTTTTTGGGCATGCCTGCTATAAAGTATTTATATTCCGTCCGTATAAATATACAGATCTCAGAGATGGTAAGAGATAGAGGTTTGATATGTATGGGACATATAATTCTTATACTCGCAGGCGCATCAAGTTTATTTTCAATTTTTGCCATGCCCTCTTCCGCCCCCGCAATTCGGGAAAAACGTTATATATACCACAGTTTTGCAGATTGACGGTTTGTACATTAAAAAGATATATAGTAATCAAGATTATTTATCGATTTGCTGAAAAAATGACAAAGATCGGATGAACGATACTCAAGTTATGACCAAAAGTATATTCCAGTGGTTACAGTAGTGGCGCCATCGACTTGTCAGTTTTGAAAGTCAAGTAGTGGCGCCATTTATTGGTCAAGTTATGACCAAAAGAAAGTTCGCTGCCGCAGCGCTGCTACTGCAGGGTACAGAGTATATTACAGTCGGGCTTGAGCGATTTTCCCACTTGTTTGTAATTGTCGCGACATAATATATCTACACTGCTCGACAGCACTTTCCCCCAATTCACTAAACCAACTTTTTCTAAAGTATTTTGTCCCGCTGAGCACGAAAATTGACATGATAATAAATTGGTGATAATCGATAAACTGATTTTTCGATGTTTTCCGAAGCTGCCTCCATTTGAACCCGATTGAAAAGCTGTAAAGAAATTTAAAAAGATAACACTTGTCCGAAAATTTCGTTTTCAGACAAAAATGTGATAGGGTGAGTGCTTTTAATCCTATGGGCACAAATGTAGTAAAAAAACTTAATTTTTTTTTGAAAATTTAGAAAATATACATATCAAAATTAAAGTGCTTGTAAATACAAATGCAACAAGATCATCAAAATTCAAATTCCGAGAAGATTTTTCACGAAAATGTAACCGCACAAAAAACATGAAAGACAGTTTTGGCAGGATTTACAAAACGTCAGAAAACTTCCTCCAAAGAAACTAAGATCGCTATCCCCATACGCGGTTGAACTGTTGATTCCACCTTCAGTTCCAGAGTCAAGTCAGATTTATTCTAACAATACAAGCGATGCATCTGACAATGATGACTAATTAGAGGACAGCGATTATGTTTAAGAGATGTTACAATTATAATAAAGAATGTAAAAACCAAACAAATGGTTTTCCTATTATAAAACAAGCAAAAAATACCTTGTGTAGGAGGATCATTGGACGGATAGCCCAACCACCTAGCAGCAGCCATAAGCAACAGAATTAATTACAACAAATTGGTAAACAAACACCGTCCAACAAAAAACCATAGCCGAAGTTCGGGCTGCGAATTTACAACATTAGGAATTCCTATGTCTTTATTCGCAGATTAAAAGAGGCTTAAATACCAACTGGATGGTTGTTTCAAGTGTAAACAGCAAAATAAGTCCGCTGATGAGAGAATTTGGTTATTCTCGAAACAGCGATCGTTGTACGGACATACCCAATTGCTATTCCAAAATGTTGTAATTAATATCTGTTGATTTGTGTTGGTTATAAAAATTTATACTCAACCAAAGACCTTGAGCTAGCCAGTTGTAACATTGACTAAAATCAAAAACAGGTCACTAAACCCCATATACATATAATATAAATGTAATATAATATAATCGCACATTTTGATGGCGATTTCCGTATAAACTTTCTCATTTCGCTTTGAAATCCTGCAACTTTTCATATGAAGTGTCACTTGATATTGTTTAGAAACTTTGACTGTTTGAAATCCACTGCTGAATGCCTGATCTAGTAATCTCTGACATGTTTAGCACTTCACATATAAACTTAAGCAATTCTAATTCAAAATACATAAGTTCATACGGAAATCGACGTCGATATGTGGAACACACCCCAATAACTTTTATTTCAATGGCTTAAAGACCATGAAATTTGATATGTAGGCCAATCGGTCCAAAAAATTGCGAAAATTTGCCAAATCTTAAAATACGATGAGTTTATCTTTTCATGAATTTTGGTAAATAGGGAGACAGTGAAGATCAAAAGGTTAAAAAAAGTTAAAGTTAAGTGAGTTATCATTGTCATCATAATAATGATCAATTACTTAATGAGTTTAGCTGGCTCTAGGTCCGAAAAAGTTGCGTTTGTTCACAACTGTAAACAACTTATGCATTGTACCACCAAAAAGAACAGTTCTGTATAGGCAACCAGCTTTTTTTGGTGGTACAATGCATAAGTTGTTTACAGTTGTGAAAAAACGCAACTTTTTCGGACCTAGAGCCAGCTAAACTCACTAATTAAACATTAGAAAGGTCGCCAAATAAATTACAATGATCAATTACTATATTCCAATCCTCTTCTTCACAAATCCTGAAATGTCAATTGTCATTACATTTTCCATTCAATTTATTCACAATCATAATTTCACAAAATATTCACAATCGTTTTTGAAGAAATTGTCTGCCATATTGGATCCGCCATTTTGATTTTCTTAATTTTGACTTCAAATTCGTAATCACCGACCCCGAAAACTCCCCAAATACAAACTTTCAGCCAAATCAAATACGTTTTTCGACTTTTGATCAGCTTTTTGGTGATTTGGCACCCCTCTGCGGCCCGAATAACTTGATTTCGTGAATTGTGAATAAGAATTTGTATTAAATCAGTTGAGAATAAATTACAATTACTTTAATTTGTATAACTGGAGATGTATTTTTTACCGTACGTCCCATATTAAACTCATAAAAATCTTTAAAACATTTTTGATCATTTTTATTCACACTCCCACATACAGTTCCCAGATACCAACTAGTCGATGCCACACCTCCCCTCTTATACCTCATCATAAAAAAATATGCTTTCTTGTTTTTCCAGTTGACCATAAAACAGCTTTAACGGCGGTCGTTTGGTTTCCTTTTGGTCACGTCGTGCCTTATGCCCGGCATTTAACTCTTTCGCTCATTTATCATCATTTGAAAGCTTGCAGCGGTAGATGAAGTGCGTCTGCATTTATATTTAACTCTGAATATGTATGTAAACAGTTTGTATACAGGGTAAACATTTTGGTCAAGTGCTTGCCGCTTCAGTAAAGTTAAGCGTCGCGTCGCGTCGCTTGGCGTCGTTTATATTTCACATTTTTTATTGGCCATATTGAGTGCATTTCAATAATTTTGCACACAAGCTTCTTTCCCTCGTTTAAGTCGAAATTATTTGGGGGCGATATGACATCTTTTTTGTGAGTTGTTGTTGTTGTTGATTCTCTGTCATATTTATTACTGTAAATTAATTGCTCATACGTCATGTATGATCGATGCATTTGACTTAACTTTAAGCAGAGGAAGCTGCTTGAAATGCAGCTGCATTTTGCATATTGCATTTGCCGTTGGCACGTTTCCATGGCTTACCATTTGCTATTGGTACGTTTTCCTTTGCATTCAAATTGAATTCATATTTTCATCGAGTGGAAAGTGTATTTTAGAGATGTTTTTTTGGATTAGACGACTTGTGAGAACATTGAAAATGGCATTGACAGTTATTTTTTTCACTTCTCTAGTTTTTTTTTTAAAAATCTATTTGGCTTGGAGCTTTTGAAATGAATGAAGGTGACATATACTTTTGAAATATCTAAGAAACTGCTACAGAGATTTGTTTCTCTTTAAGAATTTAGTCAGTTTGTTTCATTTGATGATTGAAATTCAAACCATGATACAATGAATACAAGGTAGTGCAAGCACTTGCTCCATTTTGAATGCGCATAACTTTGTGAGTCTGTGAGGTCATTTGACAAATAAGTCTTAAGTTGTGAATTTGCTTGTTGCTATAATTTCAATTCATTTTCATTTTGGAATTTTTGCAACGCATTGCACTACCTTTTTTTTTTTGTATCGTGAATTCAACCCAACAAAAAGAGCATTAAAACTTCACTGCAACAAATTTGTATCATTCATTTCCTATTTCTTATGCCATCCTAAGGCAAATATACAGAAATATTTGCAAAGAGAATTCAAAAAAAAAAAATAATAATAAATACGAAAGGAAAAAATTCGAGTTAAATGTGTTAGAAGGCAGCTAGAAAAAAATCAACAGCAAACAGAACAGAAAGCATTCAGCTCTTATATCAGAAGGCACAAATGCAACTTCCGTTTCCGTTTACACGCACACACACACACACACTCATGCGCATGCCGGGAGTGGGTGTCGAGTGTCAAACACAATGCTTGCCTAACACTCCATTTGCCCTCTCCTTCCACCCCCTCTTGCTGATTGCACATTCTTGTTTGGCCAGCAACATCTTCTTCTCTGCATATTTTGTATTTGAATATTTCGTAAAAAAAAAAATCAGTTTCATCTGGCAGAAACGTGTTTGTTCTTCAATTAGCCCACTAATTGGTATTTTATCTTTTAATTTCTAGCACAAATCCCGGACACTTTGCAACGTTTTAGTTTCCAAGTGGATTTTCAAATGCTGCTCACCGCATAAATTATTTTATTATGCCAATTCTGAAAATATAGAGATAGATTTTTGTTATAAGCCAAGTGCTTTTAAAGCGGATTATCGGCCATTCGTTATGATGGCCATAATAATTAGTTGGACATACATTTTTCAGGCTAATTACTCGAATCATTTTTATTTTATGAAAATATTAAATATATTACGAAAAAAAAAACGTGGCTCACCGCAGCAGCAGCAGCATCAGTTTCTCTTTGCACATGACAAACGATGTGACAATTTAAATCTATTGGGGCAAACTTTATGATAAATTGGATTCGACCAGCTACGAACAACAACAGTTACGAATTGAGGTTATGCGAATGGGGGACATCAATGGCAACACTTTTGTTTGACAATGTCAATTTTGGCATTAAAATATCACACAGTGGTTTTTTTTAAGCCAGGCATTGTGGGGGAGAGGAAAAGTTACGTCAATGGGTCAAAGTTGGTAATTGAATTGCAGTTGAGGCGATTTACAATTTTAGTATTGAAGGATGAAATTCGTTTTTATCCACAAAATATATAAGTAACTAAATTATCTTATTAAGAAGCTTGAAATTTCAATAAAAGAATCCGGCTTAAAGGACCATCTAAAGTTAAAGTAATCGATTAAGGAAGTCAATTAAGGAATTAGGCTCCAAGTAGTATAAAACGCGAAAGAAAATGGAATATGGTACGAGGGATCCTCTAAATTGGGGTAAAGATAGTCTCAGAAAAAGTGCTGCCCAAGTAGGGTGTGACCAAAGACCCTAGAACACAAAGATGCGTAACGGCCATACAAGTGAATGTCAAGCAAAATGTTAAGCGTGGATTTTCGATGTGGATTTTCGATTTTACGTTAGTGTGCGTGCTGTGTTCGGCCTACTTCGTTTCTCTTCAGTTCTGCTTGGACGCAGTCTGCTCAGCTCCATGTCGTCAGTGTGCAAAGGGGCATTGCTTTGTGGCAACGGAGAGCAGCCTCACTAAGAGCAAGAACGCCTTGCACTCTCAGTTTTGTAAGTGAAAAGCCGCTATTCAAATTCTCTTGAAATGGGATTTAACATTAATATATATTTAAACTTGGTTAAGTCTTCGGAATATATTGAAAAGTGTATACAAGCGTCTTAGTGGAAATTGTATATGAAAGTGTGGAAGGCGCCCCCCAATTGTCTGATCGATACGTCGACGTTTCGTTAATAACGCAATTAACGAACATCTGGCGCAACCATACAAATACAAGTGTATTTGACGCGACGCGACAAAAAAATCTCCACCTTGTGGTATTTTGATATACTGCGTTACGCATCTTTGTGAATTCTAAAGTCTTTGGTGTGACCAAGGTCAGCGCCACATTTAAACGGTAACTTCTATTTAATATATCCGGCTCGAAGGACCACATCATGTTAAAGTAGCTGTTGGATAAGAGCCAAACCAATTAAGGACCATTAAACATTGAGAAAAAGGAATCCAGCTCGATGAACCATCTAAAGTTGAGGTTAAAAGTTAAGATAGTCGCCGAAAAAGCGATGCCCAAGATCAGCTCCACATTCCAACGGAAATTTTTCTTTAATAGATCCGGCTCGAAGGACCAAAGCATGTGAAATAGTGTGAAAACTCCGATAGCACTATCGATACTATCGATGTTTGTGTATGTTGTGACCTGTTATCGATGTATCAGAGCAGAAAATAGCGCATTTTTAGAAACTTTATATTGTAGCAAGGTAACAATAAAATTCTAAAAAAATGAGATAGTCGCAGAATAAGTGTCGAAGGACCATCTTATGTTAAAGTAACTGATATTTTTTTTTTTTATAAAAAGGATTGATTTATTTATTTAGTAGTACTAATACTACATTGTTACAATATTCTGTTACTTAAGCAGTCTTTACACTGGTCATACATCTCTAAAGAGTCTCTTTAAAGACACGATATTATGGTGTAATAGCCAAACATATAAGTCTGACGAGAAACTTTTGCCTTCTATTTAGACAAATATGATAAAAATAGAACCGGTTCTATTTGATAAAAGTAACTCTGCTGAGACAAAGCTGTCAATTTTGTGGCGTTGCCGTTTCAAAAAAAATACAACATTTTTATTCGATATACACGATTTTATTTATCGATTAAACTAAACTTGAGAACTCTGAAAGATGATTTCATCTGTCATTCGAGTGGTTAATTTGAATGCATGTATCATCGGCAACTATAACAAATGGCGCAAACTTCATCATCCGGGAAATTAAGAAAATTATCTTTAATGCCTGTGCATAGCGTGGAATTGCCGTTAACGGCGGCTTCATTTGCTCTTCCATTGCAGCCAATATCAACATAAACTAAACTGTACTCTCCATCAACCAGAGCAAGAACCACAATGCTGTGGAAACCTTTATAATTGTAGTAAAATTATCCGACATTCCTTCTAGCTAGAAATGCAATATATTATATTTGCAATCTAAGGAAAAAATGTAAAGTGGAATTTTGAAAATCTTTATAGCACAAACCTAGCGCACCGAGGCAAAAAAGAAAGCTCCACATTTTGTCGAAGTTATGCGCAATAGTTCGCTATTCCTGCGAGGCATCTAGAAAATGAAACTAAATTTAAGAAGCGATTGACATTATACGCTATAAAATGATGGGTAGTTCATGGGGTTATGGGGTTTTATAAATTGATTTTAAGTCGGTAATTGCATTCATGACTTCTGGCACAATTTTGGAAATTGTCGGTTGAAAAATTCTGAATGCTACAGATCGCAGAAATCGCAGTATCACTAGAATGCTGAAAGAGCAAAACTTTAGCTATGTATTGACAATGTAGTTGTATGTTTACCGAGTTTGTGTGGGAATGGCTTCTCTGAGAATGTATCCTCATTTTGAATTTTAGGTCTTACAAACTCAAGCAACTTGTGAAAAGTTGATTTTTTCATGCTATTAAAATTTCTGAAGGTTTCGTCGTCCTCGTACTGTAGCTCACGTAAGACAAGCTGCGCCATGTTTGTGCCTTTACACCGACACAAAAGCCGATTGCGACTCCACATGGAATGCATTTTACAATGTCGTCTTCTTTTTGGTCCTGGATCATCCATTTCGTCTTCAGCCACAACCGCAACCATTGATGTTAATGCGTTTAATTGATTGTTAGCCATTTTCACACAAACAAGTCTTACTTTTTTTCTCTTGAGTTTGGTGTCAAAAATTATTGAACTGAATTCGTTGAACTAGCTCTGAACATCTAGTTCAAGATTCTCTGTTATTAAAAGTGTAATAGCTAATAATAGCTTCTCTAAAGAGTTTCTCTTTAGAGAATTTTGACAACCGACTCCTTAGAGAAATATAATAGTTGTAAAGGCAGCTTTATTAGAATAACTTATATTATAGTGTAAGTGTAATTTCATTTGTTAAGCTTTTGCTGGAATACATGTTTGTTATCGTATAGTTCTAGTTGTAGGGATTTTAACTTCTAGATAAGTAGTAAGTTCTAGTAAGTTTTAGTAAGTAAAGTATTTTATAGTTGTGTATTGCTTAGAATAAATTTGTAGTGCTGTCGTAGGTGGGCATATTTCGGGCTAGATCTTTCAATTAGCTAGGTCAGTGGGGTGGATTCATTGAAGTCTCCATTTATTCGTCTGATTCTGAGGAGCCGTCTGGCGAGGTTGTTTGGGTTTCACGCTTCTCTGTCGAGGGAGCGCGCAGCCTGTTTATTTATCGTGCCGCCTACCATAGGGACTCCACAGTCACGCTCGATGTCCCTTGAACGTAAGTACCACTCAGCTCCTGTAAGTCTTTTGAGTATTTTAGACTGAAAGACCCTTATCTTGATTAGGTGGGTATTTGCAGCCATGCCCTACACCAGATCGGTACAAGGATGACCTTATAGATAAGGACCTCATTTTTAAATGAAATTTTGTGGTTCAAGCGCTGTGTTGCTTGAAGGTGAGTCGCTTGTCCAACGTATACTCCTAGGTACTTGTGTCCTGTTTTATGTGTAAGGACCTTGCCGTGCAGAAATGCCCCAGGAATTATATTTCTTCTGAGTATATGGGTGACGCAAACGCACTTTTAAGGGTTTACGGAAATGTTCCATTCGCAAGTCCAGTTCTCAAACCTCTTGAGGTACTCTTGAAGTGCATCTGTTACCGTTTAGATATACTTATCTTGCGCCATTATTGCGGTGTTATAGGCAAAAGTTGCAATAAGAAGGTCCTGCGGTTCTTCTATGGGTATGTCGGGAGCAGTGGGCAGTACGCTGTATAGGATTGGTCCTAGAACGCTACCTTAAAATACTCCTGCTCGAATCCTCTTCTTCTGGGATGCAAGGAAATCCTGGACCACTCTGAAGGTCCGGTCGGTAAGAAATGATCTGACCATTAAGTAGATTTAACGATTAAGCGTTCCATTGAGCTTGGCGAGTAGGCCGTCGTGCCAGACGACGCCTTTTGGATATCCAAGTACGCTGCCACAACGTACTCCATGGCGTGAAATCATTCAAGGACGAAGTTGACCACTCTGTGTAGCTGTTCTGGTGTGCCATGTTGCAGTCGAAAGCCAAACTGGGATTTTGGGATCTTTCGCTTTACTGCTGGAGTTTCCAGTATTCTCCGCAGAAGACATCTCTCAAGCAGTTTGCCAAAGGTTGGGAGTGTTATTAAGGGTCTGTATGATTCCAGACCCATCACTTTATTTGCTCTTTTCCAAGAATTAGGGAAGTAGCTCAGGCGGAGAGCCCTCCGCTCTATAATGCAGCCGCATTATAGATGGGCAACATGAACAATATTGCCTTGCATGACAGTAGCTTTATTGTCCTGTTGTCCAATTCGTCTTCTCCAAAATCTTTGCTGTTTTTAAGTGAGCCTATTTCACCTTTGACCTCCTCAAACGTGATAGGTTTGGTTGGCAGACATCTAGTGAATCCTTATCCAATAGCAGTCTATTGGTCGAGGCAGTGCTAAATGGCTGGAACCTTTCTTCGAGGTTGCAGGCAAATGCTTCAGCTCGGTCTTGAGGATGTCTAGCCCAAAGTTCATCAGGATTCCTGACTGGAAATTTCGATTGAGCGTGTCTCTTGTACCTCTAGGTGAGCTTCCAAAGAGATGATACTGATGGATAGAACCAAGCCAAGGACCATAAATAGATGAGATAGTGGCAAAAGAAGAAGAATCCCAATAAAAGAACCATCTAAAGTTGAAGTAGTTGGTGGAAAAGAGACAAGCTGCTCAAAGAATTTGGCTCCAAGGATGATAAAAAGTTGAAATGGTCTGATCAGTTTCATATTAAAAACGCAAGCTTCCATTAACGAATCCGCCTCGAAGAATCATCTTAACTTGAGGCAATTACAGGAAAAGATCCTAGCTAATTAAATTGTTTAAAAAGTTGAGATAATCATAAAAGTAGAAAGAATCCTATTCGAAGGACCATCTTAATTTGGGATAATCACTGGAAAAACCAAACCAATTGAACAGCTTGAAATATTGCCAAGTAACAGTTTCTAGCCAAGATCAGTTCTACATTTAAGACTTCCAATAACAGAATCCGGCTCAAAGGACCATCTGAAATTAAAGTAAAAAATCGGCTCAAACAGCATCTCTAAAGGACGGCCAGGGCCAAGCATCTCTCAAATTAATTAAAATTAAAGTAGCTTCTGGGAAAAAACCCAAGCCAGTTCAAGAATTTGGCTCCAGGGACCATTAAAAGTAACGAAATTCCCGGTAAAGTGTTAGCCAAGTTTCACATACTACTTCCAAAAAAAAACAATCCGGCTCGAAGGACCAAAATAGTAAGCTGAAAAAGAACCAAACCAATTAAAGAATTTGGCTTCAAGCGCCCTAAAAATTTAAGATAGTAACAAAAACGGTTGCTATTAAATAAAAAATCCGGCTCAAAGGACCATTTACAAATGGGAGTAGAAAATGGATTAAGCTTATCATTTCTACAGAAACTACAAAAAATATTTTTATTTTAAAATGGTGACCTAAGCTTGCTATAAGAAAAGAACAAATATTTTCTGCAACAACACTTTTAAACACCACAGACGCATGAAAACCGTAACAGGACACCGACTCTCACAAGGAGAGTGGGAAAAGTAACTTGATTCCCTTTGTCTGTGCCTTTTGTGAGTTCAACTGCATCTCTTTTACCCCTTGGGACGCCATGTCTTTTGACACGTTTAATGGACAACGCCAGCTGTAGTTCTTGCCTGGGTACTTGTCCGGCGGCCGCAATGCGGCTCACAACAGCTATCAGGTAGTCAGGACTTCATCATACTTTGATTTTGCATTCCGTTTTGCGCTTTATCTTTTGGCCTTTTTTTTTGTATTTTTAATGACATTTTCCGCATTCGTGTAAAAGTTTTACCAGAGTTGAGGTCTGTGTGAGATTGAGTTGTGACATACAGGGAATGCTAAAACAGTGCTAATTAATTAACCAAATGTAATAAAAATAATATTCTTTTTGAGTTTTTTTTTCAACTGGTCACGCCTTTACCAGAGACATTAAAATTCCATTTAATTTCCAACTACTTAAAGTACACTCACTTCTCACCAGCACAACAAACCCTTAAGGTAAGTTGGCACAAACTAGCAAAACCAAATGTCCTGACACATAAAACTCAAGTACAAGCAGAAGTATGTCTTGGCCATTTATTTGCCATTTTGTTGATGTTTGTTACTCCTTTCCATTGTACACACTTGGCAAATGGCTAACACATAAAATCAAATAAATGAGCATCAATTTGATTTTCAACTCTGAACTCGCCTGCATAATTGCATATTGCTGTGCGTGTGTGTGTGTGTGTGTGTGTGCGTGTGATTCTTTTAGTGTTTTGTTAACTGTAACTATAAGTGTAACTTTGATTGTGATTGCCTGCCATATGGGGCAGGTCTCGACAACAAATTTTACTGAGCAAGAAGGCAGAAGACACAAAGAATGGAACATAGATACATATGCATGTGTATAACTGACTAAGAAAGACAAAAGACATAGAATACTGTTAACAAGTGCATGAAATGATGGTCAAACGAAGACAGTAGGAAAGGAGTCGACATAAAAGTACTTATTTAATCACTCGAGCTATTAGCAATAACTCTGCCAGTTACTTGCGTTGGAAACTTGTTAAAAGCAATGATCAAAAAATCAATATTTTCATATATTTTTGTAATTAAGGTGACCAATCCGTTTTGGAGTTGTGAGAACACGAATATCAATTCCACTTTTGTAGAACCACAAAGAAGGCTGGTTGACTATATAGCTATTTCATGAATCACTACAAACGAATCATCAGCAGTCTTTGTCTATCTTCGTCGAGATAGCTGAAGCTACCTTAAGCCAGCATTGCTATAACCGCTTGAGAATTCCAAAGGCAGGCTTATAGCAAAATCCGACATTAGCAAAAAGACGCCAAGACGCAGAAGCCTTTGAGTGTGCGTGCGCCCCATAATCGGCAACAAAGCATATCTTATTGACCTGGAGCCTGCTAAAAGTTCCCATTTGTGTGACGTAAAGTTTCATGCAATCATTTCACACCTCGCCTTAAAAATATAGTTTATGCAGTTTGTTCCTAGACTATCTTAGAAATAGTTTGATTGACCCAGGTTGTCAGTCAGCTTTATATATGTGGACCTTTCAGTGCCCTGTCTAATAACGCTCATCTTTACAAGAGACTTCTGCTTGTGTATGACGCCATCCTTGTATATTGTCCCAGTTGTTTGTAATGGTCCATTCATCAAAAAACTGAGTTTTACCATGATTCAGTTGACTCATTACTCGCTTAGGCAGTATTTTCTCCGGCAAGTTCGTGGCCTTGTCTACATTGTTGAAATGCAGTTGCAGTGTATACGTATACAGATTTGAAAGACCAGTTTCTATATAAATCGCATTATTTGGCGTATTCTGCGGCAGCTTGAAAACTTTTTTGGGGAAAAATGTCAACAAGCGCTTAACATCGTCGAATCTAAGAAATCCCCAAATTATAGCAGCATAAGACATGATGCTTCTTACAGTTGCCTGAAACACCTTATTTTCACAGCTTGGCTTTACGTTGTCTCTACTCAGCAATGTCCTCCATGTAGTGCTTAGAGCAATTTTTGATTCGTTATGTTTTCCCTTTTATGTGATCCGAGAAATTCCTGTTATCAGACACTGTGACGCCTAAATATTTGTAGGACCGCACATTTCTCTAGCATTCTTCCATTTATGTGCAGACACTTCCCATGTCTTAGCTTGCTTCTTTGTGCTCCAATCGACATAACCTTTCCGACTCAATTGGTCACAATATATTGAATATATATATATAGGAAGCTATAGCTTCCCATTGCAAACTTTCCGCTAGGATGCACATATCGTCTGCGTACAACAGCGTTTTGAAGGTTTGGCCAAAGGTAACACCACCTGGTAGGATTTCCTCAATATCATCGATATAGAGCAAAAAAAGTAGTGGACTTATAAGACAGCCTCCAGTATTCGATTTAAACCAGTTCGACAATTATGATACATCCTACACGGTTGCAATTTTGTCGGCATATATGTACAGTGCCGCTCAACTGAATAGGTTTGACTTTTTTTTTTAGTTTTGAAACGTTGTATCTCTGTAACAAGCACTCCGATTTAAGCGAAATAAATTTTGTTGTATAAAGAAATCAGTCATTTGTGAAATAGCAAAGTTTCTGTTCTGTTAGTTTTGTTTTTATATCATTTTTATTATTATTTCAAAAACATAACAAAAAAATCTCAATTTTCTTTTGGCTCAACTGAATAGGTTTGACCACTAAAACTATTAAACAAAAGTATATAAAGCAAAATTTCAAGGCACTGGGTAACTTAAATAATAAAGGACACTGTTTTAGCATTATTTAGTATTTGGTATGCCCACCCTTGTTCTTAATTATTTCAAACATACGGTTTGGTAAGGAATCATATACATTTCATTTAGTGAAATTGTTGACCAGGCTTTTTATACTCTGTACCGAAGGTACATAGAGTATATTAAGTTTGTGCAAAAGTATGTAACAGGGAGAAGGAATCATTTCCGACCCTATAAAGATATATATATTCTTGATCAGCATCAACAGCCGAGTCGATATAGCCATGTCCGTCTGTCCGTCGTCCGTCTGTCCGTCCGTCCGTCCGTCCGTCTGTCCGTCCGTCCGTATGAACGAAGAGATCTCAGAGATGGTAAGAGATAGAGGTTTGACATGTATGGGACATATATTTCTTATACTTGCAGGCAGATCAAGTTTATTTTCAATTTTTGCCACGCCCCCTCGCGCCCCCGCAATTTGGAAAAAACGTCATATCTCTTACAGTTTTGGATGATAGATGGTTCGTACTTTCTAGAGATATCTAGTACTCAAAATTATTTATCGATTTGCTGAAAAAATGATAAAGATCGGATGAACGATACTCAAGTTATGAGCAAAAAACGGTCAGTTAACACCACCCCACCCACCCCACCGCCAATAACCATAGCAGCATACCCTGACCGTTCAGCAGAGGCAATCTTAGTGTGAGAGAGAGAGAGAGAGAGAGAGAAACTTAGAGAGCGCACTGCGTTGTGCGTTGTGTGTTAACTGTCCGTTTGAATCGTGAGCAAAATGCGAGCGTAAGGGTACAGAGCATGTTATAGTCGGGCTTGACAGACGTACTTTCTTGTTTTAAACTTACGGTCTGGTAAGGAATCATAATGACTTTTCAGATTCATTTAGTGAAACTGTTGACCAGACTTGTTTAATTGCTTCAGCTAGGGTCCCAGAGTCACTAAATTGTCTTCCTCCTTCGTATACTCTCCTGGACAAAAGTCCCCAAATGTACTCGATAATGTTAATGTTAGGGGAGAAAGGCGGCCACTCGAGCAATTTGACGTTTTGGTCTTAAATCCACTGTTTTACAACCCAAGCGGTATGGATGGGAGCGTTGTCATGTTGGTACGTCCATGGAATATGACCATAAATCTCCGAAAAGCAGGGGAAAAGCCTTTTTGGAGCACAGTCTTTTACACATTTGCGTTCATCTTCGAGGTGACAAACTGGAGCTCGCATGTTCCATAAAACGTTATGGCTCCCCACACCTTTACTGCACCTGCACAAGAGTGATGACGATTTAAAAAACATTCTTCCTTTCGCATATCGTGGAAATAGTAATTATAGCCATCCGGTCCATCGAGGTTGAACTTCTTTTCGTCGGAGAAGACCACCGTCTTCCACTCCTTGTTCCACGTCATGTGTTCTCGGGCAAATCGTTGTCGTGCTTCCTTACGAGCATCATTAAGAGGTGATTTTTTTTTTATTTTCAATCTCTTCAAGTGTTTGGCGCTTTGAATAATTCGTTTTACCGTGGCCACAATAGCATTTACGCCGCAATCTTTCCTAATTTTACCAGTAGAAAGGTGGGAATTTAAGGCAGTTCGTAGGATAAGTCGCATCTCGGTTGCTGTTATTGCATATTTTCTTCCTCCATTCATTTTTTTTCCATAGTCCGCTTCATTATGGATAAATTAATCACAACGTTTTGACTTCGACCGATTTTCTTGGCTGTTTCATAGTGTTTCAAGCCAGATTCAATATAGCCTTTTATTTGACCTTTTTCAAAATCAGTTAAAGGTTTTCCGCGGCCCATTTTACAAAAAACTGATAGCAGTTGCTTTCAATTTTGGAATACAAAAGAATTCAACTCTTTTCAATCACGCAGTCAATCAAAAAGTGTCAAACCTATTTAGTTGAGCCAAAAAAATGGAGATTTTTTGTTATGTTTTTGAAAAATAATACAAATTATATAAAAACAAAATTAACAGAACAGAAACTTTGCTATTTCACAAATAACTGATTTCTTTATACAACAAAATTTATTTCGTTTAAATCGGAGTGCTTGTTACAGAGATACAACGTTTCAAAAACCTAAAGAAAAAGTCAAACCTATTCAGTTGAGCGGCACTGGCACTGTACATTCTGTAAGGCGTTGAGTATATTGGAGGATATACCTATCCTCTATAAAGTCTATAAAGCGTATGAACATTTTTCTTTTATTCGCAATTGTGCTGATCGCAGATGTGGTGGATATGCTATCGACCGTAGAGTAGCCTTTAATGAATCCGCACTGGAATTCGCTCAAGATATCGTTGCGATTAACCCAAGATGTAATTCTCTCCAGTAGTAAAATTTTCAAAACTGCGCTTAGACACGAGATATCTCGATATTAACTGGCTTCTGCTTGTGTTGAGCTTTTTACTTTTTGCTATTGCTTGCACAGCCAAAATCTGGACACAATTAGCAAAAAAAATTCTTTATAAGTTAATGAAAGACTAAAATGCAAATTTAATTTCACTTACAATTTATAAGTTGATCATAGAATTAAGGAAAATTCACTTTATGTATATCTATCAACTGTAAGAGAGCATAATTTGGCAATTACTTTTCATTACACGGACCAACAAGCATTATTTTTCAAAATGAAAAACTTCCTTGCGAGAACACGAATCAATTACACTTTCGAAAAGTTGCCGTGGAAGTGGAATTGAGAACATGCCTGTATAAGTCAAAAATTTGATGAAATTTCTGAAATTTAAATTAGTTCCACCTAAATGTACGAAATCTTCCACTGTGCTGCTGCGCAGAACCGAGGAATTTGTTTGTCTTCGTCTGTGGTGCATCTTTTTGATTACCGCTGCGAAATGGACATATTCATATCAATAATTATCTTTGGCCTTGACGGATCATAAAGTCGACCAATGGCCAAGATAATGTCATCTATAAGCTCTTGGTATTTTCTTAAAAATTTTTGCGAAATTGGAATCACAGGTAGGGGTTCTGTTTTCGGTCAAAGTGAGGAGTGGAAAACTTCTCATGCCGTCCACAATTATATATATGCTATAAGAATTTGTGTTTATCAAATGGGTATGCCGCTGGGCTGCTGCCGCCTCGATTAGTGCCAATACACCCCAGTTTCAAACATGTCCCTACATACAGTAAAATCAAATTTTTGTTTTTTTTTTGCAAGCAAAAAGTAAAACGAAACACAATGGTAAAACTAAGATTTCGTATTTGCGTTAGCAATTTGATAAAAGCAACTGTATTTTTCTGTGTCAACAGTGCAACGAACGAGGCGGAGCATTTTCTCTAGATTTCTGCTTTGTTGCATGTTGAATGCACTGGGGCATGACAAAACAAAGGGGCCGTAAAACAGACACAAAACGTACTTTTACTTTGTTGTTCATTCGTTTGAGAGAGCAACTAGAAATCAGAAAAATTGATATTAGCAAGCAATTAGTTAGGGACTCAAAGGTGCACGACATTTTTGTTCCTTAGGCAGTCACAAGAAATTGCAATTAGCGTGTGACAGGGATATGGAAATGGCATTGGGTTTTACAGTTTATTTTTCTTTTTGCATACACGCAATTGTCATTTATCACGTTTTATTGATTGCCGTGAATTTATCAATATCCGGCACAGTGAGAGAGGAAGGTTGCCCAAGCGGGGCAACCATTTTTAATGCCTTTCCATTGAGTTGTTTTTTTTTCATTTTTATTCCTTTTACTTACGAGTATTTTTGTTCAAGGCATGAAATTGATACGTTTTTCTGTTGTATATGTGAGAAGGGGTCGTCATATTAAACGTGATTATTTTTGTAAAATTTTTTATTGGTTGAAAGGTAAGCTGAATGGACAAAAGGTAAAGGACAACAAAATTAATGCTGTTTGCTTTCATTCAGATTAAAAAAAAAAAAAATCAATCAGAGCTGCAAGGCTTCTACAATTTGGTAAAGGCTTTCTACGCAGCTTGAAACCACAAAGCGGTAGAGGTTCTGGAGCTGACTTAAGGTTAAGGTCGGTGAATCTATTTTCGGGACGCAAGAAAATGAACTCGTTTTTCAAAAACCGAATTAAAATATTAAAACACTTCGAATCGCCGCGAGTTAAAGTGAATATTAAAAATAGAGGTATAAACCAGCGGTGGGCAAGTCCTTGCTCCCAATGCTCCGGGATTTTTTTTCGGCAAGTGGCGCCAGTCATTCTCATAATAAGCTGCGTCGCAAATTAACTCGCTTCAAATTGTGAACAACAACAAAGTCCATGCGAATCGGAGCACGGCGCCCACAAGACGCGCAAACAGACGGCGCAACAGGTGCATTTTGGGCGATCGAGACTCGCTGATAACGGTTGCTTTTTCTGTTTGACTGCTCCTAAACTCAAATTTGCTGCCCACCGCTGGTATAAACTAAATGTTTAAGCTGTTTTCTTGTTTTGCCTTGTTGTTGGTTTTATATATTGTGTATTGTGTTGCTGTTGCTGCTGATGACATGTATTTGATTAGTTTGTGTTGTGGCTTCTATATGTGTTTGTGCTTTGTTATCTCAATCTTAATATCATTTAACGATTTTTTCATATATATAGGCATATCTTATCAAAGCGAACTCAGTCGCTTGGAAATGAAATGAAATGGAAATGAAAACGAAGACCTAAAACACAGATTAGAAATTGATGGCTATGCGTTTAAGCAATGAGTCGGTTAATGGACCTGATGATTCCTCGCCAACTAAGGTCTCATGTCCTAGTATACCCAGATGACTTGTTGGTGCTTTCTCAAAATTTTGAGGACCATCTGTCACCTGTATTGAAAGTTGCCACCCAACTGCGTAAGGTGGACTAATGTTTCAAAATGTTCAAAAAAGTTAGTTTTGTCTGAAAAGGGTGGATTATTTCGGTTATTTAGTTGGCGAAGGCACGCTCCGAGTAAATCCGGATAAGGGTCGAGCACTTGATGAGTTTCCTATACTTAGGACTCAAAAGCAGCTCAGACGGTATTCGGGAATGTCTGGGTGGTACCAGCGTTTCATTTGTAACTATTCATCAGTCATGTTGACTCTTACCGAGCTACTGCGTGGCAAGTCGTTTAAGTGTAATAAGCATGCGCAAGCTGCGTTTCGAATGTAAACTTTCACGCAAGCCCCCGCACAGTGTAAGATTTTGCCAATCTAGGGGGACCTTAAATCAGTAGGAGTCGTATTTTTTGAGATATCGGCTTGAAATTTGGAGTGAATATTCTAGTAAGCCCAAAGATTATGTTGGACATAAAAAAATGGGCGTGGCACTTTAGGGGGCGTAAAAATATGTAAAAAAACTGCTTTTTTAAAGATACAAACCCCAATAAAAATATAAAAAAAGAAATTTTCGAAACTTTTAACTATTTTCGTATTTTTTGTTATAATTTTTGAAAACTTAAAAATATTTTTTTTTAACTTTTGGAGACAATTTTTTTTTTTTTTGAAAATGTCCGATTTTGGTTATATGCTCATGCTTTTAGCTGTAACTTCGATGTTATAAGCTGAACAGCTGAAAATAAGGTTTTATATTGAAGGATAATTGATTAGAAAAACAAAAAAACTTTGGTTTATATTTTTAAGATTTTTTTTTTTTAAATTGTAACAATTCAAACTTCAAAGAAAAATTTTACTACATTTTTTTGCCAAGCTAGTCCGACTCCGAATTCGAGTCACAGCTGTCGTCACTGTATCCATCTTGTGATAAAAGTTGGGTCACATCTTCTGGAAGCTCTAAGTGTCTAGTTTTTGGTGGTGCTCGCAAACTTGCTATAAATGGATCGGATGATATCAGTAACCTGTGCATGAGATCAGTATTTGTGTGTACGCGCGAAGTTTTCCTAGTGAAATGTTCACGAAAACTTCGCACTTCCTTATTTCTTGCCTCCTGGGCTTCCTCTGAGAAATTGCATATATGGATGTATATGTGTGATTTGCATGAGTATTTGCAGCATATGCAGAGTTTATTGTGGTCACGTTTGTATATAAGATTTTAGAAATGCAATCTCCACGTTCCTGTGCATCGAGCATTTCAACGACAAGCACGTGGATCACGATTCTCTAAGGCAGCTAAAGAGTTCATCATCTTTGGTGTAGCTCCGCATATATAACACACTTGTGATGATGTATTATGTCGACAGTGCATTGCAGACTTTTCCGTCGATCATGCAGAAGACAAGTGTTGGTTTAATATTAAATTTCAAATCCTTCGACTTAATAAAAGTGGGAATCAAAAATGATATTTGTTCCTGGATATGTTTCACCTCATCTTTGATTACATCCCGTGTTTCTTTTGTGAAAACAAATCTTATAGGTCGGCAGTATCGTGTGGACGAAGGAGCTGGATTTTGCCAATATACAGACTTCGCCGCTCCACTTAAAGAAAATATTTGCAGAGGAACCATTGATATAAAAAATATCGAACCATCTGACATTTCCTCTGTAGTTTTTTGTTTGTATTGGCTCTGTTCAGCTCCATCGCATCCCCATTTTATTATTATGTGTACATCGTCTAGTGGAGACAGTGACTCAAAAATGTCTTCTTGAGCACTTATCAACCGTTTTACAGTATGATCAATAAGGGATTGTAAACTTATTTCAGCATAAGATTCTGTTACTTTTATACCAGTAGGATAGCATAACATTTTTAACTCCTTAACGAGATCATAACATGGATACAATTTTGGACAGACAATTTTTGTATGCTGCCTCAAGGTATTGTATTGGTGCATTGATAATTTACTGTCTATCATAAGGGCAAGTGCTTGATCTGCTGAAAGGCGTTTTGAAGTGCCATTAGCAGATAATTTAGCTTTCTTAATTATAGTCCCCGTTGACGCGGGAGCATTTGATAATTCATTAATCAATTTAGCTGAATCCCTTTTTCCTTCCGCCCGCAAAGCCTGTTCTGCGGCTGCTAGCAATTGATCATCATCCATCGTTGACAACAAATCTTGGCTTTTCCTTTGTTGCGTTTTAAGACAACACTCAGAAAATGCTTTTTGTGCCCTCCCTCTTTTACTTGAGATGGAAGCAATGACATCAATGCGATAGTCTTCGGCATTTAATGTGACCTGAAGCCAACTTGCATTATGAGTAAGAAATCTGGCTTTATCTCTCCTAGATTTGTCAAATCTGTTTTGAAACTCAAAAGACAGTTTAGTCATGTGTAATTTCAATTTGGAGTGATCAATGTCATTGCCAAACACCATCACTGCGTGCTTTACAAGTGCGTCTCGCTTAGCGGTTTTTATGTTCTTTGACCAAACCTCGAAAAATGCAGCACGGCTTATTTCACTCATTTCTAAATTGAAGGTCTTTGGGCAAAATATGGGCAAGATTTTATTTTTGATTCTGAATCAGAATGAATGCCTGCGAATGATGTATCAAATGGGATGCCTGTGAAGTGCTGATGCCATCCAGCAATAACTTGTTAATAACTATTCATCAGCCATGTTGCCTCTTACCGAGCTACTGCGTGACAAGTCGTTTGAGTGGAATAAGCATGCGCAAGATCCGTTTCGAATGTAAACTTTCACGCAAGCTTCCGGTGGCTTATGAGCCAGTCCCATCTTAGCGGAAGGTTATCTCAATGGCCGTTGAAAATGCAGGGATATGCTTTTGAACTTGGGCATCGCAAAGGAAGTGAGAATGCTGTGGTTGACGCTGTTTCTTATTCATATCACAGCGTAAAGAAAATATACGCTTTAACTTCCGGAAATTGACTTGAGCTCAAGTCCTTTCTATTAGCGGAATATGGTGCGCTGAGAGAAAAATTCTTGCTTTCCAAGCTTCCAGATTTTAAGCTAGTGAACGACTACATATATTTTCGGACACGTTTTCCTTATACTGGCATTTATCAAACTGATGGATGCTGGTAACTTACTAGTTTCGGAGCAACTGCGACAGTTAGCGCTGGACATGTTCAACCATCGTCGCACAGTAGGGCCTCGGCCCGAAATCTGTCGCAAAAAACAATTTTTTGACAATCGCTGGATATAAGACGTTAACTCTTCCGATAGAGATTTATTCCAAGCTAACTGATCCGAGCTTATTCAAAGCGTACCTTTTTTTCATGTCTGCGTGGAAATGTTGCAGGTTTGCAAAATACACAAATTTTCGAATTGAATTGTTGATAACACTAGGCAACAAGGTCCAGTATATTGAAGGGTTTGTGGTGATTCTAGATTATTTTCGTGTGCTGAACACGAATCTGTCAGAAATAGTTCAGAAATTTAGCATTAATAATCAAATTTTTATCATCTTTAATAAAGCTATTGGTGTTCTTGGGTTTATCAAAAGATGGTCCAAGGAATTTAACGATCAGTATTAAACTAAACATTTATACATCTCACTAGTTCGACCACTACTTGAATATGGGTCGTGTGTTGGGTCACCGCATTTCCAAAAATATCAGAACCAACTTGAATAGGTTCAAAATCAGTTTTTTATTTCGCCCTCCGTGGCCTCAACTGGGATCCCACCAGCCATCTTCCACCTTACGAGCATCGACTACTCTTAATCGATGTTCCATCTCTTAAGAACCGCCGGACTTGCCATTGTGTGCTTTTCATTCACAAACTTTTATCAAATAACCTAATAAATCTTCCTGGTCCTTTGCGTCTTACCAGAAATTTCTCTCTGATTTATCTACAGCCTTGCCTAACAAATTATGCTAACTATAAACCTTTCCGAAATTTATGCCTTAATTATAATATGTACTACCATCTGTTCTTTGCTCACTCTTTTTTGTTAGATGTAAGAAATTATTAACTGTCTTTTTTTAATCGTCGACAGAACTTTGTCAAACTTAAATAAATAGTCCATCACGTCGAGATTTGTAGTAAATTGAGCTTAAAATTGGAAAAAATTCCTATTTTGATCCTTTTTAGAAGCGTTTTGCGGGGAACCTATACTCTTGACTTGACTCTGATATATGTTATAGGAAAGTACTACTCCCTAACTTTGAAATAAATTATCACAAACAATTCTGCGATTCTGTTAAGCGAAGATAAACCACTTTGAATACATATGCAGGATAGAACAAAACTGTCTACTGCTCAAAGGTATGCATTGCAAAAACAGCACAACAGGCGAGTAATTTGAACAGAATTCTAATGTACATTTTCAAAACACCCATTGCATACTTATGGGCTGTATAAAATAATGGCACATCTAGCATATGATTTCAAAATGGTATATCTTCGCTGAAGAAAATCGTAGAGTTGTTTGGGACAATTTAATTTAATGCTAAGAAATAGTACTATACGATATTATCAAAGATAGTAAAAACAAAATTATATGTCTCTCACAAAACGCCCCTAAAAAGTGTTAAAATATATTGTCTGAACTGGGACAATAGTTTAATTTGTAAGTGCTTCACTTAGACGGCAGTTTACAGAACATTTGAAATATTTAATCTATTGGATTGAGATTGGATTTCTAAGCAGAGGGTTAGTGACAGGTTCTACGGGGTTCAGTTCAGAATCTGATTTATAAATTCATCAGGCTGTATAACACTGAATAAATGCATCAATTTCCTGCCCTACCTACTAAACTGCCCTCGTATCTACTTCTTTTTTTTATAATTCTCTAAATTTGAAACCAAAACTCAGCAGCAAAAGATAACCATTCCGATCCATTACCGTAATACCCATTAGCATTTTGTACTTACACACCAGCTTTTGTTGTAGTGTTGTTACCCATAAAAATCTCAAACTCAACCCTCTTGCAATTGGCCACAACCGATTCAAGAAGTATCAAACATTGCTTACCCGTTGACCCTTTTTTTTTTTTTTTTGTTGTTTGGTGTTGTAGGGGGAGCATAAACATTACTGAAGCAAGAGGCAGCTTAAGTCTGTGGAAATCCCCACCGACTTAATGCTAAGCCCCCGCTCGCATGCAATTTAGCCAAATGTATTACATTCAATTTGAATACTAAGCCGCTTACCAACACTAAAAAGTTTGATGTGCACACAATAAACAGGATTTTTGGTTACAATTAGCATGTAAGCTACGCGTATGTGTGTGTGTGTGTGTGTGTGTGTGTGTGTGTGCGGGTGCGTGGAGGGTGCAGTCCAAAGCTCATGCATAAAAAATGTGAAAAGGTCAAGAGGAATGAACCTCGAAATTGGCATTGTATTCAAAGTGGAGAAACCAAAGTTACCAGCCAGCGCAATTAACACAAAGGGAATTTCAAATGGATATCCTGCCATGGAAGAGTGCAAACAGGCAGAAAACGAAAAGGCGCAAAAGAAACGGATACTTATTTAAAATTTATGTAGCGTAATTACAAGCGATTTAACCCATAGCCGAAGGGGCTCAGGCCCAAACCCCGTTCTCGTTTTTACTCGTTTTTTTTTTTGTGTTTTGCGCATCAAATTAAAAAGTGTAAATGAAATGGATGAAACGCTGCAGGAGGTAGGGGGCGAGGGTGCCATTTAGAGAACCGCAGTTTCAACTAGTCTATTATTTTTATCGACAACAATCTAGACCCTTTTTTGAGAGCCATTTACCTTTAATTAGTTAGTGGGGAGGTAGTTTCCTTAGCCATTTATTACTTTCAGAGAGCTGCCTACCGGTGCGGAGACGGAGGTAAGCATTTATTGTATATATTTAGCTTATGTTGCACCAATCCAAGACCATCCAAGAACGGAATTCTGAAGATCCGTTTCGGTTCGGATAACCGTAATTTCTAAATTGCTTACCTCCCGAATTCCCGGGAGAACTGCCAGCCAGTTTTTTTAGCATTATAAAACAATTATAATATACCTATATTGATCGGAGAAAAATAACTTTATAGTGCTGAATTGGAGATATATCATATGAAAATCTTATCCAAACTTGGAATATTACAACTTCAAAACGAGAATAAATCATAAAGGTACGGTGACACAGGCAAATAATTTGCGCAAATATTTCAATATATTTTTATAACTAGCTCTTCATGAAATAGCATGCATTGATGATATGTGTACAAATCAAGCTAAATACTGCTCGTATGAAGAAATAAGAATACATAGAGAGCGAGGAAGGAAAATTGATAAAAAGCATTAAAAACATGGTTTTAGTTTCAACAGTCTTGCTATTTGAAATGTGCGAAATCGCAGCTATCTCCACTTGACAAAAAGCGCAGTGTGGCAGTGTTAATCGACATGACACCGAGATCGCTGAATCATTGGACTTGAACCAACAAAGACCCAACTAAAAAATTCCTTAAGTTAAATTGCATATAATAGAATGAATGCAACATATTACCAGCTGCTCAAAGTTGGCTTCTTTTATACTTAAACAAGTGAGAAATTCGTTCTGTACCAGTTCATTTGCCCCCGACTATAATGTTATAATACATCCAAGGAGTCACGCGTTTACCGTGCAATATTTTTATTATACGCTCATTTCTAAGTTTCTCTCTCTCCCTCTCTCTATCTCTCTCTCGCAAAGAGTGTGTTTGTTTGGATACAGCAGTGGTGGGCTGGGTGGGTGGGGGTGTGTGCGTCGTATATCTTTTTTTGCTCATAGCTTGTGTATCGTTCATCCGATCTTTATCAATCCTTCAGCAAATCGATAAATAATTTTGATTACTAGATATCTCTAGAAGGTACGAATAATCTATCAATAAAACTGTGGGAGATATGACGTTTTTTCCAAATAGCGGGGGCAAAAATTGAAAATAAACTTGATCTGCCTGCAAGTATAAGAAATATATGTCCCATACATGTCAAACCTCTATCTCTTACCATCTCTTAGATCTGTGCGTTCATACAGACTGACAGACGGACGGACGGACGGACAGACGGATATGACTATATCGACTCGGCTGTTGATGCTGATCATGAATATATATACTTTATAGGGTCGGAAACGATTCATTCTCCCTGTTACATTCTTTTGCACAAACTTAATATACTCTGTGTACCTTCGGTACAGAGTATAAAAACGCAACTTCATTGATGAGCTTTACGCAGCAACCTTCGCTTTCGAGGCGTGAAAGCCAAGGCCTTACCCACACACTGCGGCGAGCTTGATTTTTCTTGTTTGCTCAAACAAATCAAGCCTACTTCATTTTAAAAATTTAGCAGTTTGGACAAAGAAATGTATAATAAAATTTGCACCAAACTGTGTAAACACTAACGCAAATTATTTGCGGAGGGGAAATATTTGCACAAATTTCTTAGGAGCAAATATTTGCTCATGTGCAAACACCAATTTGGTTTTAAGCAAACATTTACAGTTCAAGGCAAACTTTATTTGCCCAATGTGTTCAAATTTTGTTTGCTTTAGAGCCCTGCATGAATTGAATGAAAGTTCTCCTTGACTTTGATTCTGATTTGAACTATCTATGAACTTCTATTCATAGCTCACAAAATAATTGATTCATTAAATAATAGCTCATGACTAGACATCGGATTTTATGCACTTTTTTAAATGAAGATTGATTGAGGTGAAAGTTTGGATTTATACTAATTTAATAACACTCTTTACATTGAAAACTGCATATTCAATTTAGAATAGAATTGCAGGAAATATGCAATAAATATGCAAAATATGCAATTAATATTCAAAATATGTATTTCTATAAAAAATGTATAAAAATGGCGACACTTACAAAAATTCGCATTCTTGAGTTTAGATTATGGCATATATGGCAAATGGAAGTTGTAGACCGAACAAATGAAAGGTGTACCTTGAAAGTTCTAAAATATTGGAAAATTTTCTAATTGTGTATTCATTTCAGATTTTTATGAAGTTTTTATGGGCGGCTAGAGTACTCGGGTAAATAAAAGAAGATGTGGAACAAATGGTCAAGAAAATCGCTAAATTTCAAAAATTCTCATTTGAGTTTTGATTATCATAAAGAACGGTAAACCGGCGGGTAAATAGGAGGAGAAGATCAAATGGTCAAGAAAATCGCGAAATTTTCAAAGGACCTAAGATAACTATGAAGGTTGGGTAGATGGCAATTGAAGACGCGTATATAAGAGGCTTAGACCAAAAACCGCGAAATTTGTCAAATTTTCATTTCAAATTTTCATAAGAGGCGTGGATTGAACAGGTCAAAATTTGCAAATTTTTCGTATGACCTAATATTAATATGAAGACTTTATGGATGGCAATATAGACGGGTGTAGGGGTAGGAGGTTAAAAGAATCGCGAAATTTGCCAATTTTTCATATGACCAAAGATTATTATGAAGACTTAATAGACAGCAATAGTAGACGGGTAAATATAGGAAGCGTAAGCCGAACTGTCAAAAAAATCGCAAAAATTTCAAAATCAATATTTGATCTTAAATTTTTCGCGAAATTCAAAATTTTATGAGATTTGGGAATCATTAAGATGTGATAGATGGCAATTGTAAACGCGTTAATGGTTAGATCCAACGGTCCGAAGACGTATACAAACGGGCAAATAGGAGGTGAAGATCATACGGACCAAAAACTCGGGAAATTTAAAAAAAAATTTAATGAGATTAGATTCTCATGAAAATTTTATAGATGGCAATTGTCTATTAAGCTTCACTTCTTCGTATTGTGTTTAAAATTCTAAAGGGCGCGCAGCAACACACGCCGGGTGCCTGTTATGTAAATATGTATTGCAAAAAAGTTTGATGGCAAATCTCTTAGCCATTTTTGAATTAAAAGTGTGCTTTTATCACTCATTTTTGGCATTTTAATTGATTACAAGTTGAATTGGTGAAGTTAATTTACAAGTTCCAACAGATTTGCAACAAAATCAGAACATGAAAAGGTTTTTTGCATATTTTGCATATTCTGCATATTTTGCATATTTTTTTATGCAAAATTGCTTTTAGCGGACCTAGATCATTGATCAATAAACATAAGATGTGTGCAATCAGAACTTAAATCGGACATGCGGTTCAAAATATGCAAATATGCTAAATCCGATGTCTACTCATGACATGAGCCATGATCTAGATGATCTGTTTCGACAACTTAATTAGCTCATGGGGTTCGTGGCACAGACGAAGTTAGCTTAGTCTTCTCGTTTGTAAATTAACTTCAGCACGTTGAGTGACAACAATGTGGTGATCAGCTGCTCAAAGCAAAGTTAGGTCCAGAGCCTATTTCCATAGATTCCACAAAAGCGTAACATTAATTCTGCGAACATACAATATGCGAAATCGTCAAAAACATGTAGCGATTCTAATGATCTCTGAGTTGATGGATTCGTCGTCTCCCCGTATAGCAGAATAACTATTAATTACTCTTATTTAAATGGTTAAAGGACCGCGAAATTAACAAATTTGTTATACGCAGTTTACAATATTAATAAAATTGGATAAATATCAATTGTAGAGAAAATGGAAAGTGAAAGTCAATCGGTCCAACGAAAATCACGAACATTTGCAAAATTTCATAGTCGGTTTAGATTATGGTGAAGATTTAATAGTTGGCAATTGCCGACGGGTAAATAGGAGGCGTAAAAAACTGCGAAAATTTGCAAAATTTTATATGATGAGTTTAGCTTTTTATGAAGACGGGTAAATAGATAGATAGTGAAAATCGAAAGGTTCCAAAAAAAACTCGAAATTTAGACCAGGGTTCCCCAAGCAGAGAGCGCGAAAATGTGACTGTGTCTCTCTCTAACACACAGTGATGCATGGCTTCGGCAAGCATTCGGTGTGAATTGGCGAGTATGTTCGTGCCCCAAGAGCTATCGCTGGGGAACTCTGGTTTAGATTATGATGAAGATTTGATAGATGGCAATTGGAGAGTAAGCAAAGAAAGTATAACACGTAGATTGAGAGAAGCTTGGCCCTGGCCCTCCTGGGGGTGCTGTTTGAGCCAATTTTACTTAATGGGGGCGTAGCAACGCACGCCGGGTTCCTGTTATTTTGTTATAAAATAATCCAAGCTGATTCATGTGAGCGGATTGGACTAATCTGCTCCGTTTCTTAACGGTTCTTATGGAAAATATATAATTAGGTTTACAGTTAACAGTAATAAGTGACTAAAATAGTTTAGCTTTAGATTTAACACACCGCGTTTTAAGTGTTTTATGTTCGGCTGCGGCTTCTCGACTCTTCTGCTCGACTGCTGTTTGTCTTCTCCTTGTCTCGGCTGCTTCTCTGCTGTGTTTCGTCCGTTTCTCTGCTGTGTCTGCTGTCCTGCTGCAAGTCTGCTGTTAATCTTCTGCTTTAGTCTGCTGTTAGTTCTCTGTTGTTAGTCTGCTGTTAGCCTGCTGTTTCTGCTGCCCAAACTCCGCTGTACATTGGCTGCTTGAACCTTTATCCCTTTTTACATTTATTATAATGAAATGGTGGCATATACGAACTGTTAGAGCGGATTCAGTGAAGATTGTGGAGAACCAATAAAGACCCATTTCTTCTTCTATACGAAGCATTCTTCTTCTTTGACCCGATATTAATAACTGAACCGCTTAACGGTCTCGGCCGTTGCTATAAATGATCTCCAATAGTTTCCGATTTGCTCGAGTAGGCTTCAGTTATTCACACCCTGCTTGGCCGTCTTTCTTAAAGAGTTTCGGCTCCGATTTTTCACTAAAGATTTTTTATAATTACTCATTTTTTGACTTGTCTTGATCTAATGATCTGTTTGAAACTGGATCTGTTTGAAGCTTGATCTGTTAGGAGATTGATCTATTTGAGCTTAATCTGCTTGGAGTCACTGGGAATTTTGCGCTGACTAATTCATTTTTAGAGCCTCATTCATTCAAGGATCTGATTTGAGTTCTATTTTAAATTTAAAGGATTAACAAAAATCAATTTAAATTAAATCACAAAAATTAATCAGCTTTCCTCTATTTCTAGTACCAAAATACATATTTCGAATATATTTTCCCCACATTTCTTTCACAAATCTAGTAAAATGTCTCATCATTTCACTTCCAATTAGTTTTATTGTGTGTGGGTGAAGACACTTACCATCTTGAGTTTCAATTTACCTGACGCATTAATCAGACTTCGATTTGAATCTCATTCTCATTATCGTCCTCCACTCCAGTCTTGACAACCGCACGCAATAAATTTGAGCCTGAAATGGTGAGTAATTTCTTTTCTGCAATGCCAAGCCATTACTTACGCTAAGAGGTGGGAAATGGAAGTGGGATAAAATTAGTATGCCAAGGCATGAAAATCATTTGCTGGAAAATGGAATGAGGCAGCTGAGGGCGATACTTGGGCTACTGTTGCATTTGCGGGTTGTCACTAATTAAATTATATAGATAACAAGAGGCAGCCCACCAGATTTGTTGTTGTGGCTGTTGTTGGTTGCCGCAGGTGTAATTAAAACGTGGCTAATGCAATAAATTTGTGCCTGGTTAGCCAGTGTTTGGTTCATGTATAAATAATTTCAGTTAATTAACAGGCGAGCTTACATACACACACACACACACACAGAGATTGGTCCACGAGTTGAGGTGAGCTTCCCAGTTGGACCAGGAAGTAAGCTAAAAGGTACTTACTTTATGCCATACAGCAAAAAAAAAAAGGATGTTTGTTGATTTCGGTATCCATTTGGAGTTTTAATATCGTAAAAAGGGTATTTATAATATCCATTTAATGTTGAAGTGATCTTAGATTTTCATCCAATGGATATTATATAATATCAAAAAGATCTTAAAGGATTTTTTTGTGTACTTGTATACTTGTATGGCATAATGTTTTCGTTTTTCTACCTCTCTCTATTTATCAAGGTTGGTCACGACTGAGCTTCTTCATTCAAAGATTTTCATGCTTAAATATGGAGAAATTTTAGTGTTCAAGTTCTACAAAGGCCGACTGGACTGTGGTATGACGAGGTTGATTTGGTCAAAGTGAATATTAAATTTCTCTCTCTCTCTCTCTCTTCTCAACTTTCTCAACAAAAACCCATCGCCGCAAAACACTTTGAGCTAATCATCATATAAATGGTTTGTAAAATATTAGATAAGAGCCAAAAAACTGTTAAATGTTTTGGAATTAAATGCGTGATTTACCCCGTTGCTGTGGCTGCTGCTGCTGCTGCCGATGCTGATGCTGTGTTCCCAAGAGTCAGTCCTTGGTGTCCTTAGCGCGATTTTCCATTAAATCCTTGGCACAGCTAACGCGCTTAACCACCAAACCAAACCCATTCCCCGCTTTCTCAGCCAGAAGGCAGCTCGCAGAGCTTATGCAAAAATTTTGTTTTATAAAATTTTCAAGTCAAGCGCCTAATCCCAACACTTATTCTTATACACTTCAATGTCTCAACGCTGAAGGAGAGAATGAAGAAGAGAGGTCGCTTGTCTTCTAAGGGCATTGAAAAGTTTTTCTTTTCCTACCAGACAATATTTTATGACAAGTAAGTTAGGGTAGGGTAGGGTAGGGTAAGGGAAGAGGCGGCACATTTCAGGATTATGCCACTGAAAAATTTATTCATTTCCTGCTTATTTTGCCTCCACCTCCGCCCGCCCGCCTTTAAACACTTTGTAATATATAATTAAGATTACAAGGCTTTTGGTTTAGGCAGCTCTCCCATTTCCAGTGACTGATAACCTTAGAAGAAAATTGTATTCATGTCTTAATTTATTCATTGTTTTGACCTCGCCGCCACTTCTTCTTCGTCTCCTTTTGTGAAATAATAATCTTGAAAATTTATATATTTAAAATAATTGCACCCCTCATCCCATTGAAATTATGTGCAACAAAATTTAGCAGGGTAAAAAAAAAATAATTACACACTTTTTGTGTGCATTTCTAGGGTGGAAGTGCAAATGTGTCACACAATGGCATTTTGCGTTTGCATAATTATGAAATTACTTTGGCTCAACCGCCACCACTTCCTTAGCATTTTCTTTTGTTCTGCCATTTTTCATTTTCCAAGTCCTGTGTAGGAGTTTAAGTAAGTATATAAGCAGCCGCCACTTTCAAGTTTTCATTTAAGTTTCCCATAATTTAGAGTGAAAGAAAACCAACAGCTAGCTGACACCATCATGAAAATTGTTTGCTGAATAAAGTTGTTTCAAATTTAAATTTTTGTATATAAAGTGGATCAAAATTGAACTTAATAACATTTGTCAGATTTTAAACATATAATTGAACTATAGGGAACCAAAACATTAGCCATACGTCTGTATAAATCAAACTGCGTTTTAAGTTTTATTAAGGTCTGAGAGCAACATTAACATTTTAAATTATCAAAATTATTATATTAATCTTATGAAAAATGTGCTTTATTGCCATTGACTACTCCAGCTCAAGGCGTCTAAACTAATCACTCTTTGTCGAATATATCCAAATATACCCTCGCTTTTCTTGACAAACGCTGCACAGTGGCTCGTTTTCCCAAAACACCTAGCAAAAATCATAACTTTTGAACTATTTGTGTTCTCTACATGATTGTTTTCCTATTAATCTGCAAACTTCAAAGATTTTGTTAACGTAAAGTTCTTCAGGTAACACCTACAAAAAAGGTCACCCTGCACTGGACCACAGGGAAAGCTGCAGGTGCACTGTTCAACATATTATTAGCTTCATCGGATCCCAAAATTTCATCAAATAAAATCAATGTATTCGCCTGAAATGATTGCCCTATTTGAAAATATTAAAATAAAAAAAGACATTGCGTAACATCTCTGCAACTTGCTCTACTAGGCAGAGGTTGGCATGAAAAATGGATATATCGGGCATAATTGCAGCAATGGTTTTTTTAACTTAGTTTTTTGAATATCATCTTTAACTTTTTGTAAAGTCAAATCTCTGAGCACTCCCGGTGATTTTTTCAAAGTCAAGCTAATTATTGAAAATAAGGAAAACGAGAAGGCCAAGCTAACTTCGTCTGTGCCGAAGTTTTTATACCCTTGCAAATGCTGTTTTTGAAATGTCAGAGTTTAAGAACGCTTACATAAAAATCTAAAAATTTTTTAACTAAAACCCATTTTTCGACAGATAAACATCTGATTTCGAACAAATTTCGCGAATCTTTGTGAAAACATATCAAATTAGCAATCGAGGAGATGAAGAAAGATAAAATTTAAAACAGAAAAGTATTTCTCACTAAGACACATTTTCCGACCAATCGGTCTATGGCAACCATAAGATATAGTCACCCGATGTCGATCAACTTTTTCAAATTAGTTTGAAATCGTTTAATATTAAGAATCACCGACTTTAAGAACGATTTACTTGAAAACAAAAAAGGTTTTTTCACTAAGACCCATTTTCCGGTCGGTCCTATGGCAGCTATATGTTATAGTCATCTGATTTTGACCAAAATTCTGTAAATCTGTTTGAAAACATATAATATTAATTATGGACGAGTTTTATGACGCTAGCATTGAAAACAAAAAAGTTTTTCTTACTAAGACCCATTTTCCTACCGATGGTTGCTTTGACAGCTATAAAATATGGTCATCCGATTTTGACCAAAACTTGCAAATCCGTTTGATAGCATATAATATTAATAATGGCCGAGTTTAAGGCCGCTAACATTGAAAACAAAAAAGTTTTTCTCACTAAGACCCATTTTTTGACCGATGGTTCCTATGGCAGCTATAAGATATAGTCATCCGATCCGGTCGGTTCCGACATATTAGCAGCGTGCAGTAAAAAGAAGACTCTGTGCAAAATTTCAGCTCGATAGCTTTAAAACTGAGAGACTGGTTTGGTTTTCGCAACGAGTTTTCGGAAAACGAGCCACTGTGCGCTGGTTTAGCATCAATTGAGTTCGGTAGAGTTGCTCTGTGATGGTTTTACCCGCCTGCAGCAGCTCATAGTACACCATGCCCAATTTGTCCCACCAAATACAGTGGATCACCTTGCCAATGTGAATATTCGGCATTGGCATCGATTTTGGCGTATGGCGGACCGTACGATTTTTGCGCTTGAAGCATGTTCCCATTCGATGACCTTCAGCTGCATATTTCTTCAAAGGAAAGCAGAAAGGTAAACTTTTCCTAAAATTGTGTTTTGTTGGCACAAAAGTTGACATATTTCGAGAACACAAAAACTATTTTGTTCACATATCAGCGAAACGACACATACTAAAATAGAAAGTCTAATGATGAGGCTTCAAAATTAAGTTGGTTGCAACATTGTCCGATTCGATTTAATACTATTGACGACATCTCTTAAAAATCCTTTAAAATAGGTTATGTTTGTTCACAACTTTTCTAAAAACAAGACACACGCACACACACCAAAAAGGGGGCTGGTTGACTATATTGCTATTTCATGAATCACCACGATTTAATCATCAGCAGTCTTCACCCGTCTTCTGCGGGTAAGCAGAGGCTACCTCTTGGCAGCATTGCTATTACTACGTTTATACGCACGTCTTATTTGCAAATAACAATTTTGTGCTGAGTTATTAATAACGCAGAGTTAATTCGATATTTTCAAATAGCAAAGACCCAAAAACAATTACTGATTACTGACTTATTTGCACTCTATTCAGTTATTTTGATGTTTTCAACTATATGGTAGCACTGCTATATTGTAATTCACATTCATATCGACTACAGTCGAAAGAGAAAGGTTAAATGTTTAAGATAAAACCTGAAAATAATCGTTACAATTAGACCAAGGCGGATACCAAGGTACTTCTTGAACTAATGAATGAAAATAAGGCCATGAAACTGCTTGATGACAATCAGGCAGCACTAAAACATACATTTATTTACGTACGGTATTTAGCGTATAAACAATGAGTCAGTTATTTACAAATTATTTATATAATATTTGCAAATAGCTGGCGTGTAAAAGTAGTAAGAGTGTTTCTTTTTGACACAGATTATAGTAGTGTTTCTGTTGTTGAAACTCGGAAGTCGTGCTATTCCACTGCTCGACAGCATTTTTCCCCAAAAGCGCCAAAACCAACTTTTTCCAAAGTAAATTGACCCGGCTATCACTCGATATCGATAATCGTTTTTTTTCGAATTTTTCAAAAGCTGTCTCCACTTACACTTTCATAACTATTTAGTTTTTGAACCGATTTAAAAGTTCTAAAAAAAATTATAAAGAAAAAGCTTGGCCAAAAGTTTTGTTTTAAGACAAAAATGTGCTAGGGTGAGTGCTTTTTATGAAATGGGCTCAAATGTAGAAAAAAAAAGCAAAAAAATTCCTTGAAATTAAATTGCTTGTAGATGCATTAAGAAACAAAATTGTTAGGGTTTAGAATTGGACAATAAAAACTATTTAATTTACTATTAAAAGACCCTCAATCGCAGAAATCGGACACGAAATGGCTATTTTATTCAAGTTTTGGTAAAAAAAAAGGGCAGGCCGACAAGTTTCTAAATTAACTCAGTATTTTTAGAAACCAAGTGATCTATACACTTATCCTTCACATAGTTTGACTTTCACCTGAACGTACTTTACACTATGACGATATGACACTAAAACGTGACGCTGTGTGACGCAGTGTAAACACAGCCTTAGTTGCTGCTAGAAATTATTGATAGCGTGTTTACCCCTGGAAAAATTACAATGAAGCTTAACTTAATTTCTCAAAACGTTGGACAAAATGCCCAAATTTAAATGTACAAAGAGCTTTAACTTTTTTTGCAATGTTTGCGGGTTGCATGTTGGAATTACCGGACGAGATAACATAGCGGAGTCGCTTAAAATAATGTATTTTAATTATTTGGGACTGGGAATTAAAAATGAAGGTGCTAATTGGGTTCAACACCTGTTATGCTTAAATTACCGTAGAAAATTTGCAAAAGTGAGCTTTAAGAGAAAAACAAAGATTTTCATTTGAAGGTCCAATGATTTGGAGGGAACAACAAGAGATCTAACTGGTGTAAAATCTTTTAAGGACATTCCACGAAATTAGTACGGAATCTTCTGTATTTCTGGCTAGTTTTCAGGTAACACGGGCCTGGCCGAGCAATAATCAAAGATCCTTAATTGTCCTTCTAATGGATTAATTCAAAGATGTTTCTTATCAAAAGATTTACACAATATCTTAAAAAATATACTTTCCCAACTCGCATATTGAGGCCTTCCATGTAAATTCTGGGGGCGAAAGCGATGAGAAAAGATTCACCAGGAAATGATGTCAATTAAGTAAAGGAACGAAGGCAACTGGGGCATAAGTATGTTGGCTGATTTTGTATCATTATTCGTTTACAAGCATTTCAAGTTCGATAATATTTCAAATTTCGAAATAAAAATATTGTTTTTTGCTTACATTTGAGCCCATATCATAAAATGCACTCACCCTAGCATCTTTTTGTCTAAAACGAAACTTTTCGCCAAGTTTTTTCTTTCTATATTTCGTCAGAATTTAAGTGGAAACAACTTTTAAAAAAATTGAAAAAAACGATTATCGATAATATTTCGAAACTAGTCGATAGAATTTGTTTTATGGCGATTTTCGTGATCAGCGGGCCAATTTACTTTAGAATAAATTGGTTTGGTTCAATAGGGGAAGATCGACTTTCATTTTGTCGAGCAGTGTTCTACACCTCCCAAATGAACGCGCTCCTGTAGGCTTTCTTCATTCATAGCCATTCATAGCCTGCGTTGAGCAAGAGCAGGCGAGAAAGGCCGGTTTACTTCATCATTCGATTTGGGACACAAACTTTTGGGGGTACAGAGTACATTATAGTCGGGCTTGACCTTCTTACATTCAGTACAAAGTATCCAATATTCGTTGCCTTCTTACATCCAATGTTCGTTGCCTCCTAACATTCTAAATTGCATACAATTCTTTCTATGCTTGCACTTCTATGCTTGCACTTGGCTGATGACTCCACCATTTATGACTTCCTACTTGGCCTCGAACAATGGCAAAGGTACTGGCATTGGTCTGCACTTCTGGTATTCAACTGCAGCGAAGCATAAAATTATTATGCAAATAGTTGAAAGGAAGAAAAGGCGGAGAAGGAGTGTTCACATATTAGGCATACAAGCGTTTAAAATGCAAATGCAAGAAAGATTACAGGGTCGGGCATGGACTACTTAGTTTATAGAGGTCGAGCTTAGAAATAAGAAATTAAGAATTCCTTTTTTTTGTAAGTTCATTAGATACTTAAATCCCCAGCCTAATTTGAATTTAAAATTTCTAACCATTTAATCGCCCGACCCCAAACAATTCCCCATGGTTTACACCCCAAAAAGAAACTCATTAAATTTGACAATGTCCGCGCAGTCACTACTTGAGTGTTTTTTTATGAAGCAAGCGGCACATAATTGTACTAAGAGGAATACTGCCCACAGAAGTGGCGAAGCATCAAGTGACAGACACACACACACACACACACACACACACACACACATTTACATAATTATTAGAAACAGTTAAATGTCCACAAATTGTACACAGAACACGGGGGAGTCATTTCGTGGCATCATTATTCACTGAATGCTGCTGCTGCTGTTGTTGCTGCCCACACAATCTGAGGACAAAATATCTTATAGTAATTTAGAGGACCTGCTCCTGGCTTTTGGCTCTTGTTGATGTGCGTGCCTTAGACTATTTAAAAATGTTTGCTTTTTTTCACAAACGAGAGAAGGAAATAAAATAAAATGTAATTTTTATTATGCTTGGTGGTTTTTATTGTCTGCTTTATCGTTTCTACAAGTTCTTCTTCGGTTTGCCCTTGTCTTGTCTGATATTTGTCTATGGCATGTCTTGGGCACACACACACACAGGATACAGGACACACACAGGCTTTGTGCTATTTTTTTTTTTTTATGTCTTTTTTATTGACTTGATTATTATGTTGTTTGTTGTTCTCGGTCAAAGAAATGTATACATAAAAATAGAAAAAGTTTTCTTTGGCCAAATCCAAAGAAATTAAAAAATAATTTAGGGCCCCACTGGTTTCAAGGGTTTGTGACGACCCACAAGCTGTGCTGAATTGCCCTAAGGTGTTGCCATAAATAAAACAAAGTAGAAGATTTGGGTTATAGGGTTTGGCTTAGGATTACAGTTGGACTATTTGTTACCTTCAAATTGAAGTGAAAGTGCAGTATAGAAGTATGAAAGAAATAAAATTAAAAGATAATACCAAGATGCATATTAAATCGTTAAACCAATCAATCAAAATTTATATTTACATTTGTATATTTATATTGGATACAACTTTCATTTGATAGAAACACATTCAGAAAAAAACGACTTCTGGTCTTGATTCTCACTTTAGCTCACACGGGATTGATTTCATCTTATTATTCGAGCTCGATTTGATCGCTCAGTCGGATTCAATCAAGAAGATCCGATATTGATAAGCTCGATATTCGTACTTGATTTGATCTAGAAGTCGGCTAAGTGCAAGAATACCCGAGATTAAATTAAGCTCGATACTCGAACTACATTCAATTCAAAGAACTGCATCAAAAATGACTGAGATTGACTTTAGCTCGATTTTAAAACTCATTTTGACCCCAAAAAAGGCTTCTCATAAGAACTCCGTAATATTTCTTTACCGACCTTTTTGATTATCAAACCAGCAAGTTCTATCCCCGGCTCAAGGTCACAAACAAAATGATAATTGAGCCTGTGGTTCTGAAAACCACCCCTATCTTATGAGCATTGCATCGAAACTGTTCACTATTGAAGACTCTTCAATAGACTTAAACCATCAAATGCAATTCAGCAGCTACCTTCTCATGCTGGAAGTGCTATAACTGGTAGGGAACTACAAGGCAACGGTTAGTGCAAAAATCCACACCACCAATAACTGCTAAGCTGTCAGAAAAATTTGTGTATGTGTGTTTGTACATTTAGCCTGAATGAGCTTTATTCTCTCAGTTTCGAACTTGCTCTCGGTTTCTTTTCACTCTTTCGCTTTAGCAGTGGGCATGTCGGAGGTGAATAGGCTGTATAGGGATGGTCCTAGAACGCTACCTTGAGGTACTCCTGCTCGAATCCTCTTTTTCTGGGATGCAATGACATCCTCGACCACTCTAAAGGTCCTGTCGGTAAGAAATGATCTGACCATTAAGTAGATTTGAGAATTGAGCGTTCCATTGAGCTTGGCGAGTAGGTCATCGTGCGGTCAAATGCCGGTTGGGTAGCTAAGAACGCTGCCACAACGTACTCATTGGCGTGGAATCCTTCAAGGACTAAGTTGACCACTCTGTGTAGCTGTTCTGGTGTGCCATGTCGCAGTCGAAAGCCAAACTGGAATTTTGGGATCTTCCGTTTTACTGCTGGAGTTTGCAGTATTCTCCGCAGAAGACATCTCTCCAGCAGTTTGCCAGAGGAAATTATTATTACTAAATTGAAATTAGAACAAACTTTCTCGAACCAAGATCTTTTCGTACACTAAGAAAAAACGACCTTACAAAACGCAGCACACGCGGACTCGTATTTGAACGATTTCGTTCGAGAATTATAGTTCACAAAACCAGCCCGACGTTCACAGAAAAACACCATTATAAGCTTTCTCACTAAAACTGCCGCAATTCATAACCGAAGTGCGGACATTGCGCATTAAGAAATATTTTACATTCTACAATAATTATTAATCTTTAAAAACAAAAGTAACCAAAAATCTTCTCTGTAAAGCTCTCATCAACCAGAGCTTTGCCTTCAGCGTGCATTCTTTACAGCGATTCGCCGCAGCGTGTCGAGTGAGGTCGATAGTCGTTGTTAAGTAGCAGCGCGGGGTTATGAGCACGGTTGCCGCTTGAAAATATTAAATAACACCAAAAAAAATTTTAAAAAGAGCAATTTTCATTAAAAAAGAGCCAACCAAACAACATAAGTCTTGAGAAGTCTGAATAAGTATTGGTCTCTATGTCAAAATACTAAAATAACAACTTGATCTTATCAGAATGACTTATACGAGTATACTTAAAGAAATAACACTTCCTATCTGTAAAAAAACTACCACTTTACGAACAAGCACTTTATTAACATATCGTTAAGGGCCGATTTCCCATCTCATATATAGCTGCTATTTGCCAGATAAACTTAGAATTTACTCTATTACTTGATAGTTTATGTGACATTTAGTGCTTTGTAAAAGATGTGAAAGATGGGAAAACACACTTCTGCTTTTATTCCTTGTTGGCACAGATTTCATTACATTATAAAAACTAAACAGTCAATATTTTAATTGCTTACATACATAAATCATACTCTAAGATCGGTTACTTCTCTATATTTCTATGTATTTTACAGACCAGACATAATGTGGCTCTATACTCGTACTCAGCTCCTTGTTAAGTATTATATTTGAAACCGAATCGAATTCGTGTTTTGCAACAATTTGCCGAACCAGCTCCAAGTAAAACTCACGCACCTTTTTCTTTACTTATAAAATGGTGGATTTGCCTCTACACTTGCTATCCATATATTGTGTCTAAGTTCCAAATTATATCTATAAAAGTGTGTAAAAAAGTTATTGAGAATTACACTATGCAACAATTTCCAGTATATTGAAGGGTTGGTGGTGATTCTAGATGTTTTCGTGTGTTGAACACGAATCTGATTTCGAAAATGGTCCATTCCTTCTAGATTTTCAGTAATTTGGGATTAAAGTAGCTAAGAATGCCTATTTTGAACTTTTTTAGGGGCGTTTTGTAAAGGAGCTTACTTTTGTTTTGATTCTCTTTAAAAATATGGTACGGTTCTATTTCTTAGCTTTAAAAAAAGTAATCCCAAACAATTATACGATTTTCTTAAACGAAGATATACCGTTTACCTAATTATATCTGGTTTTACTTCGCAGAATTTTTGGAATTTTTTTAACCGTGGTTATGTGTTCGATCCATATAAAAGGAGGATTAAGTTAAAAAAAAGGAAAGGAACATGAAAAAAATGTAAAATAAGCATTTTTTTTTCAGCATTTATATTGCGAGCATAAAATGTTCTTAAAACATGCCCAAGCCGTTCGTAAAGTGATCTCAAAATATTCATAATATGACAACCGTTGTTCACGGTTCATGAAAATGCGGGATTACTCTACTTTTTTCATAGTTCTAATAGTTCTAAATATACTTAATATATCCCGAAACGGTCTTAAATAAAGTATTTGGGGATTTAAAAACACAGTTTGTACTTGCATGAAGTACAAAGTTCTTGGGTTTTTTCTGAGTGCAGTATCTAAGTATCTATTAAAACCGAACCGGGCGTGAATCGGTTTCAAAATACATTTCTAACTTTTAGTTTTTAAAAAGAAAAATAAAACGTTATGATGAAAATCATAACTTATTGACCTAGAGTCTGCTAAAAAGTTCTAAGATTAATAATCCAAAGGTCACTACAGGTCAAACAGTCACATTGTGATCAAATGCGTGGTCACGACGCAGTTGTCAGAAACTAAACAAAATATAGTTTCATTTAAAAAACAACAAAAATCCCTGTTTGATTGCATTTGGGCAATTCAAACAATTGGCGCCTGTGTTAACTGCGGGGAGAGAATTTCCCCCTCTAACAACAGAAGGGCCGATACGGGTCACGCACGCACATACAAAGCTTCTATGACTTGGCGTTTGGCTACAGTTGTCGGAATTTTTGCTTGGGATTCTCAAGCGATCTTAGCAGTTCTGGCGTGAGGTAGCGTCTGTCAACTCATTGAAGTTTGGCAAAAGAGCGCTGATGATCAAACTGTGGTAGTTTGTGAAATAGCTATACGATCAAGCCTCCTTTGTGGTGTTGGGTTCTTGTTTTAGAAATGTTATGATAAAAATCATAACTTATATACCTAGAGCCTGCTAAGAAGTTCTAAGATTTAAAATGATTTTATTAAAAACATTTTCTTATTTATTGTAAAAGCGATTTCGATTTCCAAATTTCTGTTTACTTAACGATTCCAAATCATATGGTAAGAAAACTCTTTTTCTGCAGAATCTTTATTCTTGAGACCCAGATTCTTGAAACCAGTAAGGCAGATGGTCTGTCAACAACCTACTTAAGATAATAGAAAAACATCAGCCAGCAGTATCCAAGTACGTATCCTAGAAAAAGAAACCCGTAGGAGAGCAACTTGAAACCCAACGGCATTTATTAGGGAAACATTTAATTTCTCTCACCTTGAACCCGTCCCGGATATGTTCCATTGAGGTATACAAAAATAGCTTTAATTCTAGAATAAATTACTAATAAATCCCAATATACCCCTGCCTATTCGAGTAATTCTAACACATTCAATTTATTGCGCAATTCTTATGACACTTCGACTCATATTTCATACCAAAAAGCAAATCACAATTTACCAACTGCTGATACATTCAATAAATTGTCAATTTTTGTTTACTGCTCCCATTTAATTGAAAATAAAATACTGTCGCACACACCTTGACGACAAGAGCAACAACAGCAACAGCAAGAACAAGTGTTTGGCAAAAAATTTATGAACTCTTGTGAAATGTGAGAAATCCTTGAAAAGTTGCCGCCAGTCAAAGAAAAACTTATATTGAAAAAAAGAAAAAAATAAATAAATTGTGTATTAAGTGACCAACAAAAAAATTACATCAATAAGAAGCATCGAATGACCTGAAAAGTATGCTATAAAAAAATGCACAAAGTAAATTAATACTGACACAAAAATTTATTTAAGGAAGTTGTTGAAAAAGTTCAATATCAAATAGAGACAGAAGAAAACTGAGTTTAACTTTAAATATGGACAATTAAATAGTTTCTTAGAAGCTCGTTAATTGTAAGAAAAGTGGCTAAAATAGTTAACTCTTAATTTTAGTTTCTGGAAAAAAGAACTGTACATTTGTATTGTATATTTTTGTATAATTTTTTCGACTTTGCATACCTGATTTATTAAACCAACCCTATAAGCTAATTATGCTCATTCACTTGCGGTTTAAAATCTCATTTGAATAAGCCAGAATACCGTAACATCATAAAGCAAAACTCCGCACAAAAATGTAAAAAAACCAAAAAACCAAAACAACCAAAAAAAAAAAACAGCAAAAACAAAGAAACCCCCACAAAAGAAAAGCAAGTCTCATAATTAAAAATTAAGCCATTCCCCTATTAGTTTTAACCCTCATTAACTTTAGATAAACTAATCTCGAAAGTAAACCATCGCATCGCATTCACTGCTCTCTCGACCCTTGCCACATCCTTCCCTCCGTTTTTCTTTTTTTTTTTATTTCGCGCGCGCTTTACAGTGCGTGAAAAGCTCATCAACTTTGGGCCAACATTTTGTTTTTCTTCTTCATTTTCCCTGGCAATGCACAAAATGATGTAGAAACAGAAGAAACCCAGGCTGAACCTAATATGCTAGAAGAAAAAGCACCAGCCAGCCAGCGAGCAACAAGAGAAAGGAAAAATAATTAAAAACGCAACCTTGATGGAAAATGAAATGTTTACAAAGAGACGCGAGCTACGTTCAGTGACAAGAAATAAGGCGGAAAAAAAAAAGAAAACACAACTTTGGCGCTGGCTAAGAGCTGAATACAACAAAAAACGGATACACGCAACGGATACAAAGTTTACTCAAGCAAAAACAAAAAACCAACGCAAAAAAAGATGGGAGGCTTAAGAAGCGGAGCAGCGACTAGCCAAAAGTCAGTACAGAGCAAGCGCCGTATGCAAAGTCAAGTAAATAGAAGAAAATTAGTCAAACCCGACTGTAAAATATGCTGTAACTGTCAAAGTATGTAAATTACACTGATAACTTTTAAATGTGACGCCAGACGAACTGTGTGGAGTGATGCCAAGTAGAGTTGTGCCGATTTTTTGACCTAGTTCAAAGCATAGAAGAACTAACATAGAAGCACAATCTGCTACGTCGATAACTTTTCACTCAAATATTTGTCAGCTGTTCGCTGTCATTTTGGCTCTTTGAGTAATTTTTTGACTCTCTGATTTTTTTTTTTACTATGTCCGTCTCCCTCTAACCACCGTGTTTTCCTATGTCGACAATAATTTTGAGTAACAGAATTTATTGTCTCTATGAAGTATCTCCTTGTCACAATAGAGTTAACATCACTCTTTAAAGAAAATCATTTCAAAGTGTGCTTCTATGTTAGTTCTTCTATGTTCTAAGGAACTACACGGAGAAAAAAAATATGCAAAATCTACACGAAAATTTAGGATTTCTACACGTTTCGACCGGGATTTTCATCACACAACGTGTATGTACTTATACACTTTTAATGAGCACGCTAACCTGCTCCGTCTGAGCGAGGTACCTTTTATTCAGAATTTCTCATCCCTTATTTCTAATCTGATCTTAAGGATGTGAGTGTAGTCACATCCGTGTATGTAAATATAGAAATGCATTCGTGGAAGGACTACACATTGCCTTCCACGAGTTCCAGTTTGTGTTAAGTGCACCGGATGCTCTTTTCAAGTCGTTTGTCTGCTGGGCTGGGCTGATCCTCGTCACTGCGGCTATTAATATTACATAAGGTGACATGTTTATGACACACATGGCTACATATTTAAATATGAGATTAACACTACGTGTGGGCCGAGTTGAATATCATGTTCAAGTTCGAACATTCTCGGGGGGCCTTAAATGCGACAGCCACTCATCCAGTTTGTGTCTTACTCTTCCGTAAGAACCATAGACTCTAATCGACGCAAGCACCAACCAGAACCCTGAGTGTTCATTTAAAATATATAAAATTATGATGTTTTGATAGTGGTTGCTAAGCTGGCGCTCCAGTTCCTTTGTTTTGTCCATCGCGGACCCATTTGGTGTTGATTTAAGCGATCTGACTTCGTCTGCATCTTTGCTCGTGCTGATAGATTTCCTTGTCTGCAAAATAGGAAAGAAGTTTCGGAAATAAATGGCCCCAAAAGCCCCAAAGGTCTTCGACCGTATTGTAGTCCTGCGGTGTCCGTCTGTTTTGGCACTGTCCACTGTACAGAGCCGCCCGTGGTTAAATTGTGGTTCATCCCTCTTCACGGTGAGTTGCTCGATGCTCGAGCTCGTAATCCAGGCTTTCTGTCTTGTACCCTCCAGCGTGATATTAGCCAGTTCATTTTTGTCGTCAGCCAGGATATTGTTGGCGATTTGATCTTCCAATTGCGAGTACAATTGAGAATCTCCCGCCTTACCAAACGACTCCATATTAGCAAGCGACTCCAGTTTAAGAGGCAAGCAAGCAGCTTGCTTCAATTGTTTCTTCTTGGGTTTGGATGGGTTGGGTTTCTTTGTAGTCGCTTTGGGTATTATGTGAGTCTCATCATGTTGAGCTCCCACTCGGCGTGCTCCACTTGTAGCCCATAATTTACCGCCAGCTGTTCACGGGCCTGAAATCCAACATTTTCAGAGGCCTGAAAGACATCCTTGTCGACGTGTTCCTGTTGCCCATAGTTGACCGCAAGCTCTTCACGGTCCTGAAAGACATCCTTGTCCTTCTTCTCCATGGTGGGTCCGCTTTCCTGCTCAGTGTGACCCACCTCCATTACTTGCCTTTTGAGCTGCTCGGCATGTTCTTCTTCTTGGAGTTGTTGATCCAGTTTTTGGAATTCGGTGGCTGGACATATGGATTCGTCGGCAGGCTTCGATTCAGCCAAAATTGTTGAAGGTGCCTCCTGGGCATTACTAGCAGCATCTTCTACCAGCTTATCTTTTTTATTTACCCGCCTCGGGGTGCCTTTGAATAACAGGAAAGTTGGCTTCTTGGGAGTTGTAGTTGTCTCTCTAACTGGAGTACCTGCTGGCTCCAGATGTGGCTTTCTGACTTTCAGCTGCTCTGGAAATCTGTTCCAGCTTTCTTCATTTTTCTTACATATACGATCCCATGCTGTTGTATAGTAAGAAGGTTCTTGCATAAGGGAGGAAGTAAGTGAATTTCTTGCTTCCCCTTTAAGACACGCGTTCAGGTAATACATCTTGATGCCATCCCCGAAGTCTGCTCTCTCGTGGACTGCCTGCTTAAACCATCCATAGAATGTTGGCCAATCTTTGGGGTTTCCATTTAATCTAGGCATTTGTAATTCTGGTGCTGCTGGTAGAGGTAATAATGTCTTATCCACGTTTGATTCTTTTAGTTGCTGCTTTCTGACATCCAGCATTTCCATCATCGTAATGGCCTCTATTTTCAGATCGAGAATCTTGTCAAAATGGCTGAGATTATTCATAGTCCTCAGCTTGTTATGCGTTTCTTCCAACTCCCCAAGCATAACTTCAATCTTGGAATTGTGCTTAAGTATTTCATCAGTGTGCAATTCCATGAAGCATTTGCTAGCTTCTTCAATAGCTTGACTTGACTTTCCTGCAAGTGAATCCAATAGTTTTGCCAATTCGTCTATTGGGTTTGCAGAGCCAAAGCTGTCCGCTTCGGTAGCATGTGTGGGCGTCGTGTACCGCTGCACATCATTTCGTTGTGATGGCCCGGCGTCCTGCATGGCGTGGTCACTCATATTGACCTTTAATCTCGCCTCCTCATAAGGTTTGATATGCGCCATGGTTATGTCGAATATTCCCATATTCGCACCCACTTCACGGATTTCGATCAACCAAAAAATGTGTAGCGCTTACAACAATTTTCCGCGAAAATCGAACATCCGGCTCGAAGGACCAAAAAATGTATGTACTTATACACTTTTAATGAGCACGCTTGTTGCAGGCTTCAATTGTACTAACCTGCTCAGTCTGAGCGAGGTTACTTTTATTTATAATTTCTCATCCCTTATTTCTAATCTTATCTTAAGGATGTGAGTGTAGTCACATCCGTGTATGTAAATATAGAAATGCATCGTGGAAGGACTACACATTGCCTTCCACGAGTTCCAGTTTGTGTTAAGTGCACCGGATGCCCTTTTCAAGTGGTTTGTCTGCTGAGCTGGGCTGACCCTCGTCACTGCGGCTATTAATATTACATAAGGTGACATGTTTATGACACACATGGCGACATAGGCTACATATTTAAATATGAGATTAACACTACGTGTGGGCCGAGTTGAATATCATGTTTAAGTTCGAACACAACGTTTGTGTAGCTTTTCTGCACGCCTCGCTTAGCTTTCTCATATCAAAACGTGGCGTGTGGCTTTTCTGCATCCCGCGTTTAGCTTTCTCATTTAATTTTTTTTTTTTTTCATTTATTTTTGCTTATATGCGCGCGCGCGCTGTGCTGCAATCTTGAAAGCTCAATTATTTCGCTATGCACGCATCCATCTCAGAGCAGAAGTGGACCACCAACCCTCCCACCAAGTTAGGTTCTTAAAAATATCACATTAAACAAATTTAAATTTTTTTTACTTACTCTTTTTTTTGATTTGAACTCTGGACCTTTGGACTGAAAAAAAACACGGTTGGAACGACGCCTTAGACGGCTAAGCTACCCAGTGCCTCTGAGGCAAGGCATCTAATGTGTTACTTGTATTGAGTAAGATGTACTTGTATTGAAAACATACACCAATTTTAGCTTGCTTGTAATTCTTTGGTTCGAATTCATATATACGAGACTGAAATTTGCACACGTTTCGTGCAGATTTCCAACATGTAGCATTTAGCATTTGTAATTCTAAACGTTAGTGAAGAAATTCTACACGTCGCGTGTGGAGATCAGTTTACTAAACTACATTTCTAAGCTACATTTTTTGTTTAGAATTTACACATGTAGGATTTCCATATCCACACTCCGCGTGTAGAAAACCTACACGTTCGTGTGGTATTCAATTTGCTGCATGAAAAATGTAGAAGATATTTGGAAATAAACCGATTTTCTAATGTCGGGTAGATTTTGCATTTGCCCTCGCAGCATTTAGCTTTTCTACACGCGGCGTTTAGATATTGAAATCCTACACGTTACGTGTATCTATCTGCATTCTACATTTTGCGTGTGCAATTTAGCAGAGCGCATTACGAATCGTTTAGCCTTGACGTTTCTGCACGCGCCGTGCAGCCATCTCGTTTTCTCTTTGTAGTCTTTAAAATGAACTAATGCACTAGGTCTTAGTGTTTGAACTCTGTACATCGCAGTTTTTGAATTATAGTTCATTATTTCAATGATTTTAAAGCTACATACACATTATTTAATGCATGAGACATGATAATCAGACCATCTGCATTGAATAATGTTTCGCTTTGAATTTAAAAAGCTTCTTCTTCCCTCTTCTTTATTGGCCCGATGTTGCATCACAACCGCTTGACGGTCTTGGCCTCTGCAATGAATGCCCTCCACTCGCTTCTGCATTGAGCGAGCTGGCACCAGTTGTTCACACCTAGGTTGGAAATGTCTTTCCGCACTTGATCATCCCATCTTAGTGGTGGGCGACACCTCCTGCCTTGTCCCCCAAAGTCAGCCGCCTTCGCTTTGTTCGTCTTTTTTACTGGAGCTTCTTCATCCATCCGGATTACATGTCCTAACCAGCGCAGCCGCTGTTGCTTTATGCGCTTGACTAGACTGATGTCCTTCTAGAGCTCATACAGTTCGTGATTCATTCGAATGCGGTATCCATCGCCAACTTTTAAATGTCCATAGATCCTCCGAAGGATTTTTCGCTCGAAAACGCCAATCGCCTCCTCATCCGCTGCTGTCATTGTCCATGCTTCTGCGCCGTATTGCAGGACTGGGATGATGAGCGACTTGTATAGCGCTATTTTTGTTCTTTGTGAAAAAGCTCTGCTCTTGATCTCCCTACTGAGCCCGTAGTAGCAGCGGTTTCCAAGAGTAATTTTTCTTCGGATCTCCAGGCTGATGTTGTTGTCGCCGGTAATCATCGTCCCGAGGTAGACAAAATCCTCTACAACCTCAAAGTTGTACTCCCCCATAGTAACAAATTGTCCAAGACGTGTAGACTTCTTGTCCGTGGAAACTAGGTACTTCGTCTTGTCCTCGTTTACCGCTAAGCCCATCAGTTTAGACTGCTTCTCAATCTCTGAAAACGCCCTGCTTACAGCCCGTTCGTTTTTGCCGATAATGTCAATATCATCGGCGTATGCGAGTAGCATTAGATCTTTATAAAGAAATGAGCCCGATCTGTTGGCATTTGGGCACTGGCGCAGTATATACTCCATCAGTAGATTAAAGAAGTCACACGATAGGGTGTCACCCTGCCTTAAACCTCTCTTGGTATCAAAAGGTTCGGAGAGGTTCTTTCCCATTTTGACGGAGCTTCGGGTGCTTCTCAACGTCATCATGCAAAGTCGAACGTACTTTGCCGGTATACCAAAGGTAGACAGGGCGTCAAAGAACCTTGACCTTATCTCTGTGTCAAAGGCTGATTTATAATCAACAAAAAGATGGTTGGTTTTGATATTTCTCTCATAGGTCTTCTCCAGGGTTTGTCGTAATGTGAATATCTGGTCTGTGGTGGACTTACCAGGTCTGAAACCACACTGATAAGGTCCGATCAGAATGCTAATAAGCGGCTTTAGACGTTCACAAATAATGCACGACAGCATCTTATATGCGATGGGAAGGAGACTGATCCCACGGTAGTTGGCGCAAACTGCAGGGTCTCCTTTTTTAAAAAGTTACACTTAGACTCCAATCTTTGGGCATGCACCTTACCAACTCCTCGCCTCCAGCCTTAAACAGTTCAGCTGGCAGGTCATCTGCACCTGCTGATTTGTTGTTCTTAAGCCTTTTTTTTGGGTCTATCTCTATGTTGTCGATTGGTGGCGTCGCTACTACTCCAGAGGCAGTATTGTGTTCGTTGTCGCCTCCCAGCAGGTTGGCGAAATAGCTTCTCCATTTGTCTAGCGCCACTTGCGGATCTGTGACAAGATTTCCATTTTCGTCTTTGCATTGTGTGACTCCGGGCTTGAAACCTTCGGTAAGTCGTCTAATCTTTCGATAGAATTTTCGAGTCTCACCCATGCCGAATAGCATCTCGACTTCCTCACGCATGCGCCTTTCTCGCTCATTCTTTTTCCTTCTGAAAAGGCGCTTCTCCTCTCTCCTTTTCATCCGGTATTGCTCTTTAACAGCCCGCGTTGCTCCCGACTGCAGAGTTCTCCTGTAGGCAGCGTCTTTCTCTGCAGTAGCGTCGCGGCACTCCTCATCATACCAAGTCTGCTTTCGAGGGTGCTCGTCGTATCCGAGTATCTCCTTGGCAGCCGTACTCATGGAGTGTGATATATGATTCCACTGTTCGCTTACACCAAAAGGGAATGGTGAGTTTTCCCTGAGCAGTTGGGTGAGTTTAGCTGTGTAGGCTTCAGAGGTCCGTTGTGATTGCAGCTTATCGACATTTAGCTTTCGACGTGTACTAGTACGTGAGGCATGTGCCACACAGAGCCGCGTGCGTACAACAAGGTGGTGATCCGAGTCTATGTTGGCACCTCGAATCGCACGCACGTCTAGAACACTCGATGAGTGCCTTCCGTCGATCACAACATGATCAATCTGACTGACTGACTTCCAGGTCGCCTTATGGATGTCGCGATGTTTAAACCTGGTACTACTTATGACCATGTTCCTGCCCGCGGCAAAATCTATTAGCCTCTCTCCGTTACCGGAGGTTGTTTCATGAAGGCTAAATCGGCCGACTGTCGAGCCAAAAACTCCTTCTCTCCCAATTTTAGCGTTAAAGTCGCCAAGCACGATCTTTATGTCGCGCTCATATAACTGTTCCAGGCGCTCATAGAATTTGTCTTTTATCGAAGCGCCCTTGTCTTCCGTTGGGGCGTGTGCATAGATAAGACTAATATTAAAATATTTAGCCTTAAGTCTGAGTGCGGCTAGTCGCATGTCCACTGGTGTGAAACTGATGACAGAGCGACGAAGTCTTGCACTGACTGCAAAGCCGCATCCAAACTCATGCTTGGAAGCATGTCCGCTGTAGTAGATCTCCCAGGGTGCATTGGTTGTTGATGTTCTTTTCACTATGCTCCCCTGTCCAATCCATCGCATTTCCTGAAGTGCGATAACGTCCGATGAATATTTATCAAGGACATTCAACAACTGAATACCAGCACCTTCTCTGTTGAGGGTGCGAACATTCCAGGTGCATATCCTCAAATCGTGGTCCTTAAAACGTTTGCGTGGGTCGTCGTCAGAGGGGGTCCGTATCCGAGGCATTGTTGTCGCAGTTTTCATTGGTGGAGTTTTTTTGACGGCGGTGGGTACCAAACCCGACGCACCAACCCTATATATTGTACCCTGTAGGGAGGGCTCGCCGCTCACGTTAGCCAAAAGCTTTGCGGATGCAAAGCGTTCTGTTTACAGTGGTCACCAACGAGGAGGTGTGAGTCAACTTGGGTTCGCCAAGTTGAACCGATCAGCCGCTTTACCTCACTACTTACGCCCCCATTATAGGCTATTCACACTGAGGCACATCTAACATCATTATCAAAGATGTTCCATAAGCATTTGCCGTGCCAAAATTGTATCATCATTCCAACATCTTCTGGGAATGTTCCTATTTTACTTCGTTCTAATCAGTATTTTCACGATAGTTTTTGTCCACCACTAAAAATTTCTCATTCACTGCGAAGCATGAACAATGTCAACGAACGGGAATGGCAAAATATGCCTAGTTAATTCAAAAATATCAAAAATTCCGAACCAACAATTACGAGAAACGACGTAGGATTATCATAGTAATTATTATTAACTGAACTATATGAATAGACATTTAATGATGTACATGTTTTGACCTTATTGCATATGTTGAGGAATTCGTATCGAATGATATTATAGAGTTCGTCCCAGAGGTGTCGGATTGTGGCACCATTTCTGAAATTCCTGACCACCAAGCGGAAGCATCAAAGGGATCTTCGTAGTATGCTTCGTGAGATGGCAGCGAGTGAAGCTACCTTCCAGTCCGAACCATTTGTGCCTTGCAATACGTTTTTATTCTTCATTCGAAATAAACCTAAAAATAGCAGATCTTATCTCTTCAGCACCAGAAGAGTAGTAAGCAGAAGTATTAGATTGGTTTGGCTTCTTAAGAGGGTTCATTTGAGGCAAGTTTCCAATTTCCATTGTAGGCACTGTTGTGGACATTTAAGATATTGTGCAATATATAGCAGTGGAATGGCGTTGCGTCAATTTGTGGCTCTTAATCTCAACACTTCAAGCCTGCTTACAAGCATTAAGAAGGTTGATTGCGCCATCCTAATGTTCTTCTTAAAAATGTAAAGCCGCTTTTTAAATATTAAATGATAACTTGTAAGCAAATTGCACCACTTACAAACATCCAAGCGCTTCTTGGTATGTGCAGATTCATGCCTCTCATGGGCAGCAGCTACTTTTCATCTTCAATCTCTGCAACAATCGCATTATTGACTAAATCTGCTATAAGTTGCTGTTTTGTAACAACAGGTACAGCAATCACCAATTGTTCTTTAAAATTCAGTTAATGAATTTTTTTTTAGCAGTTTACTAAATATCTTGTGCGACTGAAGATGTTAGATGTTGTCAGTGTGAATCGCAATTTCACATCTTCAAAAAATTCCTTGCGTTCCGCTGAGATGTGCTCAGTGTGATTAGCCTATTAGGTCCAGAAAAACTATGACTAGAAATTTCTGGACGACCACTATGCCGGGCTTACTCCTAGATTCCACCGCCAATATTGGCACCGCCTATAGCTGGCTGATTGTTCCCCCACCGCGACATGATGTGATCCATGTCTGCGATATCTATCAAGACATAGCTATTGATTTTGGCTATAACAGCATTAAGAAATCCCTGCCAGCTTTTATGCAAAACTGTTTCCTCTCAACAAACTGACCGAGCGAGTGGCCCAGGCCAGATTAACCGAAGCCAAGACTTTACGCGCATGCAAACTCAACTTCAAACAAGAAAAAGTGCTGCAGTCGAGTACCCCGTCTGCAAAATACCCTGTTCCACTAACAGACAGACAGACGGACATGGCTTAATCGACTCAGCTGCTTATGCTGATCAAGAATATATATACTATATAGGGTCGGAGATGCTTCCATCCTGGCTGTTACATACATTTGCATAACTTCATGATCCCCTTTTCCCATTTTCAATAGGAACAGGAATAGGAAATAAAAATTTCTCCAATGTTCCATAATCCATCGTTCCAACTCGACGCTACTTTGGCGCACATTTAGGCATCGATATTTTATACATCTTTTGGTATTTCTAAAGACGCGTTAGGCATTCAATAAAGTGGCTGTCCTGAGAATTGAGGTTATCATCTATCTACAAATTAAAGTAATAAGAATTTATAATCAATTGCATATCAAGTACAATGATCCGTTTAAGTAATGCAAGTAAGTTCAAGGTGGCCTTCGTAGTAGAGGGCATTGTCACTCTCAGCCATCGCAACCTAACATAACCAAATGATAAAAAGCTTAGCCTCAGCTTCTGGAACAATCGTGGTAAATCACTGACCAAAAATCTCGCACAATTCTTAATGTCTTTACAGCCATAAATCGGTTGGCCTTTGACGACTACATAAATTATTATTTTAAAAACGGAATTGCGTACACAGAAGATCACATTCCGGTGCAAAAGTTGCATCTGTTCGGTATACCCAATGAGGTATGTCGCGACATAATACTTGCTCTGGTTTTGATATGCAATTATACATTTCCTTTTCTTTGTAGTTGACGAAAAGTGAAATATTGAATTACTTCACTCAAAACTATGGAGAACTTGTGCGCATCGAGATCTACTTTCCGGACAAGATTTATAATGAGCGAGCCATGCAGTTTGGCAAAGATCGAATGAAAATTGGCTATGCTCTGTTTGCCAATGTGCTGGATGCAGCCAGGTAAGATTTGTGGACATCGTATCGTTTAGATATGCAGGTGACTTATCTATTTTATTAATTCATTCGCAGAGTTTTGCTGAATTCGAAGCATGTGGTCAACTTCCATGAATTCTACGTCCAAGCCCGTTCAAGTTGGCTTCAGCCAGAAGCTAATCAACTGTCACCAGAGCTTGAGTCGCAGACTGCAGCCATATTTAGGCTGAATAATGATTGCTTGGAACAGGTATACGAATATCTACCGCTTGCCGATCAGATGCGTTTGGCCAGGACTTGCACACGATTTCGTGATATTTTTCAAAGGGTCTCCGCCAGACTGCACAAAACGATGAATTTCAAAGATGACTTATCTCTGACATTGTGGGATATGCGCGACATTTGTCGGCTAGCCGGGAGTAGTGTTCAACATTTAACGGTTTGCATCGATGGAATAGATTCGCGAAGGCTTAAATATTTTCCAAATTTGAAATCATTGGATCTATATTTCACGAACAACTGGGAAGCAACTACCGAACAACATGACATATTTATGGGACTGAATTTGTTGGAGGATCTAAAGATAAGCGACTATTGTTTTTCCCCAGATAAATGGCTGTCTTTGGAGCATCTTGAAAGCCTAAGGAAACTAGGGCTTTTCCACTGCACTGTGGGTGGACTAAAGCTGTCTACAGCCATTCAGTCATTAAGCATTGTTGGGTGCAGTGATTTGGATAGTTGTCTACCACAAATACTAAAGAATCAAAAAGAAGTTAAGGAACTCGCCATCTCAAAACCTAATGCAAACATGATAAAAAATATTATCAATTGGCCATCTTGCGCGTCTTTGGAGATGCTTTCGATACAATTGCTACCTAACCACGTCGACTATGGGATAATTGCTCAGCTGCCTGGTCTGAAGAAGTTAGTTATCTATGGAAACTACTTAATATCTGATGTTTTTACCCAGTTGGCCAAGCACAAGTCTCAGCAGCTCGAACATTTGGAGATTGTGGATTCAAACCAAATATCTTCTGGGATGATATTGGATATTGCCAAACTGACTGAGTTGCGCACTCTCGATTTAGAAAGGTCAATTTTTAGTAATGTCAGCGATGACACTGTGCTTAAACTTATTTCTAAATGCACTAAATTGATTGAACTGAAATGTTCATATCTCATAACTGGAAGTCTTCTTAAAAAAATCATCAATCAGGAACGCCAGCAAATGATCCATGGAAATAGCCACCGACAGCGACCCATTAAGCTGTATATGATAACATACAGACTTTATTTTACAGAGTTCTCTCTTGATTTGTTAACATGCAACAAAATTGTGGAAATCATTTTAATTTAAGATTTGGCATTAAATCGCTTACGCTTAAATGCCTTTCACAGACTTTGGTATCAATAGCTTGTTTTAAAATTTAACTGCAAATCAGTCGCGGAATACTTTGCACCTAGTTTACTGTACTATAAATAAAATCAAATAATACTTATTTTCTGTTTAGAAAATGGCCGCTATTTATTTTTCAGTCAAAACCAAAAAAGGTATTGGTTGTACCTATAACTTTGAAGTTTTACTTTGATAAATCGGTGTAATGTAATTTACTCAGTCTCGATATCTTAATGTCTGGTTAGCCGAATTTGAGGGTAGCCGAATTTGAGTGTCTTATGCAGAGTTTAGCGAGAACTGAGAAACAAACATAACCACTTTAGTCTCTACAGAATAATTGATAATCTCGTCGACATCCACGCATTGGAAATGGAATTGGAAGAGACAGACCAACTAAAATCTTCTATATATTATATATATAAAACAAAGTCGTGCGGGTTACACCACCCTTTACTTTACATACAGCTGTGTTCATGAAAATAGTAGTGCAGGCTCAGTTCTAAATACTGCGCAGTAAATTTAAACGATGAAGCTTAATATTGAAAAAAGTCTAGTATTTAGTTGTATATCCTTTATGTTTAATAAAGCCTTCGCACCGGCGGGTCATGGAATCGATAAGGTAATAAAAATTCTTCAAGGGAATTTGAGACCACATTTCCTGAACCACTTGCCAAAGCTGCGATTTGTTTGATGGATTTGCAGTTGCCACAACCCGTTTTACATCTCCCCATAAGTTTTCTTTCAGATTAAGATCTGGGAACTGAGGTGGCCATTGCATCACATTGATCGTCTTGGATATAAACCAATCCTTTGCGAGCTTGCTAGTATGTTTCGGATCGTTGTCCTGTTGAAATGTCCATTTTATAGGCATTTCCCAATTGGCATATGTTGGCATTGTGTCTTTTTAGTATGTCAACATAAACATGTTTATCCACTATACCATTTAACATATGTATAGGACCAACGCCATTGTAAGAAAAGCAAGCCCATATCATTATACTTGAGCCACCATGTTAAACTGTCTTCTTGGTGTACCTAGGATTATATTCTGAGTATTTGCAACTTTGCTTCTGAGTCAAAAGGTGTACCTTTCTAGGACTTCTGGCATTTCAATTTTGCTCAATTAGACGACGACGGACTGTAACATCACTGACCGACAGATTTAAATCATTTTTGATAACTGTAGAGGATGCTGACGGCCGAATCTTGCTAAAGCGCACAATGCGTCTATCTTCGACAGCGGTTGTTTTGCGTTTCCCACCACGATATTCTGGATTTTTTTTTATAATTAATTTTATAATATCTTTGTAGGTGTGCAGCAGAGAACGGCTTCGTTCGCTCACACATTATTCAACACCCGAATAAACAGGCTTCGCGCTCTATTTATCAAACTTGCATACTCAACATGTTCGCAGCTTAGTTTTATTCGAACCAATTGTTGGCACTCTGATTATAATCATGTTCGACTTCATTCCAATCAGTTCGGCTGATTGTTCGTTTGGCTCAACGACGATTGTTTAGAGTGAGCGAAAATCACCTCGTATGGATAAACTCTTGCAAAGACGAATAGGCAGCGATGGCTCTGCTGACAGCTATGAAAAAGAGAGAGATCGAAAGAGTGAAACCTCTCGCTCAACGCAGTGGCCGGCCAACGCTGAGTTTTGTTCGATCGAACACATAAACGTCCCATGAAAAAACTCTAACTGAACCACTCGATGCGACTGCCGGTTTGAGCTGAATATATTCAGCACTGAGTTCTGTTCGATGAATAAATATGAACATACACGTTGGATAGCATAACGCCGCTCGATGCGATTGCGTCGTGAGTTGACTATATTCAGCTCTGAGTTTTGTTGATTGATTAAATGTGAGTAAGAATTTTTGTGTATGAGCCAATCAAGAAAAAAGTGATTTTTGCAGTTCTCTGGTGTGCAGCCAACAATATTTTTAATTTCCTTCTACGTTTTGCCTTTTGTTCTAAGGCTAACTATTAAATCTCTTTTCTCAGCCGTGGAATGCGTTCCTCTGCCCTCTAGAATAAAAATAAAGTTGATAGTTAAATAGTTACAAACCCAAGGAATATCAATCATCAAAATATTCATTGCTAAATTATACTTACTATTGACGTTTTTTGTTGTACTCATCAATTATTATAATTGTTTTTCAACCACTCACACCGAACACTACTATATTATATTATAGTATTCTGTGCCTCACTCAAAAGTCATCAAAAACTTTCCCAAACCAATGCAAAACTAACGGGATCTTATCGCTATTCTCTTCTTTGCATGCTATTCTTAGAAAAATATGAACTCGTATTCAATTTGCAATGTTCAGTATGTGAGGTGCTGCAGTACTATTTTCACGAACACAACTGTATATCTCAAGAACGGCTGGACGTAATCTTAAGATCTTTGATATGTTGTATATGTTTCCGCCCCGAATAGCAGAATAACAATAAAAAAATATAAAAAAGGCAATTTTTTGATTAGTTCAGATTTTCACTAAGATTTAATAGTTGGCAATTGTCGACGGGTAAATAAGTATAAGCCAATCGGTCCAAAAACATCGCGAAATTTTCACAATTTTATAAGTTTAGATTGTCACGAAGACGGGTAAATAGAAGGAGTATATCGAACGGTCCAAATAAATCTCGAAATTTTGCTAAATTCACATATGAGTTTAGATCAAGGGTGCCTATTCCGCAAGCCACGCATTTGTTTTTGCTTTGCGCAAAGGAATAGCCCACGCGCATATGATTTACGCGGCCATATGATTTTCGCGGCTCCCCTCTCTTTCTTACCGAACGAAGGTTTTGTTGTTGGCGCGTGCAGACCTGCCACAACAACATCATATGTGACTCTCTCCTATGTCTCTGGCAAATTAAAAAGCAACAACAATGTTACCTTTGCGTAGTCAGCGCGCGCACGCTTGTGCTTGAGACAGCAATGACCACACACACAAACAAAAATCGGGTTTCTCTTTCTGTTTCTTGTGGTTGTTCTTGTTTGAGTTGTATTTTGTGCATTTGTATTGGGTTCCACGCGCTCGTAAGCTCATTCTGGGCACCCATGGTTTAGCTTGTCATTAAGACGGTTAAATAGACAGGTAAATAGAAGGGTAAATAGGAGGTGTAGATCAAATGGTCAAAAAAATCGCGAAATTTGCAAAGTTTAATAATGAGTATCTTAAGATTACCGTGAAGATAGGTCAAAAAAAATGTCGAGAAATTTTCAAAATTTTATAATGAGCTTAGATTGTCATGAAGACAGGTTAATATTCGGTCTAATGAAGGACAAATTTTATAGACGAATAGTGAAGATGGAAAGTTCTTAAAAATAACGAAAATTACTCCATTTTTGTATGAGTTTAGATTATAAAGAACACTGTTGAATATATAGATGGTGAAAATCGATAGGTCCACAACGCGCTTCCCTCGCCCACAAGTTCAAAGTCGAGATCAATTGTCTTCTCGAAAATCAAGAAGAAAAAATCTAATTTAAAGCCGACTTTAGTCTCGCCAATTCGTGCTAGAATTCGAAATACAAACGTACAAATACGAATCGGAGTGTGACGACTGCTGGTCGCACAAGTAGACGGCGAAACAGGTGCAGCTCGCTTGGTGCAGAAACAAAAACAAATATATGTAACTTGCAGGTACCCAGCGTGCGTTGCTAGGCCCCTTAGAATTTCAAACAAAACGAAGAAGTGAATCTAATTTGACAATTGCCATCTTTCAAATCTTCATCTAGCAAAATTCGCAATTTTTTGACCTTTCGATCTTAACCATCCGCCTATTTACGCGTCTTCATGATAATGTAAACTCATTATAAAATTTTGAAAATTTTGCGATTTTTTGGTTCGTTTGATCAACACCTCCCATTTACCCGTCTCAATGTCAATCAAAACTCATATAAGAATTTGTGCAAATTTCTAATAATTTTAAACCGATTGTCAATTGGCGATTGACCGACACCTCCTATTTACCGGTCTTCAATTGAAAGCATCAAATCTTCGCTATAATCTAAACTAGTGTTGGGTTGTTCATGACTTACACTTGCCCGAGTGGTTCGCATGATGATGAAGAACGCTTTTCAAGAGGGAAAGATACGTTCAAGCTTACGAACGAAATCAGAAGGCTTAAGAAAATATCTATTTATCAATATATCGACATTTAGTGGACTCATATATTTTGTGCATTTTTATTCCTGATATTATCCAAATTATCGAGAACTGTGAAGGTAGGCTGCGGCTCTTAATAGATCGCCAATCTGATGGCTTTATAGCTTTCACTAATTTCCACCGCACACCGTATCCCCAGGTAGACATATTTTTTGGTATTTTGAATGGTTTACTTTATTGCTTATAAATAAACTTACAATTCTCTTGTATATAGATTTATGTAAATATCAATTAGAGCTACTTATATTTTAAACACAATTTGCTTTGCTCGTTTTCGGCACAATCTTTTAAACAAGACACAAAAAAAAAACAAAACGAAAACACATTCATATATCTCTAAATTACAAAGCGCACAAAATTGAGCAACATTACATCTAAAAAAATATTATAACAATAAAGGATACGATTTAAAAAAGTGATAAAGAGAGCAAAACATTTACAAAGCTGCCTAAGTAATTGGCTAATTAATACCTGGGAAAGAAATTACATAAGCTAAAATAAAATTGATGAAAATTGTCATGGCTAATTCGTTGATGGGCGATGATTTTGTTGCATCTGCTTGCCATTATTTCCATTCCCTCCGCTCGTCTCGCGCTCAGCTTTATTTTCACGCACCATTAGTAACAGCTGGAGCATCATCAAAGCTTGCACCTTATCTAGGGGATCCATAAAGCCACGTTGCAGCCACTTGGGAATGGTGGTGCGGGCATGACTGAAGCCCAATTTATTGAGTATATAATCGACACCATAAGGCTCAATGGATTTGCCTGCCCAGGAGAGCAGACGTACCGTAGGCTCCAGATGCCAGGTCTGGCACTCAAAGTGTCGCCAGTCACGCACAAAGGATTCAATGTCAAAGCTGGGTGTGGCACTCTCTGTACCCAATTTGGGGCCATCTTTGGACTCGTTTGTGGAAGTGGTATGTGAAGGCATGGAAGAAGACGAAGTATTGGTAGTCGTCGTCGTGGTCGTCGTCGTCGTCGTCGTTGATGTTGTCGCAGTGGCTCCAACTGTAGGGGTTCCACTCGTCGCTGAGTTCGCTAAGTTCGTATGACTTCCCTGCAAGGGTTCCAGGCTACTTTTGCTGGCACTCATTTGCTTAGCACCCGGAGCAGTCAAATTCGTATTGGAAGCTGTCTTTTTCTCTTTGAGTATTTCATCAGTTAGGTAAGGCTTCAAATTGGTCTTTTGAGAAAGATTTGGCGAGGCTGCCCTTGCAGATTGGGCACCAATCTGAAATAGAAACGGGTGTAAAGTGTGTGATTGTTAGAGATGGATGGCAGAAGTGTACTTACCACTTTCTCCTTCTCATTGACATAGGAAGTGATCAGATCATGCAGAAAGAAGAAGGCATCTGCATCGACTGTCACAAAGATATGATCATCGAATTCAGTTATAAAGCTGCACAAAACTTCCGGTTTTGTTTCTGTAATTGAATGGACAACAAAAAAAAAGTTTTTAAGTTTTATGATGTGAAATGAAAAACCATTGTTCTTGGGAAGAAAAAATCGTATATAGAAATGTAACAGCTTGGTTTACAGAACTGGCGTTGACTGATAGGATAGATTTTTTGATGTTTTGTGTATTTTCAAAAAAAAAAAAAAGAAAATAAAAGGCCTAAAACTAAAGACGAAGTCAGAAAATATATAAGAGTAAAGGCTTTGCATAGCTATTTGTCGCAAAACGGAGAAAGCAATTATTTAGAAGATGAGAAATCTAACCTAAGTGTCTTTTTATATTCTTACAAAAAGTTTTATAATTTTGCCCAGATAGTAGTAAAGAATAAAGCAGGGCAGCACACCCAAAATATTTTTCTGAATCCCCGGTTTGTAGGTTCGAAACATAACTTACCAACTGTTAAGCTTTGGAAATTTGAGGTTCGATGTTTTTGGGCTTTGGTTTTGGTTCGAACCTCGGTTCGTTGCACCTTTTACTCAATATATACAAAATTACAATACAATAGGTATACACCTCACGAATAAATACATTGAAAGACTGTAAGACATAGATTATAATTGACGTGAGATTGGCGCTCGTTTGCTGGATATGGACTTCCTTCATTGCTAGTGTATAAATCTTCAGTCCGATTGATTATGCTTTCTCGTATGCACTTTAATCAGTCATTCACTCACAAATTTGAGCATCGATTGGTTTTTATTCGCCACACTTGGAACTTTTTTTCACAATGATTTGATCAAACATGCCTTTGTCTTTTTTTGAAGGTGCCGCATTAATTTTGCATTTGCTGCATGCCCGTCGGTCATATTTAGTTTGCATTCGTGACATTACGATATATCAGTGCTTAACTTGTATGTAAATTTTGTAAATATTAAATTTGTCGTCATTGCTTCACACCTTCTCAGTCAAAACTTCTCAAACGAAATGAAATGCGCATTTTTATTGTTCTGACTTGTGTGTTTTCTCTCTGTCTTTCTGTTTCGATTCTTTTTTGCACCCAATTTTTGGCGAGTGGCTGGTGTTGCCAATTTAGCTATTTTTTCCACCAAATATCGTCTGTTAAAAATGCTAAAAATTAACAGAGATTAATTTAAAATAGCTAAAGAATGTGAAATAATTAGCTAAAGTTGCAGGCTCCGACAAAACCGAATAGATTCCGGCTTTCGAGCTTACAAAATAGCTATATCTGGTGGAAAAATTAACTAAATTGGCAAGGCTGCGTGTTTCACACACTTCTGTTTGTTGTTGCACCGGGTTCGTTATATTGGCGCATATGTATATGTATAAGATGAAAAATAAATCGTTCAATACATTGTAGTATATTACAAATTAATACCTCTGACTGGAAGTATATTGTGATCTATGTGTATGTAATATAAATTACGCATACGTATGAATGTATACATATGTACATAGGTAGGCCAAGAAGTACTACATACAATAGCACACTCTGATTCTTGACGTATTTTAATTGTTTTGCATACATACATATATGTATGTATGTTTGTTAATACCCATTGGGAGTGCGAAAAGGAGAAAATAACAAATCGAAGACATTTTTGTTTTTAACCGAACCAGGATTACATCCATATCCGATTTTCGTGCTATTTCCATGATATCTCTTCTCTTAGTTTAGACTTTAAAGGTATGAAACTTGTCTTATGGGATCACTAGATAGTAGGTGGATAATTTTAGACTCTTTTTACCTATTTCGTGCTAAAATCGTTTGGGTTTTATCTAAGTGGACCTGACCTTTGAGCAAGAACAGAACCGTCCGATTCTTACCAAGAAGTCTCATTGTCCAGTCCTTTGGTATAGAGGTGTACGGATAGAGGTGTAGGAATGCTAATCGATCCGGAATTAGGGCTGGTTCGGTTTAGTAGTTCATGGAGTTTTTAAACCATCGATTTAGCGATAACATGGTTTTTTAATAAAACCCAAACCGCGGTTTCGGCTCATTTGTTCACTTTTAGTATTCAAGCATTGTCAGGGATTAAACCCGAAACAAATATCGGTTTCGGTTACGTTATCAGTAGTTAAAATCAAATCGTTAGGGTTTCGGTTACTGTTATCTGTATTTATTTCGGGCCGGTTGCAATTCGGTTACAAAATAATCGTTTCGGTTACCGGTTTCAAACCGACTAAAACAATATTACATATGATTTGATCTTAGTATCATAATTGCGCTTAAACTTTTTGGGTCCAATTTGTTTCCTAATAGATTCCTTATACACTTAAAAATCGAAAGCGCAAACCGTTGAAGCGAGCTTTGTCAAGTGTATTAAAACTTCGGCACAGACGAAGCGAATGTCCTTTCTCGTTATAAATCGTACTCCAAAAAATAGTCGTTTACACTACTTTCATGTAGTTCTTTTAACAAATCACTGCCGATTGAAATTATAGTTTTATATGTACAAGATGTAGATTTCCAATGAATTAACGGGCTCAACCAGGGGTGACCAAGTGGTTGAAACAATAAAAATTTTGCATGTAGTTGGCGATTTTGTTGCTGGCTGCGGTGTATTGGAAAACATGATTTTCTTCATATGTATTGGTATCTACTGCGACGTAAGCTGGCTCTGGGAACCATTGGATTTAACCGAATTTTCGAATAAGTTCTTGAAATTTCTTCGAATCGAACTTACAGATTTTGGGCTACGGTAAGCACCTTCAAAACTGCGCTTAATTCAAATATCCCAGCAAATTAGTATATATCTTGAGATATACATATATCTCTTGCTTTAAGGTGGAGAAACACCAACAATTGAGGAATATTCAGAAATCAGTAAATTCAAGCCGCAACTTTCAAGGAAAGCATGCAAGAATATTTAGAAAAAAACGACAGTTGCAGGAATTGTACAAAATCACTAGAACACTGACGTCCGACAGATACTTTCAGAGGTAGTTAGAAAAATACTTACACTCTGTAAGCTTTTAAAAAAATCTTAATTACCAGACATTTTTCCTTCCAAGAAATGAACCGTACCGTTTTCTTTTGCGGTTTTTGGTTCGGTGAAGCAATTTCAAACAAGTGCTGGCTCCGTTATCGGTTCGGTTTAGGAGGGCGAATCACCTTTGGTTCAGAACCGGTTTGAATCCCTGATTTTTACCGAGAAGCCATCTAGTCTTTACTCCACTCTTGGCATATTTGTGCTTCACGTATGCATTGCGAATGATACCCGACGCCAATCGTGCGGCTCATTTCTTATACTCGTACGCGCTAGCAGAGAGCGGGTGTTGATGGAATTATCAAAAAAAAATTTTTGCCACGATCTTTGTATTTGTCGCTCGCTCCCTTATGATAACAATAACAACCCTGCAGAGAAATTGTCAACTAGTAACAAAACAAAACTGTCCTTCACCTAGTTGGAATGCTAGTAGAATATAACTGGTAGCAAAATAGCTAGTTTCGGGTAAGTTGGGCAACAACAAATATTAGCTTTCGAAGAAATGTTCGTTTGAAATACTAATTTCAGCTAGTTGTCATCCAATTCAACTTTAACTGGTGATGAGTGAGTTGACCGACAGATTTCGATGTAATGTTATACTGAACAGAGACATAAACAGACTGTCATAAGGAACACTCAACTGGTATTTAACTGGATGAAAATGGCCTATGCCATCTGGCATTAGACTGGTTGCAAATGGCTGCTGCCGGGGACAATTGCTATATGCCTATGACATGTCTGTGTAAAATGGACGACTTCAATGCATTGATTTGGATAGAAAGTGCTACCAGTTGCAAGTTTTTAGAGACAGGTATATTTCTGGTTGTAAACTAGACACTTTCCCTGCAGGGAATTAATGCCTAGTACTGAGGGCGTTCGAATTTTCCTTTCGTCACAGTATTTCACATAAATAGAAACACTTTCTAAAAGCACATGAGCATCAAAGCAAAGCCACGGTGTTTCTAATTATATGAAATACTGTGACAAAAGGAAAATTCGAACGCGCTCAGTATTAGGCTTTAAGAGTGCTCAAAAGAGTGCGAGAGCAATAAAAGTTAAGCGCCGAATATAGCACACAAATGTTTGCGCAAAACGCTAATGTGTGACGCATAAACCCATATTTCACTAACACACATTAGCGTTTGGCGCCAAATTTTGTGTGGTGTATGGGGCGCTTTATACATATCCCTGTATTCCTAGTGAGCATACGACTGACTCTCGCCGCATGCAGCATAGAGTAAGGCAGAATCAACCACTTTGACAGACGAGCACACAAAACACTCAGTCACAAAAATATCAATACTGCAACGAGTGTGTAATCAATTTGACTTCAAATTTTGGGTGTCAATCACACCCCGCATACGCTTTTTGAGCGAGTTCACTTATAGTCAAGAAAATAGACACTCTTGCAGATCTCTGCTTAGTATGGAATCTAAGGTGTTTTATCATACTCGGCTACTTTGGTCTCCGGCGGTTTTATACTTGAACTCTAGGCTAGTGTAGAGTCTTTTGGTTTCGACACCTGGAGCTGAAAAATTATTTCACTTATTAGCACGGAGACGTCTCACATTCATTCAAACTCAATTTATTGTCCTCTGGTTTCCACTTAGGAGTCTTACAATTGGTATCAAGGTTTAAAAAAAAAAATTATCCTGGTTTACAATCCGTTTTTTGATCTCTAGAATAACAAAGCATCTCCTTTTCATAATCTTGTCCCTTGTTTTCCAGTTTAACATACGAACCTTTTGGTTTGTACAAGCTTCTTAAAGTAAGCCTGTTGTCTTTCTTTGGCCCTACCTATACGTGATATACAACTTTTCGGAAAGAGTTTAATTTCAGACATCTTAACTTACCCATCGGCTCTGGTGTGGTTGGTCCCTGTTTGTGTTCAGTCTTGAAATGCAACTGCAAACTGGGCAGTGCAAATATCACTTCACGATTATGATTATGTTCCTGGGATTTGGCTGCGGCACTGCTGGCACCCGATGAGCGTGTGCGTTCAATGGAATTCGAAGCTATCTCGCGCTCGCACTCCAACATGGGAAAACGGTCCACGGCTATGAAGAAAAAATAAATTTAACATTTCCTCCTTTTGTTTTTTTTCCTAAAAAACTCACCATCGATCTCACTATTGGCGAAGGCATAATGGAACCACTCGTTGAGAGTCTTAAACTGAGGCGGAAAGATGATGTTACGTGTTATACGACTGACAATGGCCATTGAATGATTTTGCTGCTGTTGCACTTCGGTGGTCTGACCCAAACAGGAGGTTAGGGTCTGGGTGACCAACACCTCATGCGAATCCTCCAACTGACGTGCTTCGGTGGCAAAATTAATGGAAGGCGATTTAAGACTAAAGAGAGCCCAAGATTTGGATTTGAAATTGATGCCATGGAAGCAGGCCAAGGAGATGTTTTGGCCACGCAGCTCCACGGTGCCACCCAAGACATTGCCATGACGGGGTAGACGTGTGACCAGCGAGGGAACCACCAGACCTATGGCCTGAGCCAAGGGTTTCTGCCAGTGTCGATGATGACGGGCATCGGTATTATCCACCTGTGGGGCTCCACTTGAAGGCAAGTCGCCATTGGGTTTCTTTTTCTGTTGATGATGTCGCCTCTTAATGCTAGCCGTGCGATCTTGCAGACGCGGTTCCAGACTGGAGAAAACACGCTTGGAAGACTTGAATTGTTGGGTAAAGAATTCCTCCAGCTTAAAGTACATCTTAAGCAAGTCAGCGGTGGTGGATTTGGAGATCATTATCTGCAATTGATCCCAACTCAAATCACCGTGTATGAAAATAACAGCTTTGGGTTGATCCTTGGCTCCCGACATATGGCTAGCCGTACGCCATTCATCTTTCATGGCAGCGGAGAAGGTGCTAATGCGGGTCATTAACACCGAAGTGCCCATATAGTCCAAACGCAATTCCAGGGCCATAAAACTCAGGCCCATTGTATGATAGGGTTCCATGCCGGCTTCCTCTTTGATATGAAAACGTTTATTGATTTTGTTCACCTCAAAACTGCCACCCACTATGCCACCTTTGGCATCTAAGGCTGATCCTCCAAGATAAATGCCGGCATACATGTTCTTATAGCCGGTGCTGCCTATAGATAAACGTCCATCGGATTGAAAATCCTTGGTTAACCACACCACATTACCACAGACATTGCCGATATTCATTTGTACATTTAATTTGGTAAAATTGACGGCAAATATCACCAGAGTCTCCCAGGCGGTAATTTGATTCTTTTCCGAGGGTGGTGTACCCGAGGATTCAGCACTAGAAGATTTGCCCAAATTTTTCAGCTTACGCACGGCACCAAAATGTCCCATTTGTGGTTGACCCTCGAAATCCAAACGTAATTTGTCTTTAGAACGTAACGTGCTAGAGTCTTCGTTGGGTGTGGGTGTGCAACCGGGTGGCGAATCTGCCATTTGTTGCTGTTGCTGCTGCTGTTGCATACTCAAATCTCCCAGAAACAGTCTACGCACTATGCGCCTTCTATACCAGGCTTTGGGAAAGGCCAAAATCTCAGTTAATCTTCTCATATCGTACTTAAAACTGGCACTGCCAATATCCACAATGGTAGAGAAGCGTATGACGGCACGGGAATGATCCAGGGCACGTTTAGAGCTGGGTACGGGTTCTATATACACTTTACGACAACGTGTGATATGAAACTTGACAAATTCCACATTGATGCTTAACGAATCCTTGCGTTCGCTATCACTTAAAGGTGAAAATTGTGTCTCCTTGGAGGTTTTCTTACCACCATAGGGATGAAAGATAAAGACATTGAAATCGGCCAAACAACCGGTGACACTTAAACCACCCGTGGGCAACTGCTGTTCGTCCTCCTCACTTTTCCTGGAGCTAAAAACTATATCCAAACTGGGCAACTGCAGCATACATTCCACTCGTGAAACGGGCAGACAACTAAAGCGAAATGTAGAGGGTTGCATGTGAAAGTAGACAATGACATCCACTGGGAATGAGGCATAAGTCACATAGTTGGCTGGTAAAATATCCAAATTGACAGCAGGATTATGTGAGGGTGTGGGCGGTTGACTACTCTGCTGACGTGCAGGTATGGGTTCCAAGGTCTGTTCTAGGAATTCCAAAATATGTGGCGATATTATGGTCTCCTCGGGTATGCTCTGGAGAGTCATCCAGGCACTGAGAGTGGCACGTTTAGTGCCCAAACGGCGTATGCTGGCCACGGGATCTGCATTTCCCGTTGAGCTGGACCCTTCCATTAAGGTCCTAGACTGATAGTGCAATTTAACATCTAGTCCGGGTATGTGGAAAATGGTCAAGTCGGCCAATAAGGCATTGGCATTAAAACGCAACTTGCTTTTATCCCTTTGTCTTCGAGAGGGTGTGGGACTACCCCAATCATTGCCTATGCTACGCTCTCTTTTATGTGATTTGACACTAGGAGCCGCTGGTGCTGCTGCTGCTGCTCCTGCGGGAGCAGCCACACCTGCATTTGTTGCTCCGCCGGCATAACCTTCTCCCGTCTCCTTGGTATGCAAAACACATTTACCCGAATTAACCAACACCTTAACATCCAATTCAAAGTCTATATTTGGTTCTGCTGCCTGTTTTTGTGCATGTCCATGTTTGCGACGCATTTCCACTGAAGTGCCATCCACATCCATTTCACTGGGTGTCCAATCTAATTCATTGTCTGCCGTTTCGGTGTCTGTATCCGCATTGGGTAAAGAGGTTTGACGCATGGCCTCGGTAAAGGTTACTCTGCCCAAAGCATTTCCATTTCCTGATGTCTTAATGGAAGCACTTCTCGAGTGTCCCGAGGCTGGGGTGCTTTGCAAACTAGAGATTTCATCATTTGAGGCTATTGTATCTAGACGTCTGCCCGCATAGCTATGACTGCCATTGTCCAACAGAGGTGCAGCCACTGTCACACCCACTGCTCCACCAGCTCCTATATACGAATGCGAGCGACTGTAATTCTTTAAAGATCTTCTCAACGAGGGACGCTTCCATTTCTGTATCATATCTCTGCGGAAATATTTATAGCAAATGGCCTGCAGTTCTTGCAAACGTCTCTCCTCATGCGCCACCGTATTATGCGAAGCTCCCAATGTCCTAAGATCATTAATAATCTTGAGCTGTTCGGCCATTTCCTTTTCCATCATAAAGGATCGCTTTTTTGAGTCTATGGTAGGATCGAATACAAAGGCAGGCAGATTATCAAAATCACCGCGACGTCTTACATACGTATCCCGGCAGCTTTGATCACCCTCATCACTGTCGGGTGACTCCATTTGTGTCTCCTCCTCTTCAAAGCCAGTCAACATGGTTAGCGTATGACCCAGTGAGCTCAACTGTTTGCCTATATTCACATCCAAGTGTATATCCACACCCTCCATTTGCCATTTTACATTGAGCAGCCATTTGGCATTCTCACCCTTTTTGGCGGCCGTGGTGCGTGAGCAGACCTCAAAGGTACCTTCCGATACCACGCATACATTCATGATGGGCTCACCAGTGCTGGGCTTCCAATCATCTAGATTGGTTTCAAAATCATCGGCAAAACGTAGACATAAGCCCTGGAATTTACCCTTGGAGACTAAGGCACCAGAATTGCAGGCCGATATGATGGTATTCTCTAGTGTAATAACAACAGCGCCTTTGGCATCAAAGTCCTGATACGAGCGAGAACCAAAGGACTGCAAAATAAAGTTAAATTAGAATGGAAAAGCAACAAAAACGGTTTGCATCCCCTGCCCAAAAAACACTTACCACCGTATTAACCTGCTTAAGGGGCAAGCAAATACCCATATCCTCCACTGTAAGTTGCAAAAATAACGTCGACAGATTTGAGCTAGCTATCTGACCAAATGCCACCCTATCAAAGACCTGTGGTGGACTTGCTTGCTGGCTATGTTCATAGCACAAATTAGCTCGCTTCTCTGCCCAATATTCGTAGGCATTTTTATAGTTAAGCCATACCAATATGGCCTTATCCACGGCTATCGGCTGAATGTAGACCAGTGGCCGCTTCAACGTCAGCAGGATCAATTCCTTATCCTCGTTGGGCAACTCGTCCTGGAAAGCATTACGCAGACCGATGGTCGTGTGGAAGAAGGCATATTGTTGAAATTCTGGCTCGGCCTCATCAAAGATCACATTTCGTATGATCTGGCCCAGTGACAAATTGAAATCGATGTGTGCCTTAAAGAAGAGCTTGCGATTATTAACATCACCCAAATTCTTGACACGATTCGATAGCTGCAACTCCAAGGTGCCGGTCTCAAAGCGTACAGCCGAAGAGCAGGGTGTGGTGGCTGTCAATTGTATCCGTTTCATAGATATGTTAATGGAGAAAAGTATACGTTTCAGTGTGGACTCCTGTACATTGGCATTATCGCCCGACTCCTCGGTCCACAGTGGTACCGGTTTCTCTCCACCGTAGACTTTTTGCAAAACTTCATTGATTTCACGCATGAAAACTTTTTGCACGAACACCAAATGATTCAGTAGATCGGTGGTCAGGCAACGTTCGAATTCTCCAATCTCAGCGCTGGCATTTACATAGCCACCTTGACGTAGGACAATACCCTCTATGGTTTCGGTGCCATGCTCTTGTCGATGATCCGGTATATACTCGGCCACCACATGCACCGGTGGTAGACCAATGCAAGCCTCTGAGGGTAAATTCATTTCGTTTTGTATTTTGGTATTAAAGCTCAAGGTATGCGTGGGCAGATCGATGACAAATTTGGCCCGTTGTCCCGTCACACCCATCGAACTGACATGATTCATGCGATACTGAGCCTGCAGTGAGGGTAACAGGGCGGCATTGATGGACAAACTTTGTAGGAGCACATTAAACTGCATGACCAAAGGTTGTAGCAAACCATTCTGATGCTGTGCCGTGGCCGATTTCGACTGGGCCAGGTGGGCAGCTCGTCGAGCTGCCGCTTGTTGGGAATACTGTTGCTGCTGCTGTTGACCACTTCCCATACCCACACCTCCAGCGCCACCAGATACAGTGCGTTCACGCATTTCACTCGCATTACCACTGCTCGTTCCACCCGAGTTGCGTGCATGAAATGGTGATTCCGGCTCTTCGGCTGTATGTGAACGTAAGGTAGAACGTCCGGAATTGCGTTTAACTCGTAGCTCTTGTAGAGTGGAGGACAATTGTTTTGAACTGCGTGTCATCATGCCATGCAGAGCCACCGGATGTTGAGGTATATCAATGTTAACTGGGCCTATGGAGAGTAAGCCACTATTTTTATCCTTGCCGCGCTTGGACAGGCTGGAGTAAAGGGTTTGACTCTTGCCCACCGTCACCTTGACCACGGTCCTGAAATAGTTTATAAAAAATGAATTAAGAGAGAACTTTTAAGTGAAGTGAAATCCACATCTTACATTACTCGTTACCCATTAAAAAGTTCAAAAAGTTCGGACAAAAACACGGAAGTTAAGCACGAATCGTAAGCGGGTCGGGACGGATGAATAGTTATGCCGAAAATAACCTATTCTACTCTACATGTAAAACAGTTTGTCCTGACTGACTGATTCACTGATTGGCAATCAACGCAGAGTGCAAACGGTAAGAGATAGAAGGCTGAAATTTGGACAGGAGTTTCCATTAGTGGTGAAAGTGCGTACTAAGACGGGGTTTTGGAAAATTCCAACCGGAAAAATCGGAAATGCGTATGAAAAGTTTGTATGGATAACATTTTTCCGATCGACTTGAAATTTGGTTCGTAAGCATAGTCCGCGAAATAATTCGACACGTGTTTTCCCGATTTTGGAAAATCCGCCCACGAGGAAAATGGCCTGAAAAATCTGCATGAAAAAAATTATTTTTCATCCGATTGGCTTGAAACTCGGTTTGTAGGGATAGAATACGAAATAATTTGAAATGTGATTTTCCAATGTCGGAAAATGCGCCCACCAGGCGTGAAAATTCCCGGAAAATTCTGTAGGCAAAAAATTATTTTTTATCCGTTTGGCTTGAAACTCGGTTTGTAAGTATAGAATACGAAATAATTTGAAATGTGATTTTCAAATGTCGGAAAATCCGCCCACAGAGTGTGAAAATGCTCGGAAAATTCTGTATGCAAAAATCTATTTTTCATCCGATTGAGTTGAAACTCGGTTTGTAAGGATAGAAAACGAAATAATTTGAAATGTGATTTTCCAATGTCGGAAAATCCACCCCCCAGGCCAGAAAATTCCCGGAAAATTCTGTAGGTAAATAATTATTTGTCATCCGATTGGCTTGAAACTCGGTTTGTAAAGATAGAATACGAAATAAAGTGAAAATGGCGGTAACGGTAACTATAATGCTAACGCTAACGAAAACGATAACTAAAACGAAAACGAAACAATACTGATGGCGACGCTGCGAAGCGCGACGGGTTATTTGCTAGTATAGATATATCGAAATATCGATATTTTTGTTTAAAAAGACGATATATTTTAATCGAATATTTTTTAAAGCGGTATTTCGGATATCGAAAATATTTTGGGTGATATTTTTCGTCGATATTTTTGTTGGATTCGGCCACATAACTATAAACAAGAACACACAAAGGAGGCTAGTCGACTATAAAACTCCCGGTTCTATCTTCAATACTATTTGCCCATTGACTGTAAATCATTAGAGAACATTGCTATGACTGCTTGGGAATTCCAAGTCAGCATAAGTGCAAAAACCGACACCAAAAAACAACGCCAAGTTGACCAGACTTCTTTGTGGTTTTGTGTGTTCATGTTTAAGGCAGCGTTGGTCAACGAGAGCGAGGCCAAAAAGTGAGAGTGTGAAAAAAAAGCGCCGTGAATTTGCTCAACCTGACACTTAAAGTTATGTGAAAACATCATATGACCTCAAGACTTGTAAAACTTGCTAGTTTGAAATACATACAGGGAATCAAACCGAATCGTTTTTCGGTTCTGGTATGTACCAAAACTTATGTTTCGGTAAAAGGTTCTGTTTTGGTTCTAACATTATTTCGGTATTCGGTTCCGTATGGGTACCTTGATTTTTATTTCGGTATACCGGTACGTACCGCTATGTCCTAGCCTAAGACCTGACAAGGTGGATAAGCAATCTAGACACACACAAATACGGATGTATTCGATTTACATCAATTTTCAATTGCATTCGTAGCTTGTTTTTATAAAATATTTTTAAGTTTGTATTTATTACATGATTAAAATTATATTTTTTTGTATCGGCTATTGTTTTACCGTCCATCCGATTTTCCAGCGGAGCTTACGCTCATTTTGGAAGTTGGAACAGCAGGAAGATCTTTTGATAGCTCCTACAATTCCGAAAACTTTGTCGACTTTTATCTGTGTTATAGATGTAAGCTCAGAAAACCTTGTTTAATGCCATTAAACTGATTTGTGAAGATACTGAACTATTTGTATTGTCCCAATTTTTTTCATATAAATACATATCGTTCACTTACTTTAAGACTGTCACGACTTTTGAGTTAATGTTGCAGGTGTACAATTTTCATATTGATATTTTCATTTCATTTTACAGGTTCATTTTCATCATATAACAAGAGCGACATATCTTAGTTGTCCGTCAGACGATATCGTTACAGATCCTTCGGCTTACTGTTCAGACGTTATATTTTCGAATTGGATTGAATATAAACAAAAAGATGTATTCTCCATAGAGAATACAAAATCGATTATTTTGAGGAATGATAATGTTGCTGCAAGTGCGAGAAATATGACTCGACTTCGTGTTCACTTTCAGATGAAGTGTCATTGCTAATTTCCACACTAAGTTGGACTTGAACAGACATGGATAATATTCTTAAATAAATATCCAACAAAATAGTTACCTAGGTAATTTTGTGGTATTATAATGTGGGTCCGATAATATGCCAGGATAGGTAGGTAGGTAGTTCCGGCTGGCCCTTTGTAGGGAACACACATAGACCTTACGGTCCTTAGTGAGTCCGGGTGGTTTTTTCTGGGTAACATTAGAAATCCAAGAGGATGTTTGACGTTTTGGCAAATGCCAATAGTTGTTTGGGATCCAGGGAATGTCAGGATAACTTTCTCAAAACTAAGTGCTCGCTTTGCATTCTAGTTGTTACGCTCAGAACCGAAACTGTACCGGTACAATGTTAAGGTTCTTTTCGGTCTTTTCGGTAACCAAGAAAATATGGGTTCCAGTTCCGGTACTGGTTCTGAGTTTTAATCGGTTCTTTTCGGTATACGGTTCCGATTCTGGTTCCGGTTTGATTCCCTGAATACATATCTTTTTGTTAAACTTATAAAAATACATTTGGGCCGATTTTACATCTATTACATAGAGCTATCTTTTACAAAAACTAACAAATAACAGAGTAAATTGATATTTTCTAATTATCCGACAACGAATAATACGGATGAATGAAAACACACAAAATCCAGGGGGCCAGTTATAGATACGTACACTGCTGTACGTCGCGTAGAAAATTGGGTTGTCGACATCGGATCGATATAACGATGTTTTTGTTCGCTTTATGGTCTGAATGACCTCATTCTTTTTGTGTATTTCCTCATAAGAGATAAATGTCTATTTGTTAGATCATCCGCGACGGATGATCAAGTCACTGCCACGGATGATCTAGCCATTGTCACAGCATATTGCTTTTTTCCGCTAAAAGGCTAGATTTTCTATCAATATGCTATCGAACTGCCCAAGTGTCACCAATAGGAACAGTTGCTCTAGGAGAGAGTTTTAGATTAGTGCGAGGGCCCCTTTATTGAAAACTGACTACGCCCATTAGATGTGCAACCGCCATTTTTTTCATTCTTTGTTATAGAATGTTGAAAAGCAGTAACATTTCTTATGTATGAATCCCGAGAGCTGGTTATATCGTGGAGGGATTACCAGGAGAGCATGATGCTTCACATGTGGAAGGCAAACTTTGATATACTATTCCAAACAACGCAATCCAATCAGCTGTTCTTTACTTACGTTAGTGTGACCGTAAATAACATTCGTCAGTGAAACAAAGAAACATTTACTTTTTGAGAATGATATTGAATGTTTGCCAGTGGAACAAGGATATTAGGCGATATGCATTGTCTCGGAAGATTATAATCGATAATTCTCTTAACGATAAGTCAGAACAAAATTTGGGCGTGTCACTTCATGAATTTCAAAGTATGTAAATGCTTCTATCTCGTTTCATCGAATCGGATTATGTTTGTATACTAAACTATCGATCGGTCCTAACAATTTATACAGAAAAACGAAAAACGATGTCTAGTTTTAGCATATCCCATTCTACAGATGGTTTAGAATGGGTACTACCAATGATTCTTTTAAATGTAATTGTATTAATGTCATTTCAAATAATTTCAGCGGTTTTAAAAGGCTTTAAAATATAATGATCTATCGATATGCCGAAACTTTGTGAACTCGATATATATAAAAACGATGAAATATAAATTTTAAAAAATTTTATTTTGGATTTACCCGATTTAAATATTTTGAAATATGCCGACAAACCTAGTTGAATGGGCGAAAGACATATCGGGTAATAGGCAGCATGACTCACTTATTGAACCGATGTTGGTGGAATGTAATGTACGGCTTAATACGCCGGCAGAGCTACTAAAAGTAGAAGGAAAAACTACTGAGACTGTGAAACTGGTCACCGACTGGCTCACCGCAAATGGTCTAAGCCTCGGTCCTTGCAAGATCGTAGAGACAGCTAGTGTGTGGGTCGGAGAATAAGCGAAGGAGTGTGTAGAAGAGATGGCCGTTAAAGCCAAAAAAGTATTGACCGGTAAAATGGAGAACATTGGCGCACCACGACAGCGTAGCAGATGGCTGATATGCAATTTGGTCATGTGCATCGCCTATATAGGCCCCTACGATAACTGTCCCTTCTTACAGACGTAATAACGAAGGGGCGTCAGAAGAAGTGCCCTCCGAATGATTAGTGGCTTCCGAACAACGTCAGAGAGCGCCGAACTAGTCCTTGCGATGGAAAATAGAAGCGCTCCTACAGACGAGTCGTGGACACAGATCGACTTATATTACTTAGATACTAGCGTGTCATGGAGGCTTTTAACCCTATCTATTAAGGTTAAAGGTTTGCACATGCTGTAAGCGTTTCACAAAAGACGTAGAGCTTGTCAGTCCGAGATTCTATGTCGAGTGAAAAGAGCTTAGCTCTTGGATTACTATTCACAGTCGTAGTCTTGATGAATATGGCTGAAGGACATCGTTTTAAAATAAAAGAAATTTTCTCAAAGCGGAATCCGTTGAAAGAAAATAGTTACTAGGTATGGCCAGTGCATACTTTAAATAAGAAATATTTCCAAGGATTCCCCGAATATAAAATTCCAAACTTACTGTTGACTAGGAGCCACTCCTTCCAATAGCACAATCATAGCACGTCCCACTTGACCAGTTAGTGAACATTCCAATGAAACTGGACGCGCCTTTTTGCGCCAGGTGGCTGTACTATTTAGCGTTGTAATCTCCGATTCCAATTTCAAACCCGATAGCGTGGCCAACAAACGTGTCTTATGGATTTTAGCCACTCCAAAGACAATGAGACGTGTGCGTTCCTGGGTTACGCCTTCAACTAACAACATTTCACGATGTTGTGGCAAGGGTGTGGGAGCACTGGTCAAATCATCTTCTTCATTATTAAAAGCAGGCTTCTTGTGCTCATTCAACGAACTTCTTTGCACCACTGTCTTTGTCTCTGGCATGGTGCCATATAACTCCAGCAGCGAATAGATGGTTTTCCAACAATTTGGTGTCTCTAGCAATGGAACTAGCGAAGCCATACCCGCCTTGGTTAAGGTATTTTGATAGTCACCACTTACGCTAGTCGCACAACCGCCATTTAGCGAAGCTTTTGAATCTGTGGTCATTTTGAGTATGTTTTGCTCATGCAGTGACATGGTGGGACTATCTCTAAGGGGCGAAGAACTCGACTCATTAAGATTGGTATAGCCCAATTTGCCTTTAACCGATTTGCCAGTTGAGCGTAGTTTTTGAGCAAAGCTTTGTGGTCGATTTTTGGCATTTGGTGATGGTGTCAATTGTATGACAGGCCGCATACGACCAGCTGCTGGCATTGTGGGCATGGTCTCATTGAATTTGTCATAACGTTCGTCGGAATAACTTTCACCATGACCAAAACGTTCCGAAACTGAGTTGAAGGGTAAAATGTCCGTGGGCTCGGAAGCTAAAGGGAGAGAAAGAAAGTTTGAATTTTGTAAAAATGTCGTAAAAGCTTTGCCAATGCACATAAAAACGAAGCTTTATCGTATCATTTACGATACATTTTATGCTCCTTAACTTGTTAAATGATAAACCTACCCAAACTGCATTCATCCTTTGTTTGACTCTTCTTGCTTAGCTCGGGTTGTTCATGGAACTCATTCTGTGCATCCTTTACATTCTGATACATATTACATATCTGATGCAATAATCTCAGTAATGGCATATTAACCTGTTCAATGAAAAGACAAATTCGTATCAAAATTTCATACATATTTTTTCATCTCTAATCCTCTTACCTGCTGTGAAATGAATCGCACATTCAGGCTAAAATTGATCACAGTGCTTGTGTGCTTCTTTAGCTGACGTCGCGACATATAGATAACACTTTGTCGTGCTTGATCCACCATGCCATCGGACATTTTCAATACTTCCAATTCAATGCCCACACGTTCACAGAGAAACAGTGGGGTATCCATCAATATGGAGGCACGTCCTCCATTTGATTTTTTATTCAGCTTTGTGGGTTTCTGTGCAGTGTTTTTCTTATCGCCTGCTTCACTGACCACTATATCCACGCGTATGGAATCAAAGGTGCCAATTAATGATAGATTTGTGCCAAAATTCTCTAGCGAAGAGATGTCTGCATTCGCGAATTTATTAATCATTTGTTGTGGCATTACACCCAGGCAGGTGAGCAACGGTTCAAAGATCAAATGTGCATCCAGAAGTTTAATCGAGTCCTGCATAATGCCACTGCGGTTTTGATGCTGGCCAGGCATCTTGGGCGGAACGGGCCGAGTGTGCTCTTTCTCAGTAAAATGTTCTTTCTTTTTATTATCCTGCTGCTTGGCCATCCAAAAGTAGAGATCTTCCCTGTGATTCTCGGCGCCTAACCAATATTTGTTGATTGAATTGGTGGAACTTAAAGAACCCTCCTGCAAGGCTCCATACTCTGCAAAATGAAATCAATTTAGTAAACTTTTTTTTCCCAAAACAAAAATTCGTTAATTTGTCTACAGACCAAACTCTGGAACTTGTTTCTCCACCAGGCCCGATATGATGGGCAACATTTGTATGCTAGAACGAGACGAATTGCCATGTGAATAATTCGAGGCTTTGCTATGCACTTTGCTTAGACTTTTTTTTTTTGTTTTTTTTTGGTTTAGTTGTTGGTTGGTTGATAAATGGAATGGAGCGGTTATGAAAAGAAAAACAGAGCACAGGCATGATCATTAATTCAAATATGAAACACATACAATGGTGCATGCACAATACAAGGTACAAACGACTTACCCACGACGCGTATTGTGTATGTTGGGCGATGTGGATGTGGAACGATGTGAGGCATTTCCATGTAGACCTGCTTCATGACCATAGGAAAGTCCTCCATATTGATTGTTTCCTAGTGTTTTTTTTTTTTTGTGGAAGGACAGAAGTGTTAGGTATTTATTTGCTGTTATTAAGGAGAGGAAATAATTTTGAACTCTACAATTTTGATACTGCAGTGGAGTTACATACCACTAGTATGTACATAAATATCAAGAGAGAAAAAGGGAGACAAGTTCAGAGTGCGAAATGATTATAGAAATTGAAAAAGAAGTCGAAAATAGAATTAAAAGACATTAAGAAAAATTTAAATTTTGTAATAAATTGCATTTGGATTTCAATAAATAAAACAGCTGCAAATAAATACACATAAAAGTGGAGGGAGAGAAGAGAACACCCGAGTTCCAGGACTACTTTACTACACAGCACGCCAAGTTCGAAGTGCTCCAAATTATGTGTCTGAAAAGCGCCGAGCTTAAGAGACTTTTTGGAGTAAACACTTTAATTTAAGGGTTTTCGGAGCATATTCAGTGCTATCTAAGCACGGGCTCATAAAAGGCACTTATGTCTGAGCATTTTCTGATCTGCACTCCAATATGCGTCTGGAAAGATCCTTTCATTAGCCCTTCAAGTGCCTAGAAAAGTAACTTTTATGTATATTATATGAGATTTTCCAAGCGTGAAAGCACTTATCTGTGTCAGAAAAGAGTCAGATTGGACTCAGAAATCTTCCACATTAAGTGCGAACGGTTTCATAGAAAAAAAAGCTTATTCCGGACTTTTTTTGTACACATTATGACGGTGAATGCTCATAAAAAAGTGTCAGAAAAGTGTCATAAAACGCATATATTGTTTGCTGGGTAGTAGCCCTTCAAGTACCTAGAAAAGTAACTTTTATGTGTCTTTTATGAGGTTTTTATATGCTTCATTGGGAGGGTGAAAGCGTTTATATCTGTGTCAGAAAAGAGTACGATTAGACTCAGAAAAGTTTCACCTTAAGTGCGACCCTTTTTATAGAAAATAAAACGCTCATTCCGGACTCCTTTTTGTGTACACTATGACGGTGAATGCTCATAAAAAAAGTGTCAGAAAAGTGACAGAAAACGCACATATTACATTTGAGCAATTCAAACAATTGGCGCCTGTGTTAACTGCTGGGAGAGAAATTCCCCCCACTAACAACAGAAGGGCCGATTACGGGGTATGCACAAACACATATACAAAGCTTCTGTGACTTGGTGTTTGCTACTGTTGTCAGAAATTTTGCTACAAGTCTGACTTGGGATTCCCAAGCGGTCTTAACAGTTCTGATATGAGGTAGCCTATGCCAACTCATTGAAGTTGGGCAAAAGATGGCTGATAATTAAACCGCTGGAAGCTTATGATATAGCTATACGATCAACCAGCCTCCTTTGTGGTGTTGTGCGTGTCTTGTTCTAGAAACGTTATGATGAAAATCATTACTTATTGACCTAGAGCCTGCTAAAAAGTTCTATGATTGCTGGGTTCTTAAACTCAGTTTTTTGCAGTAAAAGTTACATTTACGTTAGTTTTTACTACTTTGCTATCATCAGTAGACTTCGCCATCGTATGTAAGCCAACAGTTTTCCTTACAAGAGGGAATTACTTTAAGTCAGAGATTAAAACCGTAAACCGTGAAACCATAACTTTTAACAGCTAAAAACACTTTAAAATTTGTTACCGAAACCGTAGCAGAAATAAAGGTTTTTCTTACAACCGTAAAGCTATAACCTTTATTAACACAACCGGTTAACGGTACCGAAACAGAAACATATGTATGGGTTAATTTTGGTTTTAAGTCTACTAGTAAAAATTTCGATGAACGTAAATTTGTTCGATGTGTGTACAAAGAACATTTTATGTTATTATTCACAAAAATTGGCTGCTTATTTATGTTTCGCAGCATTTTTGCTAATGGGCACAAAGGAAAGAGAGCGAACGAGAAAGAGACAAAGCAGGTAACCAAATTCTTTACCTTCCTTATCTTTTCTTATATTTTTTATTACACTGTCAATTTGTTTGTTTGAAAACGTAAGTATTCACACATATTTTGGTTGTTTGCGCGATTGACTTTTTCAGTTTACCCTCTTCCTCGGAATGTGAATGAAAAAGAAATCCTTAAACATGCTTATATATGTCATCTTGACAGCTTGTCACCTTGGCGCCGGTAACTTTACAAGTGGATCTTGACAGTGGATGGAAGAGATGTATGACAAATTTTTATTCGCATTTTAAATCTTGATAAGTTTGCTCGAGGACACAACTGTTACCCTAACATTTTTTAAGTGCGCGATGCCTCGATCAAAAACAAGCATTTTCAGGGAATTGTTTTCTTTTGATATAGAAATAAATGACGAGCAATGTGGATAAGAAATTAAAGTAAGTGCAGTATATACATGCAGAACATTAAAAGAGTTGTTTGTGAAACAAAGTGTAGATGTGAACTGGCTGTGTGTTGTTGGTTTTCCTTTTTTTCCTTAGCATGCAAACATTAATTTTGTGTTTAATTTCATTTTTCAATACCAGTTGTGGATTTTCCGTAATCCATATCACACAACCGCAATATAACCTTAACCGGAAAAAAGCTATCGGCCGAAACAGAAACCGTTAGTCGTTTCTGTTTTAATCTCTGTTAAAAACTGTATGAAAAGTAGTAACAAAAATGTTTTTTCCCCTATTTGAACCAGATGTTGAAGCCTTTCGGGAGGTCTTAAGCCCCTGATTTGCGTCACAACATAGATTTTGATGAATCCAAGCCATGGAGCAATGAGTATTTGAGATATTTTTATATACATAGACAATATTTTGTATGCTACACCTCAATGTTGAGTGCCCATTATTATAGCAACGATAATACTTTACTCAAAATAATAGTCCGAGTAGGACCGTCTCTTGTAAGAGACATTGTCCCAAATTAACTCAGAGAGGGTAAATGAGAGCAAACAGCTGAATAATTTCAAAAGCTAAGATCCCACAGGCAAATAATTTGGCCAAATTTTGATGAAAATTTGACTAAATAACCATGTTTACAGATTTTTCAGGACTTACAACTAAAACTATGGCTCGATATGGAAATAATGTAATCAAATGTGGCCTAAAAGTTACCTAGTTTAGTCTATGTAGCCACATTTTCATCAGATTTTGCGCAAATTATTTCCCTGTGGGACCTTAGATTAAGTAAAACGATGTCAACTGCGCAATCGTTCAGTCTATATCAGGGTTCCCCAAGAAGAGAGCGCCAAAATATGACTGTGTCTCTCTCTAACACACAGTAATGCATGACTTCATCAAGCATTCGGTGTGAATTGGTGAGTATGTTCGGCCCTCAGGGGCTATATGTGGGGAACTCTGGTCTATATTTCCTAGACCACATGTCGGCACGACGAGCTTATACTGTCGGTTATTCGACGCCGTTGAGCACTTTTGTATGCACAGTAGATACCGAGGTGCCGACCTCTGTGCTAGATGGCTTCAGTAGGGGGCTTATACTGGGAGCTAAATGATGAGCGTTTAATAATTTCTAGTGATGAATTCTTTTTTACTATTTGTAAAAATCATGCAAGCTATTTCTTTTGAAGACATACTTGATAAAATTTTCAAAATATAACAATTTCTAAAACGTCATCGAAATTAAAACTGAACTGAAGCATAGATCGGCTTAGAATCGTCCTGCATCCCTCACTTAAGCCTAACCTAACATCACAAAGATTTCGGATTTAATAATATGACTTCTTCAACTTTTCATCTTATAATTATTTCGCTCCCTATACACGGAGAGATCTAAAACTAATTCAAAAAAAGGATTTCGGGATAGAGTATAGCCAGAAAGAGTATAGTAGGAGAGTAAATATTGTTATAGTATAATGCAAACGCACAAGCATCAAAACAATTCATGAAGTTGTGAACACTTAAAGCATTTGGTAAATGGTATAGAAGGAGGATAATAAAATAAAAGAAAAAGATAGTCAGTGAGAGAGGAAATAGGAAAAAATAGTGGGTAACAAAGACAATTCAACATTCAAAACATTTCACTCGAAAACAGGAAACACACACGCCTACAGTACAAACTATACATATCACTAGGTTATAACAAAAGGGAGAGCTAACTGAACCTGATGGTGCAGCTAGTGAGAGAGAGAGAGAGCGTTAATCAAAAAAATACCAATGTGAGTTCGATGATGCTGTGTTTGCCCAAGTAATAAAGCATTCTCACTCTCTTCCGGATTCTCGCCGACGCCAGCATAGGCGCCCATTTCAACATCACCTTCACACTCATCCGCCTCGCATTCCTCCTCGTTTTGGGGAAACGAGAATGTTACATTGATGGGACGCGCCAGCTTATTCTTGTACTGATGCTCAAAGAGAATGGGATTGTAGAGGGTGTTCTTCCATTGACGACTGAGCACTATGATGCCCTGACGCAGTGTGTTAAGATGCGGCACATCGCCTTGCTTGAAGATTTGTTCTATGCGCTGTACACCCTCATCTAGGACCAGCTTTTGCATAATATAACACAACTGACAGCTGGGATCCTCCTGCAGGGTTTTGGAAAGTAAGGTATAGTTGTTGGCATACCGACTCTGTGAAAAAAAAAAAAACATTTATGAATTATTTTCTTTAAACGAATCATTTGATTCCACTTACCTTTTTGATTTTGGGATTTCTTTGTATCTTCTCATTCTCCATGGCATCAGCCATCAGACAGGCGGCCACGGCTGTCTGTCTGGTGTGCAGAGCCTTGCATAAGGCCACAATTTTTATGGCCAAACGATTGCTGGGATTCATCCAGGCGGTAATGGCAGGCGAGGCTGTACTCAATAGATTCCAATCGAGACGCGTCAAATCAATTTTCCGTGTAATGGGCACACAGGGTGGAGCCGCAAAATTCAACCACACCGACTTGAGTTCAATGACACAGGAGGAAGTTTTGTCCGTCTCCTTGACATTGGACAGTACCTTGTCATAAGCATCCTTGGGCTGATTACCACTGGCTTTTTGAGATCCAGCTGGCGGATTGGCGGTAGCTGCACCCTTTTCAACATCCTCTTCAGTAGGTTTAGGTGTGGATTTTCTTTGTTCAGCTGTATTACTGGTAGCATCGCTTACTATGATATTATCCAAAGCATGTTGAAACTTTTCTTTGGGCGTTTTCGGTGTGGGCGGCTTCTTTGTAATCATACGCCAGGCAGCCTCTGCCTTGGATGTAGCTCCACCATCATTGCCACTTGCGCTGGAATCCACCAAAACGTTTAGTTCACCAGCTTCGGTCATTTCCGCCAGCTCTTCCTTGCTGTTTTCGGATTTCTCAAAATGTGAACGCTTTACTATTTTCACACCCACACCCTCCAGGCCGCACTCAAACATGATATAGCCAATACTCTCTATACCCGTGCTCTCTGGCATTTTAAGACACTCGAAGAGCACCTTACTCTTGTGCTCGGGTATGGCTGTGACTATAATAGGCGATTCCTGGGCACAGGATTGACCTTCGGTCTTCAAACGACGCAGCTGAGCATGCGCACGTCCTATATCCAGTGTGATGACCAACTCCTCCAGCTGTTTCTCCGAAGTTTCAATCAGTATGGGTTCACCCTGTACATTATCCGGTCTTGTCTGTGAGGAGAGATGTGCTAGCAGTGCCCGTGTGCCCTTCATTATGCCACCCTTTTTGTTGCTATTTCCCGACTGCACTGCCTGTTGTATATACACATTGTGCATGGAGGCACGTGTGGTTTTACCCAAATGAAATTTGGTTGAAATACCCTCCATGTAGAAGGTAAGCAGCGAGACACAGCTTAAATCTTGTACATTATCCAAGGCGGCCACAGAGATAATCTCCTCCACGATGGACGATTGTAGCATGGTAATGCTGACCTTGGGCAAAACAATTAGACCTTGAGTCTTGGTGGAAATACTCTCCTCATAGACATCACTGAGAAAAGAATCACCGGGTCCCTGTAGATGACGTTCTGTGGTGGAGCGTTTTGAATTGGAATGCACTTGGGACCAATAGCTGAGGCTTTGATCTCGCTTCAGAATATTATCGTTATTCACTTTGGCTATGCACGAGGTGTGTATAAAATTCACAACCGAGAGTAAGTGCATCGATTGTATGGTTGGTATGGCGGCCTCAACCATGCTGAAAGAATGGAAAGGAAAAAAAAGGAGAGATTAGTAAATGAATGAAAAAGAGTTATTAGCCCATTTCACGTATCATATAATGTATTTTATCTACAAGAGAAAGTTACTTTTCTTGGGTAATTGGAACTAGTAGAATTAGCGCTCGTAAACATGAATCCAAAGTCCAACAAATTCTACCTATGAAAACCAATAAAATATTATTATATACTAGCTGCCCATGCACGCGTTGCTATGACACAACACAAAGAAGTGAAGCTTATATTACAATTGCCATCTATCAAATCTTCATGTTAAACTAAACTCAATTAAAAAAAATTTTTCGTTATATTTTATTTGCTTAAAAGTTATATTTGGGCCTTAAAAACATCCTGTAAAGCTTTCTAGCAGATCCGAGAACATGTTTTAAAAAAACAACAAATAAGAGTGCTGCAATCGAGTGCCCCAACTGCAAAAATATCCTGTCCTATGGCTTTGATTGATACAAGGTTCAAACTTAAAAATTGTGGCTCTGACTGTTTTTTTTCGGTAAAAAGGAGGAGGAGGAGGCATTTTCCAAATCTAAAATGTCCAGCTTGATCAGCTGTCACGAGTAAGCTCGTTCACCCGTGCTACAAATGCAATACAAGTCAAAGCTCGTAGCCCGCTGAGCTCGTTCAAGAAGTATACACAAAAGATATGATTTTGGCATGTATTCGACGGCAGCTTTTTTGTTATTGTTTTAGAGTTTATACAACACAACAAAAACTCGCTTGATACTTGGCCCTTGACTATCGTTAAGCACGCTGGAACACGTATAGCCGACAGCTTTACCAAGCTTGTTCAATTATTACTCGTGTGAAAAAAAGCTTACCCGTTCAATGTTCTTGCGATCATTTCGTGTGTCAAACCAAAGCGAAGAGCACAAACAAGCAGAGTAAATGCGCGAGTATACTCGAAAAAAAAGTGCTCGTTGAAGGTCTCTGGTATACACCTATATACATACATGAATATACAAGAATATATGTACTTTATAGGGTCGGAGATGCTTCCTTCTGGCTGTTACATACATTTGCACAACTTCATGAACTCCTTTTACACATTTTTAAGGGGTTACATGGGTTTCACGGCTTCATAAAGTCGATTTTTTTTATTGTCTTATTAAATTCTACAACATCTATAGAATATTGTCCTAAAATTTCAAGTCGATCAGAGTAATAGTTTTGGAGATATAGTCTGAAGAAGTTGCGCGCTCCAGTGTAGCTGGACTTAGCGCGCCGCAAGTATAAAGGAGCAGCTGCTCTGCAAACGAGACTCGTGAAGCTAAGATTCGTCATAGACAAGAACAAAATGATGCCCTGGACATTGCAGCATCGATGACCTAATGTAAGTTAGGAAAAAAAATGTTTTCCCTGTTTTATTGTCACTCAAAACTTCAAACGCGTTTTTCTCAAAGCTGTGTTTTCAAAGTCGGTTGTCAAGATTTCTCGAGAACTACTCAACCTTTTTGTTTATACTTCAGATGATTCTGCTAGGAGTTACGCTGTTAACGCGGAGGCACCTTTTTCCCCGAGGGCTCACCGGAAATGACGTCACAATGGCAGAGCTTTTAATATGTTTCTTCAAAGATTTCAGTAATCCGTCATTAAATGTGTATCCTTAAGGGGCCGCGCACATATGCAGCTGAAAGATGAACTGACGGCAGATCTTTAGGCCGAGCTTTAAGCTTTCAAAAAACAAACGCACTACTATGCATGGAAGTGCGCACACTATGTGCCTAATTGAACATTTGAATTCTTGTTTATTTCAGCTCGCTGACGTATTTAGTAACGGCGGCAGTTACACAACATTATTAAGTGAAATTGCATTAAAAATTAAAACTATTTCAATAGAATTGTCAAAAAATGTCAATGCTTCAACTAAATGCTCTTATCACAAAATAACGTTCAAAATTAAGAAGCTCACATATATACTTATGTACATAAATGCGAATGCATAAGACTTTCCTCCTTCTGAATGCGATCTCCCGTTTTATTTAAAATATTGCCGCATATTGTAAATATAAGTGTCCAAACCCATTCTGGCGTATTCATAAAAGTTTTTTGGATACGTTTGTAATTGACCATAATAATTATGAAATTCACCCAATGTCTCTCTAACAGTAACCCATAGTCATTTTTTCTTTGCTTAAATTTTCTCTGCACTTCAAAATTTTCCGCAATTAAAAAATTTCCCAATCAAGTCGACACCATGTTGCTAGCAAGAATGAAATGAATAAGCTAAAGGCTCGGGTCAACAACATGTATGCGCACCTTCAAAATTATAGGTGTGCTGAATCAAATTCTATTGTCAGCAAAGCTTTCGGTTCTGCAGTCAGTTCATCTTTCAGCTACAAGTGTGCGCGGCCCCTTAGACAGTAAAAAGTTTGAAGTAAATATTTTATTTTTTATATTAAAAAAAAATTATTGAAAATGAGCCGTTTTTTCCCGGACGAAACACATGTAACCCCATAATGGGTACAGGGTATAAAAATAAACAATTTTTTTTCCTGACCCTCGTTTATGAAAAAACTGTTCATCGACCTTCGGATTTTTAAAAATTCCATGTTTTTTTTTATGTAATCAAAAAACATGTCTTGACACAGTTTGACCCAAATTTCTTCGATTTTGATAATGGGTTATGATTCATGTTTGAAATCTATTGAAAAAAATTTTTATTTTATCGAAAACGATTGTCAAGACTTTATATGCGACTATCTCAAAACCACTTTTTGGAAAATGGTTTCGAAAATATAAAGAGTAACTGTTGACCGATTTTCAAATTTTGTTTTTAAATTACTACTAATGCCCACCATTCTGGTCTGAACTAGGATAATTGGGGTCGATCAATAAATGTTATAGAAGCCAGAGTTAGAAATGAAATGAAAGCAAAGGATGCTCCATTTTAGGAGCGTTCCCGTCTTCACGATAATCTAAACTCATAATAAAATTTTTCAAATTTCCATTTTTTTGACCATTTGATCTACATTTCCTATTTACCTGTCAATCTACCAGTCTATTTAGCCGTTTACCAGAGGCGCACTCAGACGGCGAAACAGTTGCATTTTGGGAGACCGAGATTCGCTGATTACGGTTGTTTTTTCTGTTGTTGTTGGGCTGCTCCCAAACTCAAATTTCATGCCCACCGCTTCCATTAATCTATTGTAGTTCCAAATTAATTTGGGTAACTATACAATGACTTCCCCAGACAAAAAATCGCATGATGTAGTGCGATGTAAAAAGCTTGACAAAACATAGTTGATGCCGGGCAGAAAATTCTAAATGGCTTGCCCATATCCATAACCATATAGGCTACCAATCTAATATTTTTATCATAGGTATCGGCAGCACCACCACGGGTTACAAGACATACACGATGGAAGCCGCCAAGCACCAGCACTCATATCCAAATTTAATTGGTTAGCTCTTCATGTACACTTTGCTGTTATGACGACCATTTTCCGACTTTCATTAAAATAGTACACGATTATACCCATGTGTTCTTCATATCGCTTTCGACCCCAATCGTATGACAACACTTGGGATAGTTATGTGATTTTTTAACTTGTAAAAAAATTGTCTTCATGTAAGGTGACCGCAATATTGTTTGTCCGAAATTTTCTATAGTAGCAATTGGTTTTACTAGACACCAGAGAAAACGTTTCTTAAATAGTCAATTTTTCTATTCGAAACGTTGTACAGCGGCGTAAAATATGTTTAAAAAAAACAGGAGGCCTTCTCAACAAAATCCAGTGAAACAAAAAGAAATAAAAAACTTGACATGTTTTTACTTGGACTTAGTTTACTCTGCACCGTGTGGCCTCTGGTATTTCAGGCCTATCCCTTGCCCGAAAACGGTAAACTGTCTGATCCAGCCAGCTATCCAGATCTAACCGATGGGCTAAGCGATGCAGAAATTCAAGCCAGTCTAAATGATTTGTCTCTAGAAGATCTCAACACGCTAGACAAGCTGTTAGACGACAATCGATTTGATGATGAAGGTACGTACACCAACTAAGCAAAAACTCTTTTCTATTCATAGCTCTTACGTTTTTCAAAGTAAGCAAGACAAAGCAAGACCCCAAGGCAACACAAGAATTACGACTTAGATTTAGTTAACTCTGATGACGGCTCTTTGGGTAATGATAACTGTCGGGATGAGGAGGAACAATCCAAAGAAAAGGAACCAAAGGACATGTGTACAGATCACCCCACGAACACAAAATGTCCCACAACCCTACGTTGCACAACAAAGCCACCCACCACCTCTACGACATGTGCTAGCAACGAAGAACGTTCCAGCACCAAAATTTTGAATCCTTGCAAAAAAAAATTGGGTGTTTTCATGGATGATGATTTCAATTTCGAGAAATCCAAACCCAAGAAATCAAAGTTCAAATCACAAGCAAAAACCGATGACGTTTGCAATGCGGATGATATGGAGTGTTTGCAAAGAAATCTCGATAGACTTCAGCAACAGCAGAAGAATCAATTTGAGAATTATGATAGCTCTCCCCTAGACGTACAGCCAGAGAGCGAGCCGGAGGGCAATGAACTGCTGAAAGTTCAAACTGAAAGTCCAGAAAAAGATGACCTTACCAACAATATGTTTGGTAAGGATTACAATAATGATCACACTTGGAGTTTATCCAGTGACGAGCAGCAGCAGCAGCAGCAACCTCATGAACGTCGTAAACTCTCTAAACTGGAACAGAAAAAGCATAAGGATGCCCAAAACTCAGACTTTGAGGAGAATGATGGTGACAGGTTTGCACCTTAAATACCCAAGTACACGCACAAATCGTTCTTCGTTTCCATTTTTGTAGTTTCATTGCCAAAAATGCGCGCGATCCGCCACGATATCTAATCGAAACCCAAAATGGTGGCTACATACAAAGTGAGGGAGCGAAGGGTGAACGTCGTTTGCTAGAGGATCAGAATCAAAGTGAAATGTTAAACTTGGAAAAATATGAAACGGAACTGGAAATCAAACGCAATAAGCGTGAAAATGGGAAATTAGATGATGCACCAGAGGTGAGTCCTGTGTGTGTGTGCGAAATATAAGTAGAGCTCATCTTTTTTACAAAATTTTAGAATGCTAAGGAAAGTTATTTGAAGAAATTAATGGACTCATTTCCACGTGATCAGGGCATACAAAGTAATGTCAATGTGGCCCTAATGGAAGAGGAAAGTGCGCATTTGCGGGTGAAACGCAGTTGAAATTTTCATTGTTTAAACTTGCAATTGTTGTTTGCAATAAAAAAATATATTTTTTAAAGAAAATCATGATAAATGCTCTTCGAACAGCTGTTTCAAGAGCATCTCTGACCAACCATCAGCGGTCTTTGTCTGATCTACTGCCAGCCAGCAGCTGCCTCCTTATGCCAGCGCTGCGATAATCGCTTGTTTTGGTGGGTATGGCATGTTCTCAATTCCACAACTTTTTGAAAAGTAAATCGACCGCTTCGGGTTGTTTTTGTGTTCTCAATTCCGAATGAAATTGCTCTCTTTTTACTTTTTGCAAACCACTGTTCCAAACGAGATTGGCATTAGATACAGAAGAGAGAATCCACTATTCCAAACGAAACGATCGAAAATGGAACAGTCGAAGATGAGAAAGATTGACTTTTAGGTTTTACTTTTCGGTTTGGCTAGACAATGCCAAATTCTGGATACATTAAACAAATAAATTCCGGGTAACTCAATTAAAGACTTATTTGAATGTTTGTTCCTGGATACATTTTAAAGCTTATTTCCTTCAAACGACTCTTTCGTTCTATTGTTTTGTCAGCTGTTTAACATAAAATGAGGCCCACAATCTATTAAAATAGGTTCCATAAATGTGCAGTAAAGCGTAACGGTTCTTTTCATCTTGGACCAGAATGAATGAAGAATCAAAAATTGAATCGGAACTTTCTACAATTATGTTTAATTTAAATTACAAATAATTTAATATATATTTTTATTAGAACATTTTTAATGGTAATGCAATTTTTAATTAGATAGAAATCTTAACGGAAATTTTGATTTACAGCTCTGCTAAAAGTCATTTTTAATTTCGGTATACTGCGAGTTCAAAATGGAAACTAATTCAAAAGTCAAGCTAATAGCTTGATTCCACTAACACATATGTACATTCGTCTAAATGTACAAATTTTTAACAAGGCCTCCTATATACATTTTTTCCCTTCATTTTCTTCATTATACCCTTGCAAAGGGTATTATAATTTTGCCCAGAAGTTTGCAACGCATAGAAATATTCATTTCCGACCCCATAAACTATATATATTCTTGATCAGGGCGATGAGCTGAGTCGATTGAGCTTTGTCCGTCCGTCCGTCTGTCTGTCTGTCTGTCTGTCTGTCCGTCTGTCTGTCCGTCTGTCTGTCCGTCTGTCTGTCCGTCTGTCTGTCCGTCTGTTTCTACGCAAACTAGTCTCTCAGTTTTAAAGCTATCGAGCTGAAATTTTGCACAGAGTCTTCTTTTTACTGCACGCTGCTAATATGTCGGAACCAACCGGATCGGATGACTATATCTTATAGCTGCCATAGGAACCATCGGTCAAAAAACGGGTCTTAGTGAGAAAAACTTTTTTGTTTTCAATGTAAGCGGCCTTAAACTCGGCCATAATTAATATTATATGCTTTCAAACAGATTTGCAAATTTTTTTCAAAGTCAGATGACTATAACATATAGCTGCCATAGGACCGATCGGTCGGAAAATGGGTCTTAGTGAAAAAAACTTTTTTGTTTGCAATGCTAGCGTCATAAAACTCGGCCATAATTAGTATTATATGCTTTCAAACAGATTTGCAAATTTTGGTCAAAGTCGGATGACTATAACATATAGCTGCCATAGGACCGATCGGTCGGGAAATGGGTCTTAGTGAAAAAAACTTTTTTGTTTGCAATGCTAGCGTCATAAAACTCGGCCATAATTAGTATTATATGCTTTCAAACAGATTTGCAAATTTTGGTCAAAGTCGGATGACTATAACATATAGCTGCCATAGGACCGATCGGTCGGAAAATGGGTCTTAGTGAAAAAACTTTTTTGTTTTCAAGTAAATCGTTCTTTAAGTCGGTGATTCTAAATATTAAAAGCATTCAAACTAATTTGAAAAAGTTGATCGACATCGGGTGACTATATCTTATGGTTGCCATAGGACCGATCGGTCGAAAATAGTTCTTAGTAAGAAATTTTTTTTGTTTTGAGTGTTAGCGTCTTTAAACTCACTGATTACTAATTCTGTATGCTTTCAAATATATTCGCAAAATTTGGTCGAAATCGGATGACAATATCAAAAGGCTGCCATAGGACCGATCGGTCGGAAAATGAGTCTTAGTGAGATTAACTTTTTTGTTTTAAATTTTATCGTTCTTAAACTCGGCGATTTTTATATTTTGATATGTTTTCAAAAAGATTCGCGAAATTTGGTCGAAATCAGATGCTTATCTGTCGGAAAATGGGTTTTAGTTAAAATTTTTTTTAGATTTTTATGTAAGCGTTCTTAAACTCTGACATTTCAAAAACAGCATTTGCAAGGGTATAAAAACTTCGGCACAGACGAAGTTAGCTTGGCCTTCTCGTTTTGAAAATACGTTTGCCATTCGCCTCAAACACGATGATGTAAATATAGAAGGTGACGCAGTCTTGGTTCGATGACACAAATTTGTAATCTGGTGTATCGAACCGTCATGGGGTCACCTTTGATTTTCAGATGTAGTGGAAAACTTCTATCGAAAGCTGTAAAAAAATGTAACTAACGACTGAGTGGCCTTGGATTGTGTGTCTGATTTAGCCCTGTGGTTCGATAAATTCTCGCGCATGCGAAAAGGAACTTCCGGTTGCGATACCTTGTAATTATTGTATCATGCTCAAACACTATGGCCGTGTTCACCCAGCACAAATCGATGACAAAAAATCGATAGATCCAGTTCGATTGTTGTGAACGAATGTGATGTGCAATCATGTTTGCAAGTTTTTGTGATGTGTGATGGATGAAAAAATCAGAAAAATTCAAGCTGTCATTTAAAATTAAAACGATAACTTTCGCGCATACTATTTTTTACTTAAACTTATTTTTATGGATGATGTTTGATGTACAATACATATTTGATGTTTGATGTATGCTGGTGAACAAGGTCAATGACTATATTCAATGAACATTGTTCACAGTAGGAATAGAAAATCTTCAAAATTCACAAACCCTGAAAGAGGTCGTTATGAATAGCTGACAATAATGAGCATGGTTCATTAAATTTTTTATTGAAGTAATAAAAAGCGTCGTCCACATCAAAAATGAAGACGAGACGGTTTTTTTTTAACGATTTGCTCAAATTCAAAATAAGCAGTTCGACCCAACCTTGAGTTCACCTAGCTTAGGCACCATTCCTTGGTTCTTGCCATGGGATTGAACCTCCGGACCAAATTAATTTTGCATCCTCTTTGCACAATTTTCGTATCAATCTTTTTGCTACTTGTATAGGTGATAGGGTCGTGAAATTTAGAATCCAAGTTCAAAAACCAAAAAAAAATAATCCTAGATATATTTATATATATATATATATAATAAAAGCCTAGTAATCTACCGAACTCTAATATATACATATAAGAAAATAAACAGATTTGTCCAACTACTTACCGTTGCAAACCCTCTAGCAGTAGTGGTGTAAGAAACACATTCAATTGACCCTTCAATCTGGCCACTACCGATGTACAAGCTGCTCCTCCTTCGGCCTGTAGACTCATAAATTCGCCATCATCAAAACCATTTGTGGTCTTATCTGTCTCCTCCTCTTTTAATAGCACACTGGGATCCCAGGGATGTGATTTGGGACCACCAATAAATGTGGCTGAACTATTACTTCCTGTCGTATTTTCATAGCGTGGCACCACTTTGATCTCACGCCAGCATGAGTATAAATCGAAATGTGGTAACATTTTGCTGCCAATATAGGTGAGACCACCATCTTCATTCTCATGAAATAGGGGCGTAGAGAAAACATCCGGTCCCAGGGGAAAGGAACAGCCATTCCAATTGAAACACTTGACCTGTGACAAATGATTCAAATAGCTGGCCATCAGCAGAGGTGAATCTATGATGGGACGATTGACTTGTTGATGTAGATTAACTAAGGCCACATCCTCTTGCGAAGACATGGCCGAGATGAAACTGTTCGAGGAGAGCGAAGGAGTACCCGACGAAGAGCCACGTGAATCCGCCTAAATGAAGGAAAAGAAAACTCATTACAATTAGAATCAATTTTAAAGACGGAAAAAACTTAAGTGGCTACAGCTAGGGTGGCAAAAGCTAAGGTTTTAAAAGTGCTTAACTAGGCCCATTGAGAGTTCCATGCAAAAATTTACCCTCAAGTTGTACCAAACTTAATAGAATTGCAGTACAAAAATGTACCAAAAAGTAAAAGGAGAAAAAGGATTGCTAACAACATACTAAGAATACAGAATTTAGTTTTAGGCTACTTGTTGTCTTTTGATTTGTTTTTGGTACTAAGAACTACTCACATCATGAACAAAATGTCGATACTCAGGTCGTGATGAGATATTTGTAATTTTTCTTATTGGTGTGGCAAGACCATGTATACGTCTCGCGTCTTCATTCTGGATGAGTTTTTTTTGTTTTGATTATTGTTTGAATTTATTTTTGTATATTTTTTGTTGTTTTTTTTTTAATGAATTTGAGGAGAGGAATAGAATTTAGGTGTGGTTTACAGTAGTTATAGATCGGTAGTAGTTATTTAAAATATAGATTAAGCTTAGAAAGAGAGAGACTTAAGCATGCATGGACGAAAGTTATCTGATTTGTTTGTTGCCGCAAAAGCTATGTATGTAAATATAGACCTAACATATAGAAGGAACCAGTTTTCTTTTTAGTAAAAACTTTACCAATTCTGTGGTGCTCTGTGGACGTTTGGGTAATGTTTTGTTATTGCTGTCAGGTGCATGAATCTCCAGATCACTGCGATATGTGGGCAGGGTATGACTTCCATTCTCATTTTGCGCACCAATACTGCAAAAGTTTAAGGCAATTAATTTAACTGTGATGTAATTGTCGAATCTTTGCTTACCTCAAATCGGAAGAGAAACGCTTTTTGCCAGATAAAATCACAGAACCACTGTTGCCACTATTTCGCTGCTTAATTGACCCCCGCTGGGACATGACATTCGATATATCCTCCTCGGCAGAGAAGAACATTTCAGAGGGATTCTCTGAGGTTAGCGAAATAGTGCGCTGCACTTCGCGAGGCAACTGATCGCAACCCAGTCCTTGAGTTTGCAGAGCTATGTCGGCAATTTCGAATTCCAAGGGATGTGAGTGTGGAGCAGAATGTGACATTTCATCGGGCATCTAAAAAGTAAGAAAACATAGTTTATATCAACCATATGATGGTATAAAGATAGCACTTTACCTCATGTTCATCATCCAGCGTCTCGCCAGTTAGTCTTGAATCTGAGATGCTTGTCTTGGGTGGCGATACACGTAATCTGTGCGAATCTGAGCCACGTCGATGACTGCCTGCCACCTCCACGCCGGCCTCATGCTGTAGCATTTGCAGTTTCTTTGAGGGACTATCAAGAAGACGGGCATAGGGCACCTCTACAGAAGTCTGACGTGTACAGGTATATCGTTTACTGCGTCTTTCCAAGGTATTTGGTGAGCCAATGCTTTCGCGAGATTTATGTCGATTGCTCAGTTCTGCTTTCTCCATGGTGTTGACAGAGCTGCCTCCAATTTTGAATTTGGTGCCATCTGGCAGGGAACAGAGTTCTGATTTTTTGAGGCTACCATTGCGCAACTCGCCAGCGGGTCTATACAGTTTGCCTTTGCCATTGAAATCGGCAGAGTCGTAGAGTGAGACACAATGCAGACTGTAGGGTGGTGTGTGGAAGACTAGTTGACCCTGATGGAGTATGCTTTCGCCGAAGCCAAAGTCTTTGTTGTTGTTGATGATACTGGAAGAAGAAAGAACGGTTAATTTCATATTGAAAGGAAGAAGAAAGTAGAAGAGAGGATGGAAGAAATTCAGAAGGAATAAGGAAGGAAAGAATGAACCGAAGGAGGAAAAACGATTAGGAAGGATTAAAAAGAAAGATGAAGAAGGAGAAATAAGTATGGAGAAGAAGGAAAAAGATGGAACAAAAAGGAAGAAGAATGACGAAAAGAAAGAATAATGAAAAGGATGAAGAAGAAGGTAAAATAAGGAGGAAAAAGAAGAAGGAAGAAAAATTAATGAAACAATTGGAAGAAGAAATGGGGGAAGAAAAAGGAAGAATGTAAAAGAAGAAGAATGAATCATTTGATAGAAGAAAAGGGGAAGAAGAAGGTAGAAGAAGGAAGTAGGACGAAAAAGGAAGGAAGAGGTAGGATGGAAGGAAGAAAAAGGAAGAATGTAAAGAAATAAGATTGTAAAAGAAGAAGAATGAATAATTTGATAGAAGAAAATGGGAAGAAGGTAGAAGAAGGAAGTAGGACGAGAAAGAAAAGAAGAGGTAGGATGTAATGAGAAAGGAAGAACTTAGACAGTAGGAGAAAGATGAAGAAAGAAGGAGTATAAATAAGTAGGGAAACGGTTGAAAAAGAAGGAAGAAGAATGAAAATAGGAAGAAGATGAATAAGATGCAGAAAAATTGAGAAAGAAGGAACAGGAAAACGAAGGGAGAAAAATAATGAAACTTTTGGAAGGAAAAAAGGAAGAAGCAAGATAAAGAGGAAGAATAAGAAAAAGGGATGAAGAAGGAAGTTGGACGGAAAAGGAAGAAAGAAGTAGGAAGGACGGAAGAGAAAGGAAAAAGGTAGGCAGTAGAAGATGAAACGAGAAGGCCAAGCTAACTTCGTCTGTGCCGAAGTTTTTATACCCTTGCAAAAGCTGTTTTTGAAATGACAGAGTTTAGAACGCTTAGATAAAAATCAAAAACTTTTGTAACTAAAATCCATTTTCCGTCAGATGAACGTCTGATTTCGACCAAATTTCGCGAATCTTTTTGAAAACATATCAAATTAACAATCGCCAAGTTTAAGAACGATAAAATTTAAAACAAAAAAGTTTTTCTCGCTAAGACTCATTTTCCGACCGATAAGTCCTATGGCAGCCTGAAGATATAGTCATCTGATATCGACCAAATTTTTCAAATTAGTTTGAAAGCGTTTAATATTAATAATCACCGACCTTAAGAACGATTTACTTGAAAAAAAAATATATTTTTTTCACTAAGACTCATTTTTCGACCGATCGGTCCTATGGCAGCTATAAGATATAGTCATCCGATTTTGACCAAAGTTTGCAAATCTGTTTGAAAGCATATAATATTATTAAGGGACGAATTTGAGGACGCTAGCAGTGAAACCAAAAAAGTTTTTCTCAGTAAGACCCATTTTCCGACCGATCGGTTCTATGGCAGCTATAAGATATGGTCATCCGATTTTGACCAAAGTTTGCAAATCTCTTTGAAAGCATATAATATTAATAACAGCCGAGTTTAACGCCGTTAACATTGAAAACAAAAAAGTTTTTCTCACTAAGACCCATTTTTTGACCGATGGTTCCTATGGCAGCTATAAGACATAGTCATCCGATCCGGTCGGTTCCGACATATTAGCAGCGTGCAATAAAAAGAAGACGCTGTGCAAAATTTCAGTTCGATAGCTTTAAAACTGAGAGACTAGTTTGCGTAGAAACAGACGGACAGACAGACAGACGGACAGACAGACGGACAGACAGACGGACAAAGCTCAATCGACTCAGCTCGTCGCCCTGATCAAGAATATATATAGTTTATGGGGTCGGAAATGAATATTTCTATGCGTTGCAAACTTCTGGGCAAAATTATAATACCCTTTGCAAGGGTATAAAAAGAAGTACAAATAAGTAGGGAGAAAAATGATAAAGAATGAAAAAGGAAGAAAAATGAAGAAGATAAATAAGATGCAGAAAAATTAAGAAAGAAGGAACAGGAAAACGAAGGAAGAAAAAGAATGAAACATTTGGAAGGAGATGGAAAAAACAAGTGAAGGGGGAAGAAGCAGAAAGAATAAGTTGGAAGAAGCAGAAAAAAGAAGGAAGTGGGAGGGAAAAGGAAGGACAGACGAGGAAGGAAGAACCCAGGAAGTACGGCAAAAGTGCAGAAGTAAAGGAAGATTTAAACAAGAGACTGTAGAACGATGGAAAGTAGACATATAGAAGAACTAAAAGAATGATGAAAAGAAGAAATAAAGAAAGAATATAGAAAGAGAAAAGAATGGAAAAGGAAAGAATGTTTAAAGGAATAAAATATACATTTAATTATGAAGAAATAAAATTAAAAAGATAATCAGGGAAGAAGTGAAGAAGAAGAAAATAAAACACTGAAACTGCAAGAAAGAGGGAAGGGTCGAAAAAAAAGCAAACGAAACGAAAAAATTAAGTTAAAATGCAACAAGAAAAGAAAAAGAAATAAAAAGGGAAGAACGCAGAAAGAAAAGAAGAATGAAGAAAGAAACCAAGGTAGCAGTAGGGAACAAGAAAGGAAAAAGAAAAGTAGAACGAAAGGGTTTTCCCCGAAAGAAGTAAGTAACAAAGAAATTCAGACATTAAAAGGAATTTAGAAATAGGAAGAAATTACAAACAAGACGAAGAAGAATATAAGAATCGAAAAAGTAGTGAAAAATAAAATGAAGAAATAATGGACGAGGTATTAAAGTAAAAGTAACCAAACTTTGAAAGAAGGTAAGCATAAATAAAGTAAAAAGGAAGGTAAGAAGATGTGAATATAGAAAAAGTAAAAGTTACAAAACAACAAGGTTAAATTCAACATCATTCATAAATACTCACAAATAGCGTGCAATATTATAATTATCAAGAACATCCTGAGCAGTTGGTTTAAAGAACTTTTGACCATTACGATTGCTGCCAAAGAAGGCACAGCCGCCTATGCAGCCACAGCGAGAGATTTCGGTACTCGAGGACAAGGCACTGCCATTGTTGGACCACAAGAACCACAAACGCTTGAACTTGGCATCGTGTTCACGCAGAAAACTATTTTAAAAGAAGTAAACAAAAATATTAGATCAAATCAAAATATTTCAGAAAATAGTCTTCCTACTTGTGTTGCACCAGATGCAGTTCATGATCAGGTATGGGTAAGGCCGAGGCTCCCTCCAGCAATATGGGACCCAATGAAGTGCAGCCCACTTCCACCCAATTCTCACTCAAATCCGACGTTTCGGGTGTGCGCTTGACTTGCGGCTCTGAGAAGCTATCGCGTAGTTTACGTGTGGCTTCCTCACGTGAATCGCGACGCTGTGAAAAGGAACTTGAGCTACGTTTGCCCGCTCGACTGTGGTGTGGTTCCTGGGATTTTAGTGAATCTTGATCGGCACGTCTTAATTTGCCCGAACGATTGCTGCCCGTTGTATTGGTGTTATAGGAGGAACTAGTTGCATGCAGCATAAACAAACGCAGCAATATGGAAGGCAATAGACCAGAGATACCCGATTTAACCCGTTGACCATGCAGATTACAATTGGCCAGACGTATGGGTGAGATCCAGGCATGCAAGGCAGTACCACTTTCTATGAGATACACATCCACAGCATCCACCGAGACACGAGTCATTTTATACTTGATATCCTCCGACGAGGGACATTTGTATTTCTTTTCCTCTTTGGTCTGAGGACATAGATTACTGGGTACACCATGATGACAGTTACGCACTGTTTTTGGTGACTTGAGGCAGTTTTCAGGATCAATGGCTAGCAGAATGAGAGTCTCCAGGCCGGTAACCACATTCACCAGTTGTGGTAAAGTGAGTTTTCCAGTTAGTTTACCCAATTGAACTTCCACCAGCCAGGAATATTCCAGAGTATCTTCATCCAAGGCACAACCTTCGTTACTAAACATGGCATGACCACGCACCTGAACAGCGGAGAGCAGTAGATGACCCTGTTGTATGTGCTGTTCACGCTTCTGACGCTGCAACGTGTCCGAGGTGAGCAAATAGGAGGGACTAACCAAAACCTGAAGTGTAGTCTCATGATATCGTTTGTTCATCTCGAAACCAAAACGTTCAATTAGCACCACGGGACAGGGAGGATCATCATCATTGCAGTTTTTCATCACATGAGCTTGTATATCGTGCACAATGACTGAAACCATGACCTCCAAGGGGCGATAGAGACGAGGATCAAAGGGTTTCCGCTTCTCTTCGGGAGGTTGACACTCCGATATAGATTTATTAGCCATCTCCTTCTCCTTGGCTATTAACTGATCCTTGGGATTGAGCGCGGCTGCATTAGAAGTTTCCTTAAGATTCACATTCGATTGCTCCATATCGGTAAAGCTTTGATCTTCACCAAAAATATTCTCCTTGAGGTGTATAAAATTGCGCAAAACATTTCCATAGGCCATCAGCACGGAGCTGCCAATTTCCAATTCCACGGTGACATGATCAGCGGGTAAGGTACCCGGATCAAATTTACTAAATTGCTCGGGTGGCTGTTGCCAGTTGCTGACAGGAGATTTCCTTACTTTTGGTATACGCATGGGACTCAGTAGAATCTCCTCCTTTTCGGGTGTGGTAATATCTGCTTGTGGATCAGGTCCCAGTGGAGGCACAGGATGATATACATACTGTATAGATAAGGCCAAAATGGGTACAGCCCAACAGTCTATCCAACCAGCACTACGTTGACAAATCTTACGCCATTTCTTGGTATACAACTCGGGACGTCGTATAAGCTTACCCTCGCGGGTCAACAGTCTTGCATTCTCATCTATGGCTAAAACTATGGGACGTGCCGATGACACCTCTGGCACATACAAACTCAAATCCAAACCCTCGCCATGTATCCAAAACTTCAGGGTAACCGTTTTGGGCAGGAAATCGTCAAAGGGCAGGGCAAAGCTCATTTCGAAGACATCACCGCAGAAGGCCAAATGATTGTTCTCCTGATTGGCACTGCTGCAATCGATCCAATTGTATTCATTGCACAGCATGAGGATCTCAAACTCATGCAGGCGTATATTAAAATTGCAGGTGTACGGCACAAAACTTAAAATATCCGGCCTTGCCTTGTTGGCCCAATCCTCGATGAGATCCTGAAAGAAGCACTTGTGCTTGTACACTATAAAAGCACTATTTTTACAGCCCGCCAGCGAGATATTCCAATCCTGTGGAGCATTCCATTTGGTGGGATAATGAATTCTCACTTTATACTCCAAGGATTCAAACTCCGCCAGACTGCGATACTGTAACGAAGTGGTAGCCTCCACATGAAACAATTGTCCCTGTATCTTAGACGTATAACCATCCTGTAGTGTTATCCAGGGTATGGTTAACTCCACATAGGAAGCGGCACCCACAGTTATATGCATGGCATTTGTCTCCTTATCCTTGGAGAAGAGTATATCTATGGTGGCCTCATTCAATACACACAAAGTCACATCGAAACTTTGATAGCTGCGCAATTCTCCAGGTTGTGGTGTGGGCGTCACTTCGGCTTCTTTCCAATCCGAGGGATAAAAGTATTTATACAAATGATCACGTTGACGATCCGCCCAGGGACCATAACTGAAATCGGTACCCTTTAAACATCTGGCACTAATGCCCCATACAGGAGGTGAAGGTTCCACCACATCGCCATTGGGTAGCATAATCTGTACCGGTTCTTCGGGCACCACACCCGGTTCATCCATATAGAAATACAAATCCATTTGATTTGACATCATCACCACAAATCCTTCACCCATATAGCGCGGAGGTTCATCTATCAAGCCCGTATATTTGGGACTGGGACAGAACAGAACCTTGGCATTCTCCACCTTAGCCTTGACAAAATGCATGAAATGATCCAAACGACATACCGCAGGTTTGGTACTATAAGTACAGTGTGCTTCCTCCACGGATATGGACAAGGTGGTGGGCGTTAGACGATTACCAAACACAAAACGTCCCGAACAGATATCTATTTTTATCACTGGTATCAAATCCCTCCAGGTGGTAGCCTGCATAGCCTCGGAATTTTTGACCGCATTGACACGTTGACTTTGTCGTGCATTCTCCAGATTCATATTGTGCTCTTTTAACTTATTGCGCTCCTCGGTGCTTATCACATCTGTGGGTATCAATAGCGAGGGTTCTAAGCCAAAGGTCTTCTCCAACACATCATACAAATCGGAACGATTGTAGATATGCAATTCGTAGCCATTTAGCTGTACCGAAAGTCGTGTATCGGAATGAGAGAGATCTAAAAAAACAAGCAAAATTAGTTAGTATTCCTCAAGGAATTTCAAAAACTTACCTTCGGATACATCCTTGGGCACATAGGAACGCCACCAGCGGAATATGAAATAACCATCTTGCACACGCATTGTATAATCGTAGGTTATATAGACAAAATCACGAAACATGATCTTGCCAGCCAAGGGATTTAAGGCCACAGAACCAATTCGGAAATAGGCACCCTTGATGAACCAACGATTTGCTATTTTGGTTATTATCATGCCAAATACACGGGAATTGTAGAAAGTAATATAGGTGACCCATATAATGGTGGTGAAGAGCGATAGAAGAAGCCATATCTATAAAGAAACAAGAACAAAAATTAAGATTAGGATTTGATGTAACACAGCAAAACAACAGCTAAATCACGGTTTGTCAACAAGAACGGGGAGGTCAAAAAAGTGAGTGTTTATAGGAGTTCGAAAAAAAAGTTCGACTGAAAAGCTGTTTGCCCTATTGGCACAATCCTCGGTGTTTAACAGTTGTCCTTTTTTTATATTAATCATGCGCGGAATTCTCACCTGAGAATTATAAGTGGTTTCATGCAGGGATTCAAACCGGAACCGTATAACAAAAAGAACCGATTAAAACTCAGAACCCGAACCGATATTTTAAATATTTGTATACCGGCATCCGAGTACCATGATTTTTTGATCCGAAAAGAACCTAAACATTGCACCAACTGGACTGCAAAGCTGGCACTTAGTTTGAGATCTTTTACGCAATTCGACTAAATCGAAAATGGCTGGGTGTGGTTCAGCGGTAGTGTGTACTATATTCTTAGACCCCCATTATAATGTCATGATAACAGAAAAGTACTTGTGCAATTCATTTCTGTTCAAGTGAAACTTAATAAGGAAAGCAAGCCTGAAAAAAATCCATTAACTGAAAGTGGAGCCTAAGTCGATTCATACATGTATTTGTATGAAAAGAAACAGGACAGATCAAATAGTTCAGTATTTTCACAAGACTGTTTAATGGCATCAATCATTACACAGGACAACAAAATTACCACTTTTGTGAGGATCAGCCTTTTTTGTATTAAATTCTGTTCCAGTTTTGTGCACTGATTTCAAAACTGGTTTCGGGTTTTCCCCATCAGCTCTTGGTTTTAAAATATCGTCGAAAATCTATTTTGCGCGGTGCAAAAATATCTGTATTTATGAGTTTTATGCGACAGTATACATATTAATGCAATCTAAAACGAGAAGCCCAAGCTAACTTCGTCTGTGCCGAAGTTTTTATACCCTTGCAAATGCTGTTTTTGAAATGTTTAAGAATGCTTACATAAAAATCTAAAAAATTTTAACTAAAACCCATTTTCCGACAGATAAACATCTAATTTCGACCAAATTTCGCGAATCTTTTTGAAAGCATATCAAATTAACAATCGCGGAGTTGAAGAAAGATAAAATTTAAAACAAAAAAGTTTTTTCTCACTAAGACTCATTTTCCGACCGATCGGTCCTATGGCAGCTATATGTTATAGTCATCCGATTTTGACCAAAATTTGAAAATCTGTTTGAAAGCATTAAATATTAAATATGGCCAAGTTTTATGACGCTAGCATTGAAAACAAAAAAGTTTTTCTTACTAAGACCCATTTTTTGACCGATGGTTCCTATGGCAGCTATAAGATACGTATAGTCATCCGATCCGGTCGGTCGGTTTAGTTTATGGGGTCGGAAATGAATATTTCTATGCGTTGCAAACTTCTGGGCAAAATTTTAATACCCTTTGCAGGGGTATAAAAATCCTAGGAGCAGCATCAGCAAACCCAAAAGCGTCGAAATTTACCTTTGAAAAGTATTTTTCCTCAAATTATGGCAAATTTTTCAAACTTAAGAATCGTATACAAGCCATTGCGGTGGTTGGATTTTAATTACAACCACTTTATCATATAGCCTAAAGGCTATTCTATTTTCACAAATTTTGTTGCATTTGAATCTGCTGGATGGGGAAAGTTACAGCCAGGAAAAAAGAATTAAATTTTATGGCAGGACAACTAAAAGGAAATAATAAAATACGTGATCTAAAATGCACCTTACATTAATAGTGTACAATAACATTCAGGCAGTAACTAGATTCAAACAATTTCCCCAAAATTCATATTTGTTTATGAATGACATTAAAATTTGATGAATTTGGCTACGAATGGGCCAAATGAGTTCCGAACTGATCATTGTGTTACTGGGCTTTTAACTTTAAACTCCCATTTATCTTCATTCGGCCCTCTTACTGGCAAAATGATTAGAAAGAATTCTTTTGTCGCTTCTTAGAAATCACAATACTTGACAATTCCAAACAATTGAATTCGGAAACGGGAACCGGCCTTATTATGTTTTCGTTAATAAATCGATTGGACGCAAAAACCCATGACTGATCGTTCTTGATTTTTTACAGGTACATATCGGTACGTACCGGTATAAACGAAATAAAAGTTCAGTTGCCGATACGGAACCGAATATCGAAACTATGTTATAACCAAAACAGAACCTTTTACTGGAACCGAAATACGATTCGGTTTGATTCCTCGGTATCATGTTGTTAGGCAGATGGTAGATTCAATTCAATACAAGTACATAGTATCTTAGACGTTACCGAGTTCGAATTCCACCAGAGTAAGTAAAAATGTTCAAATACAATTTAATATAATACGTTGTTTTTCAAAGCTCAACTGGTTGGCGGGTCTCTTTAGCATTTAAAACCCAATGGGATTTCTGCAAGTTTTGTGTGCATTTAATAACCCAGCAAAAATCAGCGTCGTACCGGCAAAGGCATATGTCGGTTGAGCGCAACACAAGACTATTTTTCTTTGCTCTCCATTTGGCTGCCCCATGATACAACTAATTATACCCTTTAAGATGTCATTCTCTGAATGATCTAAATAACCCCATTCTTTCTGTGTATTTCATCATAAGAGATAAATGTTCATTCATTAGCGTGATTATACCTCGACAGATGATTAATACCCTTGTTCCACTGGCGAACATTCAATCACCTTCTCAAAAAGTGGACGTAAACAAAGAACAGCTGGTTGAATTGCTATGTCTGCAATTGTAAATCAAAGTTCGCTATCCACATGCAAGCAGCATACCCTCCTGTTAGTCCCACCACAATGTAGCTTGTTTTCGGGATTCATATACAAGAAATATTACTGCATGAACACTTTCCGCTTGCCTTGGCCATGCACAACTCATGGGCATAGTCGGTTTTCAATAAAGGGAGTTAATACAGTTTTGCCACTATGCTAAACTCCCATCCACTGAGCTAAAACCCTCACCGCCCATGGCAGCGCCATTGACAGAGCAGCTGTTCATATTGGTGACGATTAACAGCTTCGATAGCATATCGATAGAAAATCTAGCCTTTTAGCGGAAAATAGCTATACGTTGTGACAGTAGCTAGATCATCCATGACAGTGACTTGATTATCCGTCGCGGATAATCTACCGAATGGACATTCATCTCTTATGAGGAAATACACAGAAAGAATAAGGTCATTTAGACCTCTAGAATGTGCCAGTGGAACAAGGGTATTTGTCACAGTCACAACATTTAGCCTTTTTCCGCTAAAAATGCTAGATTTTTTATCGATACGCTATCGAATCCTCAAGCGCCAGCATGGCGAACTTTGATTAACAATTGCAAGACTAGTAGGCCTGCACTTTATCATGATTCTACTGTGAATTTAACAAGCTATGTACTACTGGACTGTCATGTCTCACCATTTGCCATTTTTAGCTATATTTATCAGTCGATTTAGCTTCTTTTGGGATTTAACAGTTGGCCACACTGGCTCGCCATGGTTAAAATGCCACAGCAAGCTCTCTTTTTTTTCTTCTCTGTCAGTAGAGCTGTCACAGCCCATGCAAAAACTCGTACGATTTGACTGCCGCCGCGGTTGCAAAATTTTTAAATAAACAAAATAACAAATTTCTGTTGTTTAAACAGAATTCCAACGGAAAGCGAGGTATAGCATGGCCAGCGGATCAAGTTCCACCATACCCAACGAGGTTCTCCTCAAATCCTATAGTACGTGGCTCAAGGATGATGTCCGCAGCATGCTGGATAACTTCTGGGAAATACTCAAACTGGCGCAACGCGAAAGCCACGGTCAGATCTCAGAGACAACACAATGCGAACAGGATGCCCTCGAGATGCAGGTGCGAGCTGGCAATATTGTTCGAGCTGGGGAATCGTTATTGAAGCTGGTGGACGATCTTAAGCAATATATAATCCTTAACGACTTTGAATCCATCAATGATGACATCACAAATAATTCGCAACTTTATCGCGCCACAGAAGCCGAGTGCGACAAGAAGCTGACGAAACTGCGCGATGAAATGAACATGGACCTCTTTGAACTGGAGGAGGAGTATTATAACAGCAAATTCAAGTAGCCTTAAGATTATTAACTTACTTAATTTGAAAATCGTCTGTCATTTTTAAATTTATTTGAAAATCGAAAATATAAATTGGGTGAATTTGTGGGAAAGCTGCTAGCACCAAGATATTACTTATTATACGAAAAGCGCCTCAATGTACTATATTAATGCTAGAAAGCACAATTTGATTCGTCAAAAGTATGCATTACGCCTGTCGAAAAAGTAATGTATTACATCAGTGCCGGCCAAATGGAGAGGAAAAAAAGTGGGCTTGTGTTGGTGAGCAAGAGAGTTCCCACCAGACTACAGCCGTTTTACTTGCAATTCAGTGTTCACCGATTCACACAATCATGAGTTTGGCTCGCGTTTGCGTAAAACCACGACTGACTTCGGCTGGTGGTAGCTATGGCTGGCCGGCTCTGCATTACATACGCTGCTTTTCGTTAGAGCATAGTTCCCCAGCGATAGCCCCTGGGGCACGAACATAATCGCCAATTCACACCGAGCGCTTGCCGAAGTCATGCATCACTGTGTGTTAGAGAGAGTCACAGTCACATTTTTGCGCTCTCTGCTTGGGGAACCCTGCGTTAGAGAGATAGTAATCGAAAACAAACTGAAACAACGAATCGTGCCACACATGGTGAAACAATATAAAGGTGTTCCATTCCGCCGTGGCGGGGTACTTATTTTTTAAAGAGAGCAGTGAGTATGAGAGCATGGTGAGAGAGCTAAGAAAGAGACAGATACGACTTCATATACCGGCACTGCTCTTGCTAGTGTTGATTGTTAGCTGCAGCAAATGCATACTGACAAACGCTAAGTACCCCGAAAGAGAGCAGGAATGTGGAATGGAACACCTTTATATTGTTTCACCATGGTGCCACACATGAGCCGATGTCTATTTCGTTCGCTTTTGTGCTTTTCCCCCTCATCCATAAGCGTTTTCTGACATTTCTTCTATTGTCTTTATTTGTATTCGTGAGCAGTACAAATGTGTAAGTGTAGCAGTGACTTGACACATACATACGTAGCGAGGAGTCACTGGAATTTTCTCTAGTTGTTAGTTAATTTTAGTGTACATATTTATAATTGTCGGGAAAACAAACTCACAAAGTTGAAAGCTAAATTGGTAAAAGTGATAGAAGCTCAAAAAACGCTTATGCAGAGCCAAACAAAAATTGAAAAAATGCCAAATTAATATATTGGTCATCCCAAAAAAGCTGACTAAAAAGGACATGCCCCCTGATGACGTATTTCTCATTCGTAGTCTGGACAATTTAAAGCTTTGTAAAAGCATACATTTTACTTATCGAGTACTAACTTAAAATAAAAACCACTGCATTGCTACATCACTATAATGCACTTGCATTACCAACCCATATATAAAACAAGTGAGAAAGTCGGTCAAGCCCGACTATATAATACTCTGTACCAGTTCAGGCCGCCGCTCGCATTTGCTCCCGACTATAATATAATACATCCAAGAAGTCACGTCGTATCGTGCAATATTGTTATTAAACGCTCATCTCTAAGTTTTTCTCCCTCTCTCTCTCTCTCTCAGTAAGATTGTCTTTGTTGAATGGAAAGCTGAGGTGATAGGTTGGGGTGCGGGGTGTCAACTGGCCGTTTTGAGCTCATAACTTGAGTATAGTTCATCCGATCTTAATCATTTCTTTGGCAAATCGTTTAGCGTTAATAAAGACGGACAGACAGACGTACATGGCTAAATCGACTCGGCTGTTGATGCTGACCAAGAATATATATACTTTATAGAGTCGAAAATGATTCCATCTCCCTGTTACATACTTTTGCACAAAATTAATATACTCTGTGTACCTTTGGTACAGAGCATAAAAATAGAGGAAAGCTTACTTCGGCTCGACCGAAGTTTATATACCCTTGCAGCTTGAGCGCGACCATTTTTATAGCACTTGCTTGTCAATTTTGTATATGGCAGCTATACGATATATTCACCCGATTTTGACCAAACTCCCCAAAGTTGAATGGAAACTGATAATATTCACAACTGGAAGGTATAAAGACGCTACCATTGAAAACAAAAAATGTCTTCACACTAGAACTTCTTTTTGACCGATAGTTCCTATGGCAGCTATATGCTATAGTCATCCGATTTGGATCAAAATTGGCAGAATTGTGTGGTAGTACATAATATTGATCAGTAACTAGTTTGGAAGCGAAAGCATGGAAAACAAAAATGTTTTCCCTACTAAGACTTTTTTTCAGACTTATATTTTGTATGGCAGCTATCCTATATAGTTCACCGATTTTCATCAACTTTAGTGGAAATGTGTAAAAGCATAAAAAACTTATAAATACGAGGTTTAAGCACGTTTGCGTAGAAGACAAAAAAAATTTTCTAACTAAAACTACTTTTTCGACCGATAGTTCCTATGTCAACTGTATGCTATAATCATCCGATCCGGCCGATTCCGACAAATGTGCAGCGTCTTTGTATTAAAAGACTTCGTGCAAAGTTTGTTTAAGATAACTTTAAAATTAATGGAGGAGATAGCATAGAAACAGACGGACAGACAGACATGGCTAAATCGACTCGGCTGTTAATGCTGTTACATACTTTTGCACAAAATAATATACTCTGTGTACCTTTGGTACAGTGTATATAAACAATCAAGCATGTTTGTTTATTTCGGCTTAGAACGTCAGCTAAAATATCATGGTCAGCCGTCGGTTCAGCTTTCAGCCGCATATGTGCGTGCGCCCTAAATCGTGAGACAGAACTTTGGCCAATGCTGAGTTGATGTTTTCGATATCTATTTTGCATTGATCCACTGATTGAAAGATGAACCGACGGCTGACCATGATATTTTAGAACGTCAACAATCCGAAATAAACAAACATGCTTGATTGTTTCCGCAAAGCTTAAATTACAACTGAATTTTAAAGATCGAACCAGTGCTTGTTGTGCACGCTAGCATGCACGAAGCGTGGTTATTTGTCAAAATCAGCCTTAAGTTCTGCAGTCAGTTCATCTTTAAGCAGTATGTGTGCCCGCGCCCTTAGAGTTTAAAGAGCCTTTTCTGTTCGAGAATGATGCTTATCCACGTGCAAAAAAACCCGAAAATGAATCAGTTATAATTAACAATAATCGCACATCTTCATTAAATATGTTTCTAAAACAAAAAAGATTGCTAAGCAAGGTAGATATTTTGAAATGGTAGGAAAAATATTCAACAATATTTTCAGATCTTTTTGAATTATCAAAAGTTGTGCTAGCAGTATCACCCACACAATTAAGTGTTGAGCGTTTGTTTTCAGGAGTAAAATTTTTAATGCATACTCGCATTACAATGCATACTTGCTATTATGCTATTTAGATCTAATTACAATCTCGATTACATGAAGATGCATAACGACATATAGTATATACGTTGACCAATGTATACTTTTGTGTAAGAATTAGTAAACGTAACCGAATTCCGAAACAGAATAAGAGTAAGTAATATAACCACAAGAAGTCATAAGCAATACAGGTTTTGTTGGCATTTTTTTGATGAACAGCTAAGTATTGATTGGTACACGAGTACAAAAGTAGCAAACTATTTTCGTAAAAGTTTTAAATAATTTTTGAATTAATTTACAGGTTTTTTTTTAATAAAGTATACAGTTCACCAGAAACATCTGTCAGATTTATAATTCAAGTACGTGTCTCTCAGAATACAATAGTTCAGTCTTTGTTTAGTTTTTAACCCGTACACATCATTTCATGTAAAATCATCCAAATTTCCCCTAGAATTTTGTTTTCGTTTTTTTTTCCTGAAGTTGTAGAGTCTTTTTCCGAAAAAATTACAAAATAATCGAAAGAAAGAATCGAAAACCATACATCTGATTAAATTGTCGGGCATCTCACTTGAAACGCACACTGAAAACAAATCAAATCAAACCAAATAAAATGCATGCCCTGAGAATTGCAATGTGTGGCCTGGCAAAACGCCAGCAGATGTTGCGACCCATCGCATTGAAGGTCACGCCGCTGACTCGTCGCTTGGCCAGCAGCAACCCCAAAACATCGCCGCTGGGAGACCAGGAGTCGGAACAAGACGATTATACGATGACGAATAACATGTTGTGCAATCGCTATAAGAATCTATTCTATATGCCGAATGGAGTGGGACCAGCCTACCAGGGTTTCCCGACCATATCTGAGAACTTCTATTCGAAAGCCAAACCTGTTCCCAGTACTTTGGTGGAGTCGCAAATTATTAGCTGTCCAGAGTTAATGGTTCCCTATTTGAAGAGTCTTTTCGTGAATTGCTTTTATGAGATTGAGGATGCAAAGAACTTGAGTATTATCAATTTGGGATTTGGCAGCGATGTAAATGTGGCGATCAAGGAATTCGTTCAGCTTGGCGCTCATTACTGTGTGCATGCCCTGACTAATGGCTATTGGGCGGACTTTGTGAATCCATTTACGGGTCAGGCATTCTTTCATTCAGTGTCCCATCGAAATTTAATGACAGACGCACGATTTGTGGCACATAATATGAATTTCAGTCAACTGGCTGGATGCACTGTTATAAAGGAGACCACAAAGAGGAAATTCACTGGAGCCATCTTCACCGATGCCCCACGCGATTTTATTAAGACTTATTGGGAGATTTAGTTGTGAGAGTGAGACGAATGTATTGTTGAATTCGTGGCCTGGGGTAAAGCACATTCTCGGATCTCAAATTGTTTTTAAATTCGCAAAAGAGGAATGTGTGTTTAAAGTATACACAAGAAAGTGGCAAATGTTTTTTTTGATAAAAGTTTAATAAATTTAAAGGAACAAAATGTATTTAAACCGTTTACACAATTATCCTGAATCTATCCTTGCAATAACTGCAGCGATGGGTGCCAAAATCTAACGACTTAGTTTATTGTGGAAGCGTCGCGGTATTTTGTAGTTTGAATTTAATTGCGTTTTAACGTCCAATGCATACTTGCTCTTTGATAGCTGCGTGAGTATGCTTTATAGTAAACGTGGGACATTTAAGATTCACCACCGCACAGAAGGAAAGGTTTCCCGACGATTTTCCCCCATTTCCGTTTCGTGTTTCGAATGTTCCCATGGGCATCCCTAGCGTGCTCTTTTCTAAAAGGAGCTCGATATTGGTACCTTGTCTGGACAGTGGTCCAGCCGAACCCCGCAGTCGCTGTGTATGGAGGTACGGAACTTCATGTGAAGCCGCGTTCAAGTCGAACTTAAAGCCAGTGCTCCTATACGGTTCTTCCACATAGAAAATAACTTTCATAGTGTCGAAAATGCTAGGAACATTCTGTATATTCTGGACTGACAAAATTCGGTGCTGCTCAGATAAGCAATTATGGAGAGTGTTGATACCATAATACGCAGAATGAAATGGAGCTGGATAGGGCATAAATTGCGAAAAAACTAGAACAACATCGCTATGAAGGAAATGGAATGGAAACCGCTGGACAAAGGCGGTCGGAGATTAGGCAGACCCAACAAAATTTGGAGAAAGACTTTCGGTAGAGAAGCGGAAAGCATCGGAAAGAGCTGGAGAGAACTCAAAGTCAACAGAGTTCGCTGAAAGAGAGGAGTGGTTGATGCCCTATGTCGAACACGGGATTGAAACTAGAAGAAGAAGCAATATATCTAAGAGTCGCGCGATCTCACTCAGAAGTATGCAACATTTGGTGAGCGTTTTGAGATTATTAGACTATCTCTATCCCATGTGTTCTTAAAATCGTTTTAGACCCAAAAGCGACATAATTCCCATACGATTTGAGTCTTTTTTGGGTCGAAAGCGATTTGTAGAACGCATCGGATTACTTTCATCATCCAAGCCAAGATGTTTATGCAGGAGATTTGGCTTAGAGAGTAAAGTTGGGATGACGATCTACCCAACGATCTCTGTGAAACATGGCAAAGCTTTCTGCGCAGTTTCGTGGCCGTCAATCAAATCCAAATCCCAAGATGGTTACAAATTTGTCCAGCAGCGAGAGTGCAGATTCACGGAGCATACGGGGCAGCAATCTATGTTTGGCTGGAACTACCGCGAGGTGTATTCTGCAATCTGCTCACCGATAAAACCCGAGTTGCCCCGGTTAAGACTGTCTCCTTACCAAGGCTCGAGCTGTGTGGAGCTGTCCTTTTAGCTGAGTTGTCAGCAGCTGTTGTTCCTAAATTGCCAATAAATCACGACGAATTGTTCTTCTGGACTGACTCGACGATCGTTTTGGCGTGGTTAAATCGGCCTCCGTGCAATTGGACCACGTTTGTAGCCAACCGTGTGGCAAAGATCGCGAGATCTAGCTCCATAGATCGGTGGCGTCACGTCCGGTCCGAAGAAAATCCAGCAGACTGGTATAAGTGCCACTGACTTGGTGAATAACGACATGTGGTGGCACGGGCCAGTATGGCTAAGGTCTTTACATCACAGCTGGCAGGTTTCCGCGATGCCTCCTCCAGAGACAAACATCGAGCAGCGGCCCGTTAAGGTTCACGCTGTGATTCCAACACCTCCTGATATCATTATCCGATTCTCCGATCTCGGTAGAGCTTTGCGCGTGCTAGCCTCCGCTCTCCGTTTCATAAGGAGTTGCAGAAAACTTGACATTTCTTCCTCAAAGGAACTTTGTGGGGCAGAGCTGTCCACTGCCTTGGAAAGGTAAAATAATCGGATAAAAAACAATCTTCTCTATATATATTAGAGAGGAAAAATTTTTGGACTTGAAACTCGATTTGTAAGTAAAGTACGTACAATAATTGGACACGTATTTTCCCGATTTCAGAAAATCCGCCCACAAGGAAAATGACCGAAAAATTGTGCATGAAAAAAAAACTATTTTTTATCTGATTGACTTGAATCTCGGGTTTAAAGGCATGGTAAATCTGCCCCCAGGGTGTGAGAATTCTCGGAAAATTCGGCATGTTAATAACTATTTTTTGGTTTATAAGTATAGTATGCGAAATAATTTGTGATGTGATTCTCCGATGTTGAAAAATCCATGCTGAACTGTGAAAATGAGTTGTGGTCATACGTTATTTTGAATCCTTTCAGTATGAAATTGGGTTTTTAAGCTCTATCGAAAAATAATTCTCCAGTCTTAAAAACTTACCCCCAAGGTGGAGAAAACGGAGTATGGGGGAGGGTTCAAACCAATCGTTATTTTCTTATTGTTCGTAAGTTTTTTTTTTAGCAAAAAATGGAAAAACTTTGCTACAATTTTACAAAACCCATTAGCGAAGTCGGAAAATGGTGGGCATGGGTGTGTTCAATGGGAGGTTCAAGGTTCAAACTTATTTTTAAGCGAGGGACGGAGTTATATGTTGATGTTTTATGATGAGTGTTAGATTCGGAAAAGTCAAATAATATTTGTGTCTCTCGATTGACTTCAAATTGATATCGGTTTTATCGGCTATACTGATAGCGGCGCACAGTGTAAGATTTTGCCAATCTAGGGGGACTTAAATAAAAAAAAAATGCTTCAAATTTAATTATTTTTTTTTAAATGTTAGAAAAATATTCAGTTATTATGAAAATAAACAAAAATCAGAGTGAAAATATCATTAAAGCAAAATAATAATTATTAAACAGGACACATTGCAACGCTCGCAAAATTCCATTTGACAGCAATCCTCAGTACAGAATTAAAGTAATTGTTTCCAAGAAGAGTTATTTTTGTCTAATTCTTGAATAGTTGAACTGCAAAATTTTCAATACCTGGTTTTAATACCTTTACTGGAAAATTTCATTTAATTTTTTTATAAACATCAAGCGAATGGACTTGCAGAACATATTAAAAACGAGAAGGCCAAGCTGTGCCGAAGTTTTTATACCCTTGCAAATGCTGTTTTTGAAATGACAGAGTTTAAGAACGCTTACATAAAAATCAAAAACTTTTGTAACTAAAACCCATTTTCCTACAGATAAACATCTGATTTCGACCAAATTTCGCGAATCTTTTTTTTTTGCGTAGAAACAGACGGGCAGACAGACAGACAGACAGACAGACAGACAGACAGACGGACTGACAGACAGACGGACGGACAAACTCAGCTCGTCGCCCTGATCAACGCCCTGATCAAGAATATATATAGTTTATGGGGTCGGAAATGAATATTTCTATGCGTTGCAAACTTCTGGGCAAAATTATAATACCCTTTGCAAGGGTATAAAAAGAACTTCCGGCTATTTCCGCCATGTTGAGTTTTTCATTTTATTGTAAAACTAAATTCCAAACTAAATCACGTGTAATTCGCATGTAAAAACTATCTACTTCGTCAGTTTTAAAGCTTTCTTCACCAAACTTTGCACGAAGTTTTGAAATATGTACATGAAGGCTACATATTTGTCGTAACCGGCCTGATCGGGTGACTATAGCGGATGCGTTCAGTCGGAAAACTATTTTTTATGAGAAAAACTTATTTGTTTTCAAAGGTAGCGTCTCCTAACTTAGTATTTATTAAAATAATATGCTTTCACATAATTCTACAAAGTTTTATCAAAATCAGACGACTATATGGTATATCTGCCATAGGAACGATCGGGCCAATAACTAATTCTAGTGAGAAAAAAATTTGGATTTATTAATTTTATATGCTTTTACACAATTCTGCAAAGTCGCATCAAAATCGGATGACTATATCGTATAGCTCCCATATAAAAATCGTGTTCTGGCTAAAGCTAATAAATGCGATGCTGTATGGGAGGGGGGGAGTATGGTCCGATGTAATTCATCTTAGAAATATACTTTTGTAGGGCCAAAAAATTCTTTTATTTCAAAATTCAAGTCGATATCTCTGATCATAGTCCCTCTAAATGGAATCTTACACTGGGCACTGTGCGGCGTAGCACGCCGCGTAATTTGCTAGTATATAAAATCGAATCTTCCTAGTCCGGGTCCACCTCTGATTGATACGCATTAAAGTCAGCAAACTTTATACGAAAGCTCAGAAAACTCAGAACAAGGCTGTATATTAACTTGAACAGGGCATACTGTAGTCGAGCTTGACCGACTTTCCTACTAATAAAACTACTTGACTTCCTTTTAAAATACATTCCCACAAAGAAGAGATTATGCCGAATGCCTAACCATATGTTTTAAATGAAAACGCACATTAGGCATATCAGACATTCGCTTTGTTGTTGTTGTTGTTCCTTGTTCGATTCCAACGGGGCCGCAGAGCTACGGTGGCTGTGTCAATGACCAAATCACAATGATTGATAAGCGCGTCGCATTGAGCTCGCTCTCTCTCTCTCTCTCTCTACACACACACACTTGGAGTGATTGTGTCTATTAAATGGCCTGCAATCAGCCCATTAGCCATCAAGTGATAAAGTCGCGAGCTACTACTCCAAGTCTGATTCATGCCCATTTACCACATTGTATTAATCAAAGTTTGTATATAGTGATATTACAATACTTATTCATATTCTTACCATGGGCGCATCAATTTTCATATTCTCCAATGGCACATTGTGTGTTCGATTCCAGGTGCCCACTTCGGGAAAGCCCAAATCCAAATGGAATGTATTATCACTATCACTTGTCTCCTCCACATCCATTTTGTAGGCTGCCTCTTTACTTTATGGATTTTTAAATAAATTCACGATTTATATGTATATGCAATTGCATATTTGGTTGGCAGCTTTATTTGCATTATTTGATTTTAAATTTAATTTATTACACTCATGCACACTCAGGCACGCACACACACTCGCACACTCACTCGCTTGCACAAAGTTCGATTTTTCCACTTTTTGTATTGGAGGTCGCAAATTTTCAATTGACTTTTTCATACACTTGCAGCGAAACTCCGTTATTGCCGTTATGTGCAAACTGTGTGTGCAACACTCAACTCGCGTTTTAAACTATTTGTATCTATTTATTTGCTAACTATTTAGCGCGAAATGAATATAAATAACTTCGCTGCAAACGAAAACACTCCCATCTTCACAGCAGCTGATCGAGGGATGGAAAACAAAACAGGTTGTTCGTGTCTATCTATCGAATATCGATAGCGAGTTACTGTGACTGTGAACAGATAATAATTACCGGTACACAGTGGGGCAAAATGGCCACGCCAACGGAATTTAATTATTTAAACCTGCATATTAAAAGACCAACTATTTTATATAAAACAAATTTACAAAAATAATAAAATTAATTGAAATGGGTCTAATGGTTCTACTAGAATTTTTTTAGTATGCTGAACTTTAAAAACAATTTCAAAAATTTTTGTAACGAAACGATATTAAAAATATGAATTTTTCTTAATTTTTTCCATAGGTACACATTTTGAGCCAAATCTCGACTCAGAAACATTATATGGAGTCAAGCAAGATATGAATAGAAAGGTTATTGAATTTTCAATAATCGCATACAACATGGTTTTTAAATCGGTTTAGTAGTTTGAATACGAAGAGCACAAATATTAAAAAAAAAAAATTTGTTGCTCGAAAACTCACTGAATTTCTTTTTTAAACATCTAGAAAAAATCATAGAACTAAAACTAAAAGTTCTATGATTGAAATCTTAAGGCTGCTAAAACAGTCACATCTAGAAAAAAATATTAAAAAATAGGAAAAAACTTTATTTTTTTATTTTTTCTTCTTAGGAGTCGCATTTTTTCGAGGAAAATAAGGTATTGGTAAAGAAAATCTATGGATAAATAGCGAATTGATCGCAATACATCATAGCTGAGCAGAATATCGGTGTTTTGAACAAGCCCATTGGTAAAATCTCGCAATTTCTTACCGATTTCAATACGGTCCGGTTACCTACAGGCTTAGTTATTTAAAACTGTATCAAAATAATTTTCCAAAACCAAAAAACACCATTTTCAAAAAAAAACGTATGATTCTGCTAAAGGACCTATCACATTATCAAAATCGGCATCCAAATCCTAAACTTTCTTTGCTTTTGAAGCCATATTAACTTAAAATTCTTTCGAAAAGGGGAAAAAGCGGGCTGAAGGGATTATTGTGTAATTAATCTATACACTTTTTAAAACAATTTGTAGTTTTTAGTTTAGTTAGCACACTTGCTAAGTTTATCAATATTTGCCACCGACTTTCGACAAGTCAGAACTGCACTCTATTAGTTGTCTTTGACTGCGCACCAAAATTTGACTGAAAACTTTAAAATTTTTTTGAATACAAATTCTTTTTATCTTGTAAATATGCAACTATAAAATCAATTCGATTTTGAGTTATAAAAACATGAAATGTCGGACTTGATGCCAAATTTTTGGGCATTTTTACCAGTGTGCTGTGTGAGGGGCGAAGTCGAGCAACTTTCCCGCCAATTTTCGAAGTGCAAATAAGTTTTTTATGGCTACTAAAAATTATAGTTCCTTTGACAATCCTTTCACTTCATCTTTAGTCACAGTGACTCGCTCACTTGTCACTCTCGCCAGCCCTGACTAATTAGGGTGATCCTAGTCACATTTTGTTAGCAGCTTGCTGGCTGTCACACAACTCTATCAGCTGTTCATATTTTTGTTTATCTCGCAAAAACTACAAAAATTTCTAATTTACTTATTAAAGAGTCGTAAGCGGAACTGATATCAGCAGCAGCAGCAGCAACCGTCGCGATATACGAAGAACTTCGAGTTCGACGTTTAAGAAGTTAGACCAGAGCATTGAAAACGGAAGGGCGGAACACCATGTCGACTAATTGGCGTGAATTGTTTCCAACCAAGCTAACTTTTATCATATTTCTGCTGTATATGTCATTGTTCATAGGGCAGGGTACGTGGCTTTAAAATTTGATAAAACAAGACCTTCGAATGACTCTTGAAACTATTTTGTAGGCATATTTGTGACAGCTTCCCAGGAATCTAACAACTCTTACAGTTATAATACTGTAACTGTAGTGCTGCTGACGGAGGTCTTCAAGCTGATAGTGTCCGTCTGTCTGTACTGTCGAGAGTAAGTTGCACCATAGTCACAAAATTGTACACTATTTTGACCTTCTTTTATTTACAGAAACAAGCTGAGCTCTCTGCTAAAGGATATTAACAAGGATCGTCATGTCTTGGCTCTGTATATGGTGCCAGCCTTTCTCTATTGCCTGTACAATAATTTGGCCTTTGTGAATCTCGCCACTTTTGATCCAACTACCTATTATCTGCTACTTCAGCTGCGTGTGGTGGTCACCGGAATTCTATTTCAAATAATTTTCAAAAAATATCTCAGCCAAAGCCAATGGATCTCATTGATATTGTTAACCCTGGGCTGTATGTTGAAGCAGGTGGATTTCGGTAGCTTATATAGCGATGCCAATGATGATAGCGAGGCGGCTGCCATTGGCTTGCAGCGAAACTCCACAATTAAGCATGAATTGGAGGGTCAAAAAAATATGTCTGGCTTTGATTTCAGCCTCAGTGCGGTGTTCATTTTGGCCCAGACTATATGCTCCTGCCTGGCTGGTGTGTACAATGAGTATCTGCTGAAGGACAAGGGAGCCGACGTAAATATTTTCGTACAAAATGTTTTCATGTATTTGGATTCCATCGTCTGCAATGCCACCATATTGTTGATGCGCGGTGAACTGTTTGATGCCTTCAGTTCACATAATTTGACGAGTATTATGCGATTTGGTGTTGTAATTATTATCGTGAATAATGCCGCCATTGGCATTGTGACCAGTTTCTTTCTCAAGTATATGAATTCGATACTCAAGACATTTGCCAGCGCCTTGGAGTTGCTATTCACCGCCATTCTATGCTATTTCCTATTCTCCATACCCATCTATATGAATACAGCCTTGGCCATAGCTGTGGTCTCATTCGCCATCTATTTGTATACACAAAGTCCGGTGGTGAATTTGGGCAAAGTGCGTCCCCTGATTAGTATAGATACTATGGACAGAAAAAAGTTACTCGAGGAAGAGGAGGAGGGCGATACAGATCTGGATATGGTTTAATTTTAGTCTTAGGCTTAGGAATTGTTTTGCAAATGTAAATAAGTGTCGTGTTTTTGCTTTGGTATTATAACGCATAATTTCTTGAAGAGAAGTGCCTATTTAGAGACAATCTCAAAATTTGATTAAACCAGTTTTGTTAAGGTTTTTTGTCGTTGTCTTTGATTTAACTTTGTTTAAATGTAAATACCAAAAATAAAAATTATATAATGTTTCCTCTTTTAGTTTTTAAGATTTTGTCATAAAAAATAAAAATATAAAAAAATTTCAAATACTATTTAAAGGTAATATCAAAAATTAAACTGTGGCCTTATCATCAAAGAATACTTGTTGAATTCCTTTCAGCTTGTACACTGCACGTAACTTGAATAGGTTCAGCATGTTTCCATTATTTATTTGTATCTCTTTACCAATCCAGTGGAAGTTAATCGTTTTCTTTATTTTTTTTTAAACAGAGTTTTAATATGGAAGAAAAGGCTAACTGCAACAAGTAAAGTTTAATTTTTAAGTTTTCTTTAAATTAATTCTTCTTGAAATGCTTTGCACTTTCGTTAGTCACTAAGGGTTCATGCGAAACAGTCTTAGTTATCTTCAAATTATCAGTCGGAATCGATCGCTATCACTTAGTTTACAAATAATTTGGTAAATTACGAAATGGGTTAAGTGTGCCGGACAGAGATACAAAAGGGCCACAAAGGTGTTTTTAATGAATGCAACTTGATCCAAAGAGAAACTGCAACCAGAATTGGAAGAAGTCAATATGTAGTGGGCAATTTCTTAAGGCACGTACCCCAGTATGGTCAAGAACGCACTGATAAAGCCACCACCCAGCCTAATGACAAAACATTCTTAGTGCTGCTTCTAATGCTCCTGACATAAGTTAGAAAATCAGAGAAAAGTATTTAGTTAAACTCAGTTTATCCACGGTTGAAAGAGTTATACGAAATGCTGCGCACATAAATCACCAAAAACTCTTAATCAACCCACCTCTTGCCCCTCCGAAGAAAGCGGCACCCCTATTGTTTGCTCGGGAACACATGTCTTGCAAGATGGAGTGGAAGAACATTGTTTTTTTCGGACGAAAAAAAATTTAACCCAGATGGGCCACATGTCTTTAACTACACAGGTTTACAAGCTTTTGCCACAGAGAAGATAGCTAACTTTGCACATGTATTTTTGGTCTCTGAATTCATCCCCTGAATTCTCCCCCAGCACATTCGGTTTACGAGATATACCAAATTTTTAATGAAAGCTGCATTGAATAACGTTATAGAAAAACCAAACACGAAGTTTTGAATAGGCTTCTCTTTATCCAACGTCTGTACCTAACATTTTTGATTATGCGTCCCTCCAAAGCTAGGTGCACAACTTGATTGTACACAAAATTGTGACAGCTTATTAGATGGTCCTCAGACTCTAAATTACTTTTCATACGGAAATCAAGATTCTAAACTACTTTTCATACGGAAATACTGATTCTAAACTACTTTTCATACAGAAATCCATATTCTAAACTACTTTTCATACGGAAATCCACATTCTAAACTACTTTTCATACGGAAATCCAGATTCTAAACTACTTTTCATACGAAAATCCAGATTCTAAACTACTTTTCATACGAACATCCAGATTCTAAACTATTTTTCATACAGAAATCCAGATTCTAAACTACTTTTCATACGAAAATCCAGATTCTAAACTACTTTCATACGAAAATCCAGATTCTAAACTACTTTTCATACGGAAATCCAGACTCTAAACTACTTTTCATACGGAAATCCAGATTCTAAACTACTTTTCATACAGAAATTCAGATTCTAAACTAATTTTCATACGGAAATCCAGATTCTAAACTACTTTTTATACGGAAATCAGAAATGCGTAGCATTAAACATGCATACATACATATGTATGCACATATATGTATGTATGTATGTATGTATTTGCAAATTTTTAATCGCGGTCTCGTATAATTATGTTCACATTTCACAATGTGTTTGTGCGTGTGCAACAGCTTGATACGATGATTTTCAATACATTGGCCCATTGGTAAATCGGACATTTTGAATAATTTTGTTAATATTTAAGGAACATTCCAGAAATTTAACGAAAATTTATAGCAAATTGAAAGTGCCGCTATTTCAGTTGAAAGAGATGAATGTACAGTTGGAGGAACCTTAGAACTAGATTCAACTATGGGTTAAGACTGGTTCATTTTGCTAAACTGAACTAGAGAAAAGGTGTGTACAATGAATAGTACCGAATTCGATAGTTAGGAATTGGTAAAGTTCCTCCTTTCAAGAATCGATCAGAGAATTCAAAAGTAAAGTAAGCATAAATGGTTATTTGAAGCTGAGCTACAAACCTCCAAAACTCCTAAAAATTGTATTAATTGTGAATTTTTTAAGACTCTCCGATACATAATATTTGAATAAAACAGTCAACTACCAACAAATGAAAATACAAAAAACAAATATTCCCGTGCTCTCAGGCTGCCTTCCATCTTGAAATAAATTGCGTAATATACATTAAACTATGCTCTTTCTGAAAAAAAATTTCCGGATCAAATACAGAGTGGCCCTCGTGAAGAAAAATGATTTTTTTTTTCAAACAAATTACTTCTGATAACTGTCTCAAATTTTTTTTCGTAAAGTTCACGTGAAAATAGAGAAAAAACGTTTTAGATTCGTTTAAATTCGATACAACGTTCAAAAGTTATATTTTGAAAAAAGTCATGGGTTTTCCGGATTATCTAGAGAACCATTGACGGCAGGGGAAACTATTTTGGCGTATTTTTATCTATCAGTACTTCAAAATAAAGGCCATTAATAATTTTTTGGATAAAATAAAAAGGTGGTGGCCAAGTTGAAATGTAATGGCCCATATATGTATTATATAATAAAACTTTTCATTATATGGTTATGCAGATATCTCGTATATGTACAGACGACCATCTTGCACTACAAGTTCTAATAAGCTCATAATTTTGTTAACTACAAAGCAAATGTATTTCTATTTGATATACAAATTTAAAGTTTTTTTGAATTTGTAATAATTGTTTGGAACTAGTTCTTTGGTATTCATACATTATGCAACACTTTTTCACACTCGATAGTCTCGCGCTCTAAACATCCAAGTATCGAGTACAATTTTCTTGTGATACTTTTTCATCTGCTTTGCCCTGCCCCCCTCTGCCCATCATTCGACATAAAAATTTTGTACAGTCCGGTTGTAACTTCTGTGGATTAACATCGATTTGTGTAATTGAATTGAAAATATATAAAAAGAGAAAAAGAAAATATGGCCCGTACCAAGCAGACCGCTCGTAAATCAACCGGAGGCAAGGCTCCCCGCAAGCAGCTGGCTACCAAGGCTGCCCGCAAGTCCGCCCCCTCAACTGGAGGAGTTAAGAAGCCACATCGCTATCGCCCAGGCACAGTTGCTCTGCGCGAGATTCGCCGTTACCAGAAGAGCACTGAGTTGCTGATTCGCAAGCTGCCTTTCCAGCGTTTAGTGCGTGAAATTGCACAAGATTTCAAGACCGATTTGCGTTTCCAGTCGGCCGCCATAGGCGCTTTACAGGTAAAGAAAGAACGGTGGGAGGGGGGAATTATTTCATTCAATTGTGTAATATGAAAATTTACCATTTTACAGGAAGCGTCCGAAGCATATTTGGTGGGCTTGTTTGAGGACACAAATTTGTGCGCCATTCATGCCAAGCGTGTTACCATTATGCCCAAGGACATACAGCTGGCCAGACGTATCCGTGGTGAGCGCGCCTAAATTGTGCGTCACGACGGACAGTCGCCGCCATCTTTAATTGGAAATGTAGCAACAGCAGTAAAAATAACAACAACAACAATGACACAAGAATCAAAGCATAGTAGAAGAGGAAGCAGAGACTGCGGAGTTACACTTAACAACGGGCAAAGATTTGGGTCATTTTGGTGGCTCATGGCTGCTGTTGCTGCCGGCGCTTAGTTTTAAGTCTTAATTATATCTATACTTAGCATTATTAAGTAAAGAAACACAAAAGTTGAATAAACAAATTTATTTAAATTCATTAAACTTGCAGAAACGTTGTAATATTTTATGGTAAATGCTGCCCACCGCTGCTTTAAATAGAAGAGTCCTTGCCAGGAACTCCAAGGTTAACCCTACAGGCTCTTTAATAAAGTGAAGAAGCTCCTCCATAGACACCATTCAGTCCTTGACATAGTCGGATCGGATAAGCGCTCTAACTATGCTCGCTGCTCGCCCTCTCAGGCGGTCTTGAAGCATCCTATTCGCCAAGCTGTTGGCACCTTGGCCAGATTGCACGTTTGCGGATTGTTCTGAAAGCATTCAATCCACAAAGATGAGGGCAACTGGCACCTCCAGTTTGTTCCAAGAGAACTGGGAGAATAGGTTCACCCTCCTTAAGAGCTCTTATCACAGTAGAAAGTGGCGTCTCGAGTAAATTCTGGACTTTCCAGGCAGCTTGTTCTTCTTTCTCCCTACCTCTGCATGCTGGAAAGAATCTCCCTTACTAGAAGAACCCACGCAAGGTTGTATTTCGATAATAGTGTCCTCAAGGTGCATTCAGTTAAAGAGGTAGTATTGTTGGTGTTTCAGGGTATGCAAACAGAAATCCTGACTAACCATCAGCCTTCTGTAAAATATTTTCGGGCGGATACAGCTGACTTGTATTCTGGCACTGACCCTCCGTTCCAGTTTGAAATCAGAAGATCTCCAGGCAACCTCTATGCTTACCAGACCAAGAAGTAAATGGTGGCTGTGTTCCTGGATGTCAAACAGGCGTTTGACTAAGTGTTCAAAGCAAAAAGCCTCCTTTACAGCTTCCTAACAGACAGACAAGGACAACATGCGCTGAAGTGCCACAAGGGAGTGTCCTCGTTCCCATCTCCTACAGCCTACTTACTGGAGAGATGTCAACTTGCAGAATGCAGGACAGCAAGAGTTAGGATTAAGAGACGCCTTACTTACATATACAGCTGCGGCAAAAATAATAGCACCATGACATACATTTTTCTTTATTGATCATTTGTTTAATAACTATTCATATATTTAACTTGTTTAAGGCTTTTATTTTTACTTTAGGCTCTAATTTATCGAAATACAATTCAAGTGTCGTCGATAATAACATGATGCGTTACCACTAAGCCTACACTTGAATCATCTCATCCAAGATGATCTCATCACTCAAAATGCAATATTTCAACACAGTACCTTGCACCATGGGAAAAAAGTCGAGTATTTTGGCATTTATTAAAATTTTTTTTTATTAATTTTTTTAAAATTGTATTTATATTTAAATCTGAATACCCAAAAACATAAAAATATTGTTTTTTTTTTATATTTTTACCAGGGCTGCAACTCCAACGTTTTTTTCGGAGCTCTGTTTGGCGGATTCTAACCAAAATTTAACAAGGTCCCAAAGTCAACTTTTTGAAACATACAGAAAAAAAAATTTTAATAACCCATTTCTACTTAAACTATTTTCAAGTGTGGTTTGGATCGGTGATCTCAAAAATCGATTTGAACGTATTGTTAATATGCATTCTTCCCATTTTTTCGGTAGGTGCACTTACATTTTAAGCCATATCTCACTTCATAATTGTCAGATGGAGGCAAGCAATATATGAATCGAAAGGTAATAGAATTGTCAATAATCGCGTATAATTGTTTTCAAATTGGTTCCGTAGTTCGAATACAACGAACACAAATATTTCCAAAAATCGATTTTTTGATCGAAAATGGAAAATTTTTCATTTTTAATCGCCTGTTTTTTCTACTTAAGAATTGCACTTATACAAAGAAAATTAAGAAAATCTATGTATAAATATTGTAGCTGGATAAATTTAAGTGGAGGAACTAACAGTCAAATTTTGAGTATTTTAAGTGTTTAAAAAAACAAGAAGGTCAAGCTAACTTCGTCTGCCGAAGTTTTTATAACCTTGCAAATGCTGTTATTGAAATGTCAGAGTTTAAGAACGCTTATATATAAATATATTTTACTTGAAAAGTTCCTACGCCTACTAGAAAAGATGGGTCTCCACAAATATCATTTACATTCGCAACCTTCAAAGTTGACTACTACAAGTGTAGTCTATTTTAACTTATTTAGCCCGTAGTTAACATTACTTTATGTTCTTCCTTCGCGATTTCGTGTCACACGTTAGTGGCTGCGCCTCTCGGTCGGTTGGGCGGGAGGTGGGCTGCTATTTTGCTTGGGGATCGCGCGTAACAAGCTTAGGCTTGGTGTCGCATGGGCCACTTGAACGTACTGCGCATTGTACACCAACGTCCGTATATAGACCAATAAGGGTTGAACAGGAGCATTGCTTAAAAATACAATCCGTTCCCTGAAGGTTCCAAAAAGGGACTAATTTCCCGACCGAGCTGTTATATGGCAACATATTTTTTCGTAGGCTTTTGGAAATTAAATTAATTTTTTAATTATTTTTTTATCATTATATTAAAACTACTTAACCGATTTTAAAACAGTGTTTTGTGCGACTGTTGACAATTCAATTACCTCGCCTCCATCTGACTATTAAGGGGGGAGCCTGCTTTAGAGGCTTCAAAACATCGAACTTTTTTTTTTTGCATAAATGTCTACCCAAACTATCCAAGAATGTGTCCCTAAAATTTCAGAAGCAAATTCAAAATATTTTTGAAGTTACAGGAGAAATAGTGAGCAAGCGTCGAGATTTTTTATATACGAAAACTTTGACGTGCGATTTCTCGGTTTTTCATTTTTACGATTTTTCCTAATTGGCGGGAAAGATAGGGAAAAAATTTAACGTCCTATCGAAACGACACAAAATTTATTGTATTCGGGATTAAATTCTCTTGAACCTAAAAAACCTTAAGAAAGTTATGATTAACCCACTGTTTAAACAATCTGAAGTGAATTTTTTTTTCAAAAAAAATAATTTTTTTTTTAATTTGCGAAAAATTTTTTAATTTCTCACTTTTTGTTAAATTTTCTTGGTTTAACTAGAAGCTATACTATTGAAAACAGAAAATTTTTTTGGTTTTTTCGTTTCAGATGGAAATTGCGACCTGCATCTTTCCCGCCGCACGACACATGCACACTCGAGGCGCCTCGGCGAAATGCTTTTACCAGGCATAATATGACACATATTTTATGAAAAAATTTGAGAAGACTGTTGAAATATATAACAATAAAACCTGAAAGTTTCGTTTCAATCGAATATTTCTTTCCTTCCGAAAAAAGTTCTCGGAAAAATCGATTTTTTGAAGCTTCTAAAGCAGGCTCCCCCCTTAAGAAGTGTGATATAGCTTAAAATGTAAGTGCACCTATATATGCCCCAAATTTGGTTGTACGCATATTTTGGGCCCTCAAGACGACGATCATTTTAGATCATTATTTTATAAAGAGGTAGCTTCTGCTAACCCGCTGAAGATAGGCAAAGACTGCTGATGATTGCAAACCAGCCTCTTTTGTGGTGTGTGTCTTGTTTTAGAAAAGTTATTAACAAATACATAACTTATTGACCGGGAGCCTGCTAAAAGTTCTATGATTGATATTCAAAGAGGTCACTAAAATATTCAGATTGTACAATGGATTTTTATTATAAATTCTTAAGAGACGTTTAAAATAAGCAATAAAAATGCTACCCATAACAAGCTTTATTAGATCCTTGATTCCACGTTCAGAAAATAACGAAAGTACTCTCCGCGATTTTTAATCTTACAAAAAATTTCAAATAAAAACGCGATTATTGATATCATTAGATCCCTCTATGGCTTGAAATGAGATCCGCCTATATCAAATATTTTTAAGACTTTGACATCTTATCTACGATCTAATGAAGTGTTAGTTGATGGGGCCTTAAAACTGATTTTGTCCGATTAAAAGAACATTTGAGTTTCTATTAAATTTGGGTAAATCGTGGGCCGAAAAAGGTTTTAACCCGAAACTTTTTCCAAAAAACTTCAAACTCAAATGGTCCCACATTAACCTTTGGCAAATTTCGGCACCAAATCAAAGCTCCTCATACATTTTTTTCTTTGATTTGCGCAGCCCTGGTATAAAGTTAATATTTTCACAACAAACGAAACAGCATGTTTAATCGGTTTGCGCTGAACTGGAATTGAGCTGAAATTCGTTGTGTATGTTTGTAATGTGGAGATGGATATATATTTTTCTGGGATCAAAACTGGTTTTCAACTCTGAGCCCAACAGGTTTTAACTTGGTTAAACAATTTATAATCATAAATTCCAAATATTAAAATCAAAAATTACTTATGTTAGGGGAATGTATGGAAATTGTTGACAAAGAAGTTTTATGGAATTGATCATTATTAAGTTAATTCGCTTTCTCATACGGGATCGACATTTTTTTATAATTTAAAGAAAGAAGTCGGCGTTGTAACTGGGATTAAGGTTAGGTTGAGATGGCTAGGGACAGTAAGACTCTCCCTACACTTAGGCCAAGATAGGCCCATTGTGATACCATATATTTTCCTATTTAAGCCAGGGGGGTAATCTCGCTATGATTAAGGCCACATTTACCGTCAGACGAACACGACAGCTGCATTTAATGATGGAAAATTCCATTGAAAATTTCCTCAGAAAAAGGAAAAAAATAAGTGTGGATTTTAAAACCATGATTTATTCCTATTCCTTAAAAATTTGCTCAATAGGATTAAAGTTAAACAAATCCTAAGTCAATATCCGTTTAAAAAATTGTATTTCGATTCCAAAAAGTCAGAGATAAAGACTTTTGACTTCTCACTTAACTGGGTTCGTAAAGGTAATAACTTCACAGGATTTTATAAAACCAGTTCTTAAAGATAACGAACCGTCTTTTTCTAAAATCTTTTCGTAAAGAAGAAAACACCAGACATCTACTACTAGTGTGCTAGAATGACCCGTATAATAATAATAATTCTTATTATACAAATTTCTGGTATGTGATGAAAAATTTGTGTGTTTTTTGTGTAAAACTTTTGCACTAAACAAAAATCGGTTTTATTTCTTTCAAGTGAGGGTTATAGCTTAGGGGGATGAGAAGAAGGAGAAGAGGTATGGTAGGTGAAATGGACACAAATGCATATAAAATTTCTCATTTAAAGACTATGGTATCCAGCATGGCTCCTAAGCACTGTACAATATTATTCTGCATAACCTTGTCCACTTTCTCCTCCAAATGCCGTTTGGGATCCTGTTTGCCCACATTTTTAATGGCCAACTGCTCGGGCGTCATTTTCTCTTCATCCTCCAGCGATTTGTTATAGTTCTTGGCCAGATCAAGCATCTCGGCCACCGTATCCTCATTGATGGAACAATGCTCGTTGTAGTCCGACAGCGTGAGGCCATCTTTCCAGGACTTTTTGTGCAAATTTAGCAACATCTTCTGCTCCAATTCATTCTTGCGATAGTTGATGCTAATTGAGTAGTAATGACGATTCAGACCATGAATCAGTGCCTGCACTGAGGGCTTCTGGAGGTGACCCAAATTGGAGGTGGTCTGACGTGGCTCTTGACCCAGGACCAACATATTGGGATTAATCAAGCGGAAGGCATCAATGACCACCTTGCCCTTGACAGATTGAATGGGATCTACGACAACTGCCACAGCCCGTTCGGAGAGAGCCTCAAAAGATTGCTGCGTATTGATGTCCACACCCGATAACCAACAACCAAAACCAGGATGGGAATGATACCAACCCACCACCATTTCGGGTCTGCCCGTCTGCTTTAACATATCCAACATCTTGGCCTGGAACACTGGATCCACGGCCTCTACGGATACGCCCGTGCCTGTTTGTGGCATGGCAAACACATCGATGACCTGTACCGTGTAGTCATCCACAAACTCGCCCAGCATGAGACCCATCACCTCCATGGGTACACCGGCACGACCATGTTTTAACATTTTCAACAGGGCCAGCGAGCTAATGTAGACCTGCTCGGCAGTATCAACGACAGGAGCATCTGTGGGAGGAGCGGCTTGGGGCATGGCGCCACCGAGACGTAGCAAGCGGTCCATAATGCGGGCTGTAGAGTGTGGGCCAAAGGTTAGGGTGTGGGTTGCAAAGGTAAGTTATTTTGCTGGCACTCACCTCTGGGCTTCTTAAATACTCTGTGTGTCGAAGAAAAGTTTTAGTTTATTTTATTTTCTCGTTGAATTTACGTGAAATTTCGCTTCCAGCAACAACAAACACAAAGCGGATACAAATGACAGCTCGCAAAGTGCAAGTAATTCTCCCTAGAGATGTGCCTCTCTTGTCACGAGTACATGCGAGTAACGAGTCACGAATGCTAAAAGTTACAGGTCACAGTCAAGTCACGAGTACATGGTGTACAAAAGCTCCGCCAGCAAAAGATTTAAAAAAAAAAAATTGATCGATTTTTAGACTCTATATTAAGTATACATATTCTTGATGACATAGCGACATAAATATGCCCAGTACATTTGGAATCGAAATTATGTCGTTTTGGAACGACATTGATCCGACGAAACTGAATCTTTTAAATTCATTCGGACATTTTGGACTTATGCTGAGTTTACATTGGGGCTCAGTGCGGCACATTTCAGGGCCACAGTGGCACAGCGCAATGTGAACGGCCAATGCCTTGGCACAGAAATCGTGTCACAGGAACGAGTACTTTTCAATGTGAACACAAGTACTCATTCGGCGTCACAGTGGTTCTGTGACCGAGGCGGGCACGTTTGTGACCACAAATATTTGAACAGCTGATCCAATGAGTTAGCTAAAATTAGCTCATTTGAACTATTTTTACTGTGCCAAGCACGTCGCCAATGCTCGTTTTCCTGTCACATTGCGATAACTTTGTTTTGTTTTTTTTTTAGTGCTTTCGTGTATTTTTTAATTAAAATTAAATTAAATTTGTTAGCTACAAGAAATGAATGCGCGAAAGGCAACAGAGCTAGTGGCGTGTGCTGGTATTGCGTTGTGGGTGCTGGACGAAGATGATGATGAACCCAAGACAAAGCGCTGATGGTGGGTCGACAAAATTAATTTGACTCGAAGGCAAGAAGGCATGTTTGACAAGTTGAATACAGAGTTGCAAAGTATTCCGCAAAAATTTATCAATTTATGCGCTTGGATGCAACCCCTTTTGATCAGCTCTTTTGTTGGTAGAAAGTAGACGGCGAGTTCTCGTGAGCCCATTTCACCTGGCGATAGACTAGCAGTGACACTGCGCTGTTGGGCTTCAGGATCCCGCATGACATCCCTCTCATACAAGTTTATAATGTCAAAGGCAACAATAAGTGGTCTCCATAATAAGTAAGTCTCCAAAAGTATTGGAGACGAGTAATTATATATGTTTATTTATTTGATATGTGTATATTGAAATAGGAGTGGTAGCACTTAATGCTAAAGTAAGCATCTTTAAGGTCCTCCAGAACCTCATACTTTTAAAGAGATTCTCCTCTCCTTCAATTTGGTCAAATTCATCCAAATGACTTGAATGTGCGGCTTGAGTAGCATCGGTTGGCCGTGTAGCTTGAGTTGCCTAAGTTAGGCCGCAACCTCATATTACCTGCATGTTTGTTAAAACCCTGTTAACAACTATAAGGAACTCCAAAGCCAAGTCCGGATGCTCTTCGAATTAACCTTATCCAAGCGCCCCTAGTCTGCAAAAATATCAATAAAAATATTGAATTGCAAACTTACACGAAATGTGTTTCGCAAACTGTTCCACTTGTCGACAGCGTCTTTCTTGGTGACGCCAAGCTGATCGGCAACGGATCTTTAGAATTGACGCTGGTCATATTCCAGAGGCATTCCGACTCCGAAGGTTTCAATAAGCTTAGGGATCATGTCGGCATTCCACTGCATGGCCACACGACGATCGCAAATTATAATTTATGGCTTACTCATTCTTTTCGACCTTTCTTTTTTAATTGTTGTTGATATTGTATTGTGGATCTGGCTCAGTGCCCATGAAATTGTTCAATGTTTACTTTTGTGAGCAATGTGACCTCTGTGACGACAACAAGAAGCGTTCACATCAAAAGTACTCATTTGGCTTGTCACAGCGCTGGGACAGCGCTTTAGCCAATTTCTGTGCCACCAATGTGAACACTTTTGATTTCTGAGTACTTAGTGCACAGGGGATCACAGACGACACTGTCACAGTGTGACGCTATGTAATCCTAGCCGTAGCTATTTGCAAATAAATAATTAACTCAGTGCTTATACGTCATAATTAGTCACACAACAAACTGCATAACCACATAAAAAAAGACATATCACCTAAAACAAGTAATGCATGATAACAGTCATAATATACATACCTTCAACTTTGTTTTCCATTTTTATTTACTTCAATATTCGACGTAAATTTTGTTGTATACTTATTTGAAATGTGCTCTTATTTGCAAATCAAAGTCAATGTTTGTGGTAAATGATCAGCTGACTTTCAGCTCTGCCTTAATTCGCTGTGTTTCAATTTCAATTATACCTCTATGATTTTTAACTGCCCTAGATATAACGCTATTGGAAAAAATATTGTTTTTGCATAACTCTAACTCGCTGCTTTCAGCTGCTACTCTTCCAGGAATAGAGTACATTACAGTCGAGCTTAAACGACCTTCTTACTTGTTTTCTAATAATTTCCACAAGGTGTTAATGTATCGCAACAACTGCAGTTTTATGCCATCACATCTCATAATGAAATCCATTAGTCTTTTTATAGCTACCTCCTACTCCGCTACATTGAGCTGTATTCCCCATAAGGCAATCCAAAATGAAACTAGCGTGTGTGTCCCAGAAGGTTATAAAATTTAGCTATTTTACTTTATATGTGAAGGGGCACAAATATGGCCGGCTATTAGATTAGATGACGAAAGTTGAGCTATTTCAAATTTAATGCTCACGGACTTTCTTCTATATGAAGTAGTAGACAATCTTATTCTTGTCACTTCACAAATAATGTAGTTCAAGTTTAGTTCGAAGTGCAATCGTTTATTCGGAAATTTTTAGGGATTTCCAGGATACCCTTGTATACCTAATTTTGGTCGACAGATAAATGTTTTAAAGTGCAGGGCGAGCAGTGTATATTTAGCCTTATCATAGCCCAGAAAGATTTGCTGTCTTTTATGTATGAGATTTATATTTCAAGGTTTTTGAAGTATTTCTGTTGCTTTTGTGTACATAAGTCTTTATACAGTCGGTTTGCATTTGGATACTCCATTTTTACTTTCTCTGAATTATGCAGCTTCACCCGTCTTAAGAGTCAGTGTTGCCAAATTAGGTTTTTCCCCCTTCATTTCTAGCTTTTTTTAAAATCGTATTGCGGATATTTAGAAACAGCGGGAAGCGGAAATTCTGGCTTTTTTAAAAATGATTTAAAAAAATTTTCAAATCAAAAAGTCGTAAAGTCTGGCTGCAGAACCCGGAGTTTAAGGCTTGGCTCCGGAAGAATGAATCTGATACCTCTTGAGTTTACTGCAGTTATTGCAAATGCACAATATGACAATGTAACCTTTACTAAACTTCAACTTAAAAATATAATACAAGTAGACGATTTTGAGAAATTTGTTTTCAAAGATTTCATGCTTCATATGGATAGCGAATTGGAGAAATCTATTCAAGACTGCTGCACAAATTTCTAAGTTGACCTTATAAGGCAGCGATGCCCAGCCATATGCTGTTTGGGTACATTTTGTTTCTGTAATTGCACCGAACCTAGGAGATCAATGATCGTATACATGCAGGGCGCCATATATACAAAACGACACACATGCAAACGATTTAGTGTGTATGCGTCGCGTAGAACAAAAACTGGTTTAGTTCTCTTCAAACTGACCAACAATACCCTTGTTGGTATTGGTGCTTTTCTTTGTGAGTATTGGTGAGTGCTCTGCCGTATGCTGCTTTTGGACATGCCTGTTATAAGGCCACTGAAGCTCAGGCACTGATCTACTTTTTGGATTTTCACAAAATTCATTGAATTAAGCAATTTAATTGATTTCAATTTACCTGACAATCTTAGCATTCTTCAACAAATTGACATATTTTCGGTTGACAACATTCTACGATCAAAAAAACAATGCATTGTTACCATTTTGGAAGTATTTTTCTTAGAAGATATTGGAAAATTAAGGGTCAATGTAATGATATACATTTAGTAAAATGGAAGAACGACGATGAAACTAAAGTTTTAGTCTGGAGGTGATCAAAGACATTTTGAGTTAGCCTCGCTTGCGATTCAGATGGTATTCTTGTCAGGGTCCAACGCTGAAGTTGAGCGTGTCTTCAGTCAGGTTAATATTGTAAAATCAAAACTCAGATATCTAATGGAGGTGAGCACGCTCAATTTAATATTATGTATAAGATATTGGATATTAGTGAAACTGAAATTAAGAAATTAAATTAAAAATATAATATGTGTAGTTACAGATACGGGATTCGTCGACATGTGAAATGCTGCGTCGATTATAAGGTCCTTCCTAGTTACCTTAAGCAAATAAGCACAACTGAGGCCTACGACAAGGATGAGAACGAGGAACTTCATCACTCTGATGATATATTTAATATATTTTAAATATATAATTGCATAAATAATAAGAAAAGCCATGTGATTTTTTTCCAGGTTTTTTGTCGAAAACTACAGCTTTTTTTACGTCTCAGTCCCGCCGAAAACGGATTCGCATGGGTGATCAAACCAGGGCTGGTTATACTTGGGGTTTCCTAGAGGCGGCGCTCAAATTGGACAACCTGGATATTACAATTTTCTGCAAAGTTCGACAGGAAAGTTCACTTATTAATTCTCATTTCTTGCTTTACGCACACTGTTCAAAAAAGGCTAACCATGATAACTAAACTGAACCGAACAATTTTTCATCATCAAAATATTTTAATTTTTTTTTATCTGAAATTGTAATCGCTTGATGAAAAAACGGATACCGTAATGCATAGGTATAGAATTTATTTAATTACAGTTATAACATTAACATCTATATATATATGTATATATATATGTATGTATGTATAAGTTGCATTTCGCTAATGGGAGTTTTGCTTTGTTTCTTTTATTTTGTATATGTGTGTGTGTGTGTGTATCTTTTGCGGGCTCGGGCTGAGAGAGTGAGAGATCCTATCCTGGGGTGAACCAAAAGTAATTGAAAAAAGAAAATCAAAACCAAATGTAGAAATAAGTGTAATTTAATCGTTTTTCTTCAAAGTAACTTAGGAAATAACTAAAAATTTGTCTTAAAACATACAACTTATATAATAACATATGTTCAAGAGCGTTTCTTTCTCATCTGTTGCAACGGGTTGGTTTTTTTGAAAAATGTTTTACTTGCTGTTGTTGTTTTTTTGTTTTGTTTATCTACTGATCTCTCGTATCGTTAATTGTGTTATATAATGTACAGTTTCCTTTTCTCTTTAGTTTAGGTTTTAAAACATACAACTAAATACGCGCTAAACACTAATTAAACTGTATTTACATGTTCATATTTTCGTTAGAGGCTAAATAATTTAAATATTTTACAGTTGTTTTTTTTTTTGTTTGTTTTTCTTGTTGTTTGTCGTCACATAATTTACAAGTGTGTGTGTGTGTGTGTGTTAAGGAGTGTACAGAGAAGAAGGTAGAGGGGATAACTAACTACTGCCTAGCATTTTACAAAGTTTCTTGAAGAACGCCTCGTTTCAGTGTTTTGGTGTTTGGTGGCAGTGGTTAAAGAAAGCATAAGAATATTACCACAAGGCCGAGCCCCAGAGACTCCGGCCTTGAGGGTATACTCTTGTGCAGAAATAGAAATCAACACGAAGCTCTTGTCTAAACTTTAAAATATTTGGCTTAACATATTTTGTTTTATAATTAAATACGTAATATAATGTAATGTATACGTGTGTAATTGTTGTAATTGTAGGAAAAAGCCTCTGGGCGCATTTTTAAACCTAATTGTGCTTGTAACAGCAGATGTGGTTATTTTTTTTATATATATCTTTGGGTCTATGCTCCGCCTGGTATTGCCTGGGCAGGGCAGCTCACAGAGCCAAAGAAACAAAATTGAAAAATAGAATTGGGGGGGAGAAACTTTGTAAAATGTGTGGAGCAAAGTAGTCGAAAAATGTTGGGGATAGCAGGATAGTAGTTGTGTGTATGCATAGTACAGTAAACAGTTATGTTTTTAAGCTTTTTTTTATCATTTTTTTTTTTATCAACACTTTCTCTTCATTATTCCATTTTTAAATAAAGCAAAAAATAAAACTTTCTTTCTTTTCTTGAGATCAAACTTAACGATACTTTGCAAGCTTTTCAAGGGATTTTGTTGTTAAGGTAAACTTAATTTTGGACAAATATTCTGTGTTGTTTTTTTTTTTTTGCTTTCAAAGTGTGTGTGTGTAGGTGTGTGTGTGTGTGTGTGTATCAAAGGGTGTTTGATTCTCTTCTATTATTCTTGCTTTTTAAACGTTTGCCTGTTTAATCACTATTTAAAAATTACTTAAGATACTAGAAGAGCGTAACTTTGTTCTGTGTCCGGTATTTGTGGTACATTCCGTGTTAGATATGGTCAAGTCTGGGGATTTTTGGGAGCCATCTTTCAGTTTTTTAAACGGTGGCAATGACAATCAATAGATGGGCCAACTCGGCCACACGATTCTTGAGATCCGGTGCGGCACGCTCTAGATTCTCATTGGCAAAATCGCAGGATGGAAAGATGTGCACCACATAGGCCGCCTGCTCACTGCCCGGTATGGGTATGTTGACAATGCCAGCGGCCATTTTCTGTTGCAAATAGGTGATAAAGCCGGTCTGTAAGTTCCTCGAGTGTTGCAGCACATCGGCATGATCCCGGCCGCAGGGTAGAGCCAGCAACATGCAGTGCTCTTTGTCCACCTGTAGGCGAATTAAGAAAATTTGGTTAATAAATCAATATTAATAGTTGATTAGTTAAGTATGTAACTATTTCGTTGTTCGGTGAAGTCGAGTTTTTTTCATGATACAAAGAAAACAGAGTTTTATTCATGACTAAAAATTAACTTGAATAAAATTTTAGCTTGATTCAATTTTCAACTTGACTAAATTTAACTATTGTAAAGTTGATTTTAGTATGTTGAAATAAAATATATTTATTACTTGTTCAAAAAAGTTTTAAAAGATTTTTAAAGAGACTTGCATTCAATCGAATCGGACAATATTGCAACCAACTTCATTTTGAAGCCTAATCATTAGGCTTTCTTTTTCAGCATGTGTCCTTTCGCTGTAAACAACATAGTTTTTGTATCAAGAAAACACAATTTGCGGGAAAGTTTACTTTTCCTGTTTTCATTTGAAGAAAAATACAGCTGAAGGCCATCGAATGATGCGAAAAGCTTACGGGAAACATGCTCCAAGCGCAAAATCATCAGGGCGTTATGCTAAAATCTACGCCAAAACCGAATATTCGCGGTGCACGGTTTTGCAATCATGCTCTGTATTTGGTGAAACCAATTGGGCGTGGTGTACTATTACTATGAACTGCTACAACCGGGTGAAACTATCACAGGGCAACTCTACCGAACTTAATTGATGCGTTTGAGCCGAGCATTAACTTAAAAACGTCAACATAACAACGCTCGGCCACTTGTGCAGTCGGTCAAAACATACCTTGAAACGCTGCAATTCAAAGTCTTACCCCATCTGCCGGCCGTATGGCCCAGACATTGCCTTTTCCGACTACTATTTGTTTTCGTCAATGAAGCATGCCCTTGAGGATCATCACTCCGCTCTTATAAAGAACTCCAAAATTGGATCGATTCGTGGATCGCATCAAAAGACACATAGTTTTTTTGAGATGGTATCCGAAAATTGGCAGAAAGATGGGAAAAATGTAGTGGCTAACGATGGACAGTACTTTGAAAAATGAATTTGTAACAAATTTCGGATCGACTGACTACTTCTTGTAGCTGCCACAGGAATGATCGGTTGGGAAAACGTGTTTAAGTGAGAAAAACTTTTTTTGTTATCTATTACTACGTTTATACACACAATATTTATTGTGATTAATGCCCTTTAAAGTATGCAATGCTTATAATAAGGAATGATTCAGAATTATATTTATTTCATATTTGGCTTAACACAAGATTATATTGTAAACCTATTAATGGTCCGACAATCTGGATGAACTTACAGTGTGGATTACGTATGACGCTGCCATAACTGGCTTGCATTCTAATATAACATTTTATAAGGAAATAAAGTTTGCATACTTTGAAGGGCATTAATCATGATAAATGATGATTTGTGTGTATAAACGTACTATATGTTAGCGTTCTTAAACTTAGTCATTATACACTTGAAAAGTGTATTATATGGCCCTGTTCCGAATTCCGAGTCGGTTTCCGTGTAAACGTTGTATTTTCTTATTTAAAATTTCCACATCGATATGGAAGGTGCGAAGAATATCTGTGGTTACTAGGTTAGGTTGTCTCTTTTTGACGAATTGATTTCACTTGACATTGAGCAATCGGTTTCAACTGCTTAAGCAATTCCGACTTTCCTCAAACTGGATCTAGTAACCATAGATATGATTGTCAACTTCCGTGTAACATTGTTTATGCAGGGCATCTACACACGAATTTGTTCGACGAACAAATTTGTCAAACAAGAATTCATTTGCCCACTAACCAGGCAAACATTTCTTACGAACATCATTTGCTTGAAAATCTCAACGAGTAAACATTAAAATATGGCAGCAAAAACTAACACAATCATCGCCTAGTTGGCGATACAAATTAGCTTAAAGCATTATTTCATCTTTTTGGAGGCAATCAATAAATCCAAGCCACAATTCGTTGCTCATTTGGGCACATGTTCACTATACAAATATTTTTGACAAATGAAGTTCGTGCACTTGTTCCCATCCATTGACGAACATGTTCGTACGAACACACGCAAGATAGAAACGTTTCTATTCTCTGCGAACAAAAAGTCGAACACAAAAATCTGTCACGAACACCTCCACTAACGACGAACATTTCGTCGAGCAAAACAAATTCGTGAGTGGATGCCCTGCTTAAGTTGGAATTCCATTTGCAAACGTTTACACGAAAACCGACTCGGAATTCGGAACAGAGCCGATAATTTTACCCAGAAGTGTGCAACCAAAGATTATACAATGAATGTATGCTTTTTATTCTATGGTTCAACGCATCGCTTCGGCACAGACGATGTTAGCTGTGCTTTCTCGTTTCTTTTCGTTTATATACTACCCTTATCAATTAAGCTAAGGTCCCACAGGCAAATAATTTGCCCAACATTAGACACAAACAGCCATGATTAAAGATTTTACAGGACTTAAAATTAATAATTTCATCATATATGTAAGAAAAATTCCCTAAATTGGCTTATTTAGCCAAATTTTTATAAAAATTTTGTCATAGCTTAAAGCTAAGGTCCCACAGGCAAATAATTTGCCCAAATTTTGATGAAAATTTGGCTAAATAGGTGAAATTAGTGACCTATATGTCCATATTTCATCAAATTATTTGCGTATGGAACAATAGTTATGGTTTTTAGTCCTGCAAAATCTGTAAATATGAATATTTAGCCAAATTTTTATAAAAATTTGCGCAAATTATTTGCCGTTATCAAATCATTGTAAACCAAATAAATAAATAACTCCTGTTCGATCTTGGAGTGTTGGCCAATTTGGCGAAAGAAAACATTCTTTGACCGCCCCAGATTTTTATAATACCTTCTCTGTGGTAGTATATTTTACTAGAAAACTGGTGTCCTTTTCTCTTTCGGATAAAAATTGATGCATTAAAGAAACGGACAAGCTAAGCCTGTTGATTTTCTTTTCAAGTTTCCAGTTGCTCCCATAAAATTTTGATGTTTTGAAGACCATATATCTGCAGGTTGAGTCATGCAATGTACATATGTGATCTTACATTCTTTTATATAACTCCAATACACTTCTTATTCTCTGTTTGTATTTTTTAAAAATATTAAAGAATTATTGATTTAAAAACATTTCATTCTGGAAATTGTTTATCATGTTTTGTTTTTTTTTTATATGAAGAAACAATTGATATAATATTTGTCCGCGAAAAGGAATCACGGCCAAATCATTGCTAAAGGGAGTGTTGTTGCAATATTTTCTTAGCCTTGTTTCCTTATATATCAGTGGAACTGACTCCTTCTGTTTATTTGCATGTGTTTCTTATTCAGAGTTGATTTTAGTTATATTTTTGATTATAGTTCAATTTAATCAAGTTAAATTTAAACAACTGAATACAAGATCAAACGATTGAAGCCCACACTTGCTCACTGAAACATACCTGCATCTTTTTGGCCACACCCTCCAGCTGTGTTTGCTCCAGACGCATACGTTGTGCAATTCTCAAAAGTGGTGCCGGGCTCTCCGCCAAACTGGGCAATGAGGCACGCGCCACATTTGGATTGCCATGCACAAAATGCATTTGAACAGCAGCCTGATCGGTTTTTAGGGCCAACAAACCTTGCCACATGACTGGATAACGTTGTAGTAGGGTAACCAATGAGTCACCTGGTGGTGGAGCCATGGCTGGTGGTGGTGGCTGTTGCTCCATAGTGCCATGCAAAACTGCAGGCAAATGCTCTTGCTGCTGTTGCTTAACTGTAAGCGAGAAGAGTATGTGAAGAACTGCGTCTGTTTGAATTGAAGGCAAGTAGTACTCACCCACAGCCGCTGCCATAGACAGACGTTCGTTCTCCCGTTCACGTTGCTCTCGTTCACGTTCCATTAGTTTGGCTGGATGCATATGGGCACCAGGTTGCACCTGAGCACCCCCACCTATATACGGCGTGCCACTGGAGACATTAGGCGGTGGTGGGGGCACCACAACGCTTATGGAAGCCGCTGGCCGATGGGCTGGAGGCGGTTCCAGCTGTATGCCACCGCTCTCGTAATAGCCGGGAGCCCGAGTAGCCATATCGCTGAAATGGGCGTGCGGAATGCGTGCATTGTGTACATAAACCTGAGCCATTTGTGGTGAATCTGCCGAGGGTACATAAAGTGTTAATTGGAGGGGGAGTTTCTATGTGAAACAAACGTGTAAGCTTACCCGCTGCGGTGCGATCCTGTGGACTTTGCAGGCTGTGCGGCACTGCTATAGTTCGGGGTGGTCCACTGCCTGGACGACGTAGCTCTAAGGGGGGACTGCTGCTTATCATTTTGTCATCATAGTCGCCACTACGCATCAGATGATGCTGATAGAGCATAAACTCTCGTGAGGCGGCCACTCCCCGATAGGTCGAATCGTTCTGTAAGAGGAAACCACAGAAAATCAAAGGGAATTAGTAAATTGTGGAACTGATGTTGAACTGCTCTGCCAGAGTGTGAGATTGGGTTACGCTACTTCAAAACTCCGCAAGTAAAACTTGTGCATTACCGGTGTTATTGGCGATGCCTGCTGTTGATGAGCAGGCGGCGGACTCTGGGTGCGCCGTCCACTGACATAGGCGCCCAGATCATGCTGCATCCAAGGTAAGCAGTTGGTTAAAGGGTTAGTTGAGAGTTAGTCAGGTTCAGTTGGAGTTAGACGGGGGTTAAAGATTGGGGGTAGATGAATGACTTACCAAACTGTTGGCATCAAATGGCGGTGGCACTCCAGACATTCCAGGTGGCAGCACCAACGGCGATACTCTCGCCTGACCTGGACTGATGTTGGGTATGGCTGTGCGCAAAACTGCAAATGGAAATTTAATTAGTTTCCGTGCCGACCATTTCAGAGTGGGCTTTAGGAAAAACTTACCCGCTGCTGATTTCAACACGGCTGCTGAAACGGGCGGTGGACTGCTCACACTGCCCGGCAACATTTGTCCAGTTTGCAGATTATGCACCACCGGATTGGGCTTGCCTGGCGGCGGTGAGGGTGTCAACTGATGTTGCTGTGGCTGCAGATGAACCGGTGGTTTCGGTTGCAGCAACAGACCCGGATGTGTGGGCAACATGTGTCCATGTGGTGGTAGTTGCACTTGAACTGCTGGTGAGCTCTTTTGTGAATTGGGTGGCTTGTAGTGTTGTTGCTGCTGCTGCACTTGCACCTGCACCTGAGCAGGAACTGTAGGTGGATAGCCAAAGTTGGGTTTGACCATTTGATGATGAGTAACTGCATTGGCTGAGGAAGTGGGTGGTAGGAGTGGCTGCTGTTGCTGCTGCTGCTGTTGTGGTTGAGCCACCACAGAAGCCTTGGAGCTAACTACATGCAGAATTTGTGGTGGAGCTGCTGAAGTGGCCTGTTTGATGACCAAAGTCTGCTGTTGTTGTTGTTGTTGTTGTGTGGGTGGTGGTTGTACTCCTACTGCCTGAGATACTCTGGGCGAGTGTGGCGAATGTGCTGTAGGTGGTGGTATATTGACCAAGAGATGCTGCTGTTGCTGTTGCTGCAGATGACGTGCTATGATTTGTGGCTGCAGCAACTGCTGATTGCCGGCGGCATCTGTAACCAGCATGTGACCGGGATGGGGTGGTTGCTTGGTGGGAGTTAATTGCTGCTGTAGACTCTTCTCTCTATTCAAAACATGAGCCTTGAGCGGTTGTGGTGGTCTGACATTGCTATGCTGGGCATGCTGTAGCACCGTGGGCAAAGGATTCTGTTGGAGTACAATGGGTTGTTTGGGAGGTACCAACTGCTGTGCCTGCTGTTGAATGACCAAAGGCGTGGCATTGCTCTTGACCAACACACTAACTGGCTTATTGATTAAACCAGCAGCGGCAGCCTCCACTTGCACAGGTTTGCTGAGAGCTGTTATAGGAGCTGGAGCTGAGGGAGGTGCAATCACCGTGGCAGGTTGCTGCTGCTGCTGCAGCTGTTGTTGTTGTTGGGGAGGAGCTGGTTCATTGTTGGCTGATGCTGCAGCTGTGGCTGCTGGCAGATTTCCTTCCTTGCCCTGTGGCATGCCTGCGGTTATTACTCCGGTTACGGGATCTACCAAAGCTTTGCTTACAGCATCTGCTGCTCCGCCTGTAATTTTTTGCGTAGCTGGAGCTGCTGTCTGATGCATGGGCATGGATGAGTTTATGGCCTGATAGGATTCAATTTCTGCAGCTGCAATTGCCTTTTTCTTCGGATGCTGTGGAATGGTGGGTTTGGGAGCAGCCATAATGGAAACTGGAGTTGATTCCACCAACATTACCACATCCTTGTTGTCCAGTTGTGGCATATGTGGTTGTTGTTGTTGTTGTTGTTGCACCACTGTGGTTGTCTCTGGATTCTGACTTAAAGTTTCATCAAGTGTATTTGGCAGCGTGGGCGCATCAGAGATCGGTTTTCTTTCCTTGGAGCGGCGAGGGCGACCCACCGCATTGGGTGGATTAACTGCATCAGATTTGGTTTTGGACTGAGCATTCCGTCCAGAGCGTCGAGGTGGGGTTTGAGCTCCCTTGGGCAGCTGCTGCTGCTGTTGCTGCTGCTGTTGGACTGGCATTTGGGTATTGGTATTTCTTACCACATCCTCTATGATGTCATCTACGGTACTGCGATCTTCCTTCTCCTGCAGGCGTCTCGATTTCCGCGTGTTGATAGACTCTGAGCTCTCTCCGCTAGGATCTACTGGGTGTTCTGTAGATTCCGCATCGCTGCTGCTGTTTTTGATGGAAGGTTGCGTCTTGTTGATGGTCATTATAAGACGTGGACGTTGATCATCTGTTGCAGTTGGGGCCTTGGCACTCTTTGGTTCCTCACCAGAATCATCATGGAATTCATAAATATCCTGGCTGGAGTTGGTACCAGTTTGAGTCAAAGCTTGATTTCTAGCCTTTTTCTCTGCCGCCGTGGGAACTGGTATGGCAGGAGGTGGAACAGCTGCTGCTGCTGCTGCGACTGCTACTGTGGCAGTGGCTGGCAAAGCCATAGCCTCCAGGGATTTGAGCTGCTGCTGCTGTAGTTGTTGTTGCTGCAGCAGCAAATTCCTAGGTGGACGACCCTTACGACCACGTGCTACGGGAGCTGTGGCCGGCTTTCTGAGACGCGTCTGTACACCATGGTCAGCGGATTCCGCTACATTTGGAGCCACTGGTGTGGCCAAGGGAATACCGGCAGCCTGCTTTTTGCCTCCACGTGGCTGACGACCACGCTTGGTGACACCACCGCGACTACCAGGCGGTCTGCCCACAGTAGGAGTCGCTGGCTTGGGCGGCAATTGACGAGTTTCTGTCTCATCTTCAGTATCATGATCATTCGAGTTGACCACAACGGGAGTAGCTGCAGGTTCAGCAGCCACTGGTGGCTCTACAACTGGAGTAATTTTCTCCACCTCTTTGTTTGTGGGTGCAGGTGTTGCATCCAGTTTCTTAATCACACTGTCAATGTTGACCTCCTTGGCCGACCAATAATCACTATCCACTTCCTTGGAATCTTGCTCAATGAGCTCATCTTGCTTGGGTTGCGAAATCTTAATCAAATTCTCTTCCGTTAGCAAAGATCCTACAGCTTTGGGTGATATCAGTGATACGGAACTTCCCTGACTTGTTGTTGGTGTGGGCGTTCGTATTACAGAAACACTTTCGGAGGTTTTTATGTTGGCTGCTGCTGCTGGTGAGGAGGATTCCAAATGATTGGTCGTGGGATACTGAATGGCACTTGTTGTGGTTGAAGTTGCTGCTGTTGGTGGTGGCACAATATGTTGTTGGACTATTAATTTGGGTGCACTTTGTATGACATTTAGTGGTGATGGTTGCTGTTGTCGCATCAGACTTTGTGGACTGTGTTGGGCATGTGGATTTGGTTTGGCTGGTGGACTGTGTTGGGGAACCAAGCCACGTGGATGAGCATGATGTTGTTGCTGTTGCTGCTGCTGTGGAGCAAACTGATTGGGTGGTACCAAATGAGCAGTGCCTGGTTGTTGTTGTTGTTGTTGGGGAGGATGCAACTGCTGTTGTAGCTTTTGTAGATGCAACTGTTGATGTTGCTGCTGCTGCTGTTGTTGGGCCAAATGTTGTTGCTGGGCCTGATGTTGCTGCATTTGAGCCTGATGTTGCTGCTGTGCTTGATGATGTTGCTGCTGTGCTTGGTGTTGCTGCTGGCTCTGATGCTGCTGCATTTGATGTTGCTGCTGTTGAGCCTGGTGTGGCTGCTGTGCTTGGTGTTGCTGATGCGCTTGGTGTTGCTGCTGAGCCTGATGTTGCTGCTGTTGCCGCTGCAACATTTGCTGATGCTGCATATATTGCTGCACATGCATCTGCTGTTGCTGTTGTTGCTGTTGCTGCGTCGTTATCTTGGCCATCATTTGTGGTGAATGTTGCTGCTGAGTTTGATGATGTTGCTGCTGCTGCTGCTGCTGATGGGCATTCACTTGCAACGTTTTGTGTGGCGGCAGACTGCCTAGAGGTGGCGAACTGGCCACCTGAGATTGGGTGGCCTGCTGTGGTTGCACAGTTACCACCTTGCTTATGATTGTCGGATGATGTGGCACTGGCAGCGGTGGCATCTTTTGCAACTGCATGGGCATCAATTGCGGAGACGTTTGCAATTCGATCACCGATTTGGGCGAAGGTTGTTGTTGCTGCTGCTGGAGCTGTGTGCGTGGCTGGTAGCTATTTGGCTTACTTGTGGTAGGTGAATTGGAGTTGACCACCACACGCGATGTTGGACTGGGCAAAGGACTCATATTACTGCCGGTGGGGGATGTGATTAGAGCATGTTGCTGCTGCTGTTGTGTTGCTTGAGTTGGCTGCTGCTGCTGCTGTGGTGTTACCACTGTCGTTGGACGTCCGGCTGGACTAAGCGAAGCTGCTCGACGACCGGGCGACAATAGCGGACTGTGCGGTGAGGGTGCACGTATACCCACCATATAGGATTGCTGGTGTTGGTGTGGTGATAACACCATCTGAGGCACCACAAAGTGTGGTGCATGCTCCGGTATGGAAATGGTAGGTGGCTGCATGATCAGTGGTTGAGTTCTTTGCTGTGGGTTTGCCGCCTGCTTGGGTGTTGAGGCTTGCGGCATGGGTTTTTGACTAGGCGTTGGGCTGCCAAAGGAGCTATTACTAGAGCAATTGCTCATCACATTGGACATGTCTAGATTGATTACAGGCGTGGCTGTTGGTGGAGGAGCTGCCACTGGAGCGGGTAGCACTGTTTGCACAGGCTGAACCAAAGGTTGCTGCAGCTTGCTTATGGTGGGAGGCTCTATTTTGGCAGGAGATGGGGCATTGGTACCTGGCTTCTGCTGCTGCTCCAGTGAGGGCAGCTTGGTAATCACTGAAGGTTGTACCGCCGCTGATTCTTGGCTGGCCTTGGTCTCTGGCGTGGTTATTTTACCTTCCGACTTTTCGGGCGATGAGTTACTCTGAGCCGTTTCATCTATTTTCAGACTAGGTCCACTGCTGTCCGCCTCATCGGGATTTTCCTCGGTATCCGTGTCGATTTGTAGATCTCTTTCAGATTGTGGTGTATCTGCCTTGATGTCCATCATATCCTCATTTCTTAGACTCTGCACCGCCTTGTTGATTTCATCAGCTGCCACAGGCTCCGGTTCTGGTTCGGGCTGTGGTTCCTCTTCCAAAATGGGTGCCGGCTCGACTGCTGCTTCAATGGCCTTGGCCGCCAAGGCTGCTTCCTCGTCTGGCTCGGCTACGACTAATGAGCTGTTCGTCTCTATTTCATCCATGCCATCCAAGGAGTAGTCGTTTGTGGAGGAAGTACCAAAACTTTCACCCAGCAAGGCCGACACAGCACTTTCGGTTTCCTCTTGCGAAATGGTTACACGAGATTTGCTATCCTCTATTTTGTCCAGTGGTTTGGGAGCACCTGGAGGTGAGGCCACTGGAATTTTGGGCTCATCGGCCAGTGGATCCATAATAGAGGCGTTGGAGTCGAACTCTGCTGAAATGGATTGTACGGCTGATTTGCAAATCAAACGATCATCCAATTGACCATCAAATCCGGGTATGAAGATCTCTTTCTTTTTGCTAAGGGCAGCGCTAGTGGGTGAGCTTTCGGCCGTTGCCGCTGCATTGGTGGAAGATTTGGGTGTGGTGGCCAATGCTGAGGAGTTGACATTAGTTTCAGCTGTGTCACTGCTTACAGGAGTCTCTGCAGACTGGGTGGACAGCATGGAACTGTTGTTGTTGGTAATCGTGGGCGTCTTTGGTATGGGACTAATCAGGCGGTTTGAGTTGGACTCATTAGTACGATGTGTTGGAGTAGATGGTGTAATCTGGTGAGTTGTGGCTGGTAAATCTTCATCATCATCGCCTAGAAGACAGGGCAAACTTGGTGAGGGCTTGCAGAGAGGTGGAGATGTTGGTCGTTGCGGGTCTAGATGCTTGGTAGCTGCCTGTACATTAATGGTAAGTTTGCCAGGCGTGGCTGGTGGATTACTTGGCGGCGGTGCAGCTGGTAACGATTCTCTACGCTGCTGCTGTTTCTCCTCCTTGGAGCGTTTCTTTTTCTTCTTTCTGTCTTTGCTCTTGTGCTGCTCCTCGGCTGTTGCCTTGCCAGCAGACGATTTGCCGCTTAGCAAATCCACCGAATTGTTATCCTCATTGTCTGAGAAGCGAAACACATCGGTCATGTCTGATCTGTAGGTGGTGGCTGTTGAGGGTGTGGCTTCTTCGTTTATTAATTTGCTGTCAAAGTCGTCCATTAGTTGCGCCTCCAAGGCACGACCTGCTTCATCCATATCCACACTGTTGTCATCGTCTAGCTTGCTAGAGGATTGCTGCTGCTGCTGCTGTTGTTGTTGCTGCTGCTGTTGTGCCTGTTGCTCTCTTTGAGATTTTTCACGACGCTTCTTCTCCCGCTTTTCTTTGCGGTGACGCTCTCGTTCCGACAGCTGCTGTTGCTGCTGATCCTCTGTTAGGGTTGATTGCTCTGTAATGGCTGGCTCTTGTTTGTAGGTTTGCAGTGCAGCCGATACTATGGGTCCTGTTGTGGACACACCACAGCTGACAGACATTTCTTTCGTGCCCTCTGTTGGTTCATCAGTGTAGGGAGATTCTTCCTCATCGGAGATGATGCCAAAAATGTATTCCATTTTATCTTCACCTCTCTTGGCTGACACCGGTGGAGCCGAAGTGGGTGGAGAGGAGTTATTGGCATTGTACAGCCGCGTAGAGTCCAGGCTTTTGGATTTCTTGGATTTCTTAAGACGATGCCTTTCTTCTTTAGACAATTTCTCGCCCAAATCGTTGGTGTTGGTGGCTGTGGTGGTGTTGGTAGTGGTGTTGCCACTGCTATTCGTCTCACTTAGATTTCTTAATTTCTCACGTTTCTTCTCTTTGCGTTCCTTGTGCTTGCGACGCTCACTGGCCGAGTTGTCCAACGACATGGCGGCTGCATTCTCAGACTTGAGTTGCTCATCAAAGCTCTCGAATTTGGGAGGTTTGCCGCCGGCATCGACCTCTGTGGCTACCACTAGAGGAGTCTCAAGGGCTGCTTCTTGGGTGTGTGAGGACTTCAAACGCTTCTTGCTCTTCTTGTGCTTCTTACGCGCTTCCGGTGAGTAATCCTTGAGTTTGCTTGTTTCATTGGCACCATAACCAAAGCCAGGTGTATAAAAGTCACCATACTCCTTCTTGATTTCGGTCTTTAGTTTGCGCTCATCCATCGAAGAGTTGGAGTCATGCCGGGATTTGTTAAATTTGTGTTCACTGTCCGAGAGTTGCTCTTGTTTTATCTCAGGTTCCTGCTTAATGACGGCCAAATCGGCAGCTGGCTGAGATTGTGATTCCGAGTCGGAGGCTATGCGAGTGGAGTGTGAGTTCCGTTTGCCCGCTTGGCTATGTTTTAGCACGTTGCGACGTCGAATCTCATCCTCGGAACTATCGTCGGGATCGTTGCACAAACGTCGCAGATTCTGTTGCATTTGCAGCAGCTCACCGGCCTCCTCAGCATCGGAATCTGAAAACATGCGACCACCTTGGGGCATTTCCCCATCTTCATCACTGCTGGAGAGTCCTTGGGTGCGACCATGGAAACTGCTGGTGCTGCCACGACGATCCTCGAATTCGGTGTCAGAGTCACCGTCGTAGCTGGTCGAACGCTTCTTCTTGGCCCGCGACTGTTTCAATTGTGAGAACTTGGCCTTGATCTTCTTCTCCTCGGCCTGTCGTTGCATATTCTTGCAGCTACGGGCCTTGACCTTGTCATACATGGAGACATTGGGACAGTCGTCGGGTATATCAAAGATGGAATGCTTCTTGGAGGCATCATCTGTGTCATCCGAGTCCGCTGAACTCAACATGAGTCGACTGCGTGAGCATTTCGAGGAGGAATGATGTCCTTCGTCTGAGCCTCTGGAGGATTTCCGTTCCACACTGCGACGATGATGATGATGATGGTGATGGCTGCTGCTGAGTTCACCCGCAGAGCCAGAAGTCCTTCGTAGGGGATTATGTGGTGGCTCTTCGTCAGTGTGTGTAGATTCAGCGGCCACCGAGTGACGCTTCTTCTCGCGATGATGATGATGATGATCACGTTTGCTTTTGTGGCGAGAGGAGGAGCTGCTGCTATGATGATGGCCGCTGCTGCCTTCACGCTTTGACTGAGATGTAGGCTGTGGGTGTTGTTCTTCCTCGCTGGTGTTGAGTTGTTGTTTGGGTGTCTCCGCTTCGCTCTTACTATGATGCTTCTCACGTCGATGATGCTTGGAGGAGGAACTTCCACCACCATGTGACTTGTTGCTGCTACTCTTCTCCTCTTTGGAGGAGGAGCTGTTGCACTTTTGTTGTCGATCGTTATGGTTTTCCATGCGTATGCGCTTCACATAGTCCTCATGATTCGGTGCCTGTCCTGCACTGTGATTGCTATCCTGTGAGCTTAAACGACGTTTGTGCAGCCGGGGTACGGGTGAGTTGCGTGAGGATTTGCGAGAGCGTTCCTTGGACAAAGTGTCCGTTGAGGTTACAGCTGGGGAAATCACTTCGGCGGCATTCTCCTTGTTGTGCTGACGTTCCGAGTGGCTGTAGAAAGCGTTAGTCTCTGAGCTGGGTTCGGTTTTGCTTTTGTGGAAGGTGGACATTTCACGCAGGCGAGCCAAGCGTGCCTCCTGTTCCTTTTCACGCTGTTCCTGCTCACGTTGTTCTTTTTCGAGTTGCTCCTTCTCACGCTGTTCCTTCTCGCGTTGCTCTTTGTCATGTTGTTCCTTCTCACGTTGGGCTTTTTCTCGCAGTTCCAGCTCTCGCTGCTCCTTTTCACGTTGTTCTTTTTCTCGCTGCTCCCTTAAACGTTGTTCCTTTTCTTTTTGTTCTCTTTCTTCACGCTCTCGTTGCTCTCTTTGCTCTCTTTCCCTCTCCCGTTCCTTCTCCTCTTTGGCTTTACGCTCTTCACGTTCCTTTTCTTCACGTTCCTGTTGCTTACGCTGCTCTTTGTCACGCTTCTCTCGTTCTTGGCGCTCCTTAAGCATTGCCTTCTCCCGTTCCCGCTCCCGGTGTTCTTTCTCCGTCTCCTCGGATTCACTGGAGTCATCCTCTACTTTGGGTGTGGTTGCTTTTGAGGAGTTTTTACGTTTATCGGATTTTTTACTCTTCTTACTCTCATTATCCGAGCGATTGTGATGCTTGCTGCTCTGCGACTTATCGGAGGAGCTGTTCTTCTTGGGGCAGGAGGAAGCAGAGGAAACGGAAGCCTTGCTCTTATGCTCGTCTTCCTTTTGTACTGTTGCTGAGGAACTGTTACCGTTGGACGATCTAGCCGGTGAAGTGGAGCTGCTGCTGTTGCTGGTGGTGCCCACATTCGTGCTGCCCGGCACAGAGGCTGATTTCTGTAGCAGAGCTCGACTAGCTGGCGGTTGAGGTGTTGGTGGAGCCTCTGGCACACTCAAACTTTTCGTCAGACTGTTTGAAGCCGGCGTTTTCGGCTTGGCTGAAACCGACTCTGGTGGTGGAGGCGGTGCAGGCTGCACAGCTGGTGGAGGTGCCGCTGTATTTGGCAAAGGCGGGTGGCTGGGAAATGGATATTGTAGACACTTAGTGGGTCCCGGTGAGGCCGAGGCGCTGCTGCTGGTAGTTCCTTGGCACGGCTTGGTGGTGGTATTGGTAGCAGCGGCGGCGACCACAGAGGGCGATGGTGATGGACTATTGTAGGGTGACATGGAAGCCTGGGGTGAGTTCATGGGCGATAGGCTGCTTAGACGCTGGAGCAGACCACTTGTTTTACTGGCTCCCGTCGAGGAGGCAACAGTTGCCGTGCAGTTGCCTATAATCGGTGTTGTTTTTGTGGCTGCCAGATTAGGCAGAGCTGGCGAAGTATTCCCACTGCAGAGACCCTGTCGAGTGATCCCAGTTCCAGTTAATCCCAGTGATGAGGTGCACGTTGTAACTGACCCAAATTCACTGCTGGCCGTCGGCTCATACCATTGATTCTTCTTCAGTCGTTGGATATCATAATCGAATACCGAATTCTTGGCCAGCACCGACTTGACAATGTCCGAGGGCTGCAGCTCGTTAATGTTTGGAAATTTATGACGGGAATTGCTGGTGGTTGAACTGGAATCGGTGCCGCTGGAGCTGTTGCTATTGCCGCCACCAGAATTGACCGGATGGGAACTGCTTAAGCCACTCAGATTCGTGTGCATCGACAGCTGCCAAGAGGGTGTCGTGCTCGAGGAATTGTTGTGACTGCCACCCGACCAACGTTCGTAGTTCTCCTCAAAGTTACGCAGTCGCTCATCCAGCGATGGGCTGCCCCCCGTATGACCAGGTACATCCGAATCGCTCGAGTTCGAGCTTAAAGAACGTGGACGCGCGGGACTGGCCATCAGACCGGTCGAGGAGGAAGAGGAGCCCGACTGGTGCTGCGACTGATGCTGCTGCTGTTGCTGCTGGTGGTGATGATGATGATGATGCTGGTGATGATGGTGCGAGGAACGCCAGTAGCGGGAGGAGGGACTGGGCAGAAAAGTGGAACCAGAACTGGTCGAACCAGTGGCGGATGTTGTAGATGCCAGACCCATTAATCCTGAGCTGGCGTTTAGACTAGAATTGCTGGAGGCGCTGCTTGCCGTGGACATTTGCTGCTGCTGCTGACGTTGCTGCTGGAAGAAGAGCACCCCAAATTTGGGCAATGGCAGCCACATAATGTCCCTAACTCGCTCTCGTGTGCGCTCTCTGGGTGGTGGCAGGCGTCTGGGTTCCGTGGGCAGCACCTCCGGCCGCTCATCGCACAGTGGTGTGCCCGGCCTGGAACCGTCCGCACTCTCACCACCACTGGCCTCGTGCGAGTGATGGGAATGTAGCTGATGACCGCGTCCTCGTGAGGCATGATGATGATAGTCATCTGTGGGCGTCAGATTGGCGAGTCCACCAGCTGCACCGCCAGTTCCAGAGCTGGTGGGCTGCTGCATGGTCGTCACTCGACGTCGCTTGGCCGCCAGTGAGGCATTTATCAGATGCTGTTGATCCATGCTGCTCGCTCCGACCAGACCATGACGAAAGGCCGACGAGTTGGACAGAGCGGTTAGGGCGCCCACATCAATGGACGGGCGGCGGGCACTGATCATCATAATCGAAGGCGGAACCGAGGGCGGATGTCCCGGAAATTTGGTAATCGGTGCCGCTTCCGAGACGCGTCGTATTTCGCTTTTACGATTGAGGGGATCATGTATGACATCACAGTTGGAAAGGGGGCTGGGCTTCAGATATTCACCAGAGGAATCCAGCTGAGACTGTGTGGAAGATGAAGAGAGAAAGACAGCTTTAGTTTGATACTGTGATGAGTTGTGTATGCAAGGACCGTAACTGTTATAGATTTTGTTTTAATTACGAAGTAATAATTAAGTATTTTCAAATTAATAAACCAAAACATTAATTTCAATTTATATTATTTTAATTTTAAAAAAAATTGTATTTTAAAAATTAAAAAAAAAAATCAAATAACTTTTTAACTTAACGCCCCATAACAAATATTTGTACATAGATACACTCCTAGTCATTGCATGGACGTAGCAACTTTTCTTTAAAATACAATTCAGGTGATTGTTTAATTCTAGTTCGAACTTCGAAAATCGTTGGAAAAAAAAGTACTCAATGTTACTTTTCTGTCGCTCGCAAAACTGTGCTTTTGAAGATTCTAGAAAGTTCGAAGCAATCAGGTCAAGTTGGTCATTGAATTAGACGCACAACACTATTTTGGTCGGGCGTTATTACTTCGCAGTTCTTTTAATGAAAAACAACTAAATTTAAAAAAACAAGTGTTTTGGACTAAAATTTTACCCCATATTGAGAAAGGCAAAAGTTTTGAACCGTTTCGATCGCGAAAATTTTACTTCTATCACTCGCAAGGCCTTTACAATCGTAAAATTACCAATAAATCGCAGTTCCAAAACTGTTGATAGATATTTATAAGATTGAAAAACATATGGATATATAAAGGAAGAAAACAAGCTGTAACTGCTCGAGAAGAACGTAAAGTTCTTAGAATTGCTTTCAATATTCCGCAGTCTGTTTTTAAAATCAAGGAATTAGCCGGAGTAAATGCAGAAAAATGCAGTAAAATATGGTGAATATTAGGTTCGGAGGTTCGAACGCGAGGTAAAGTTTAAGGTTCGGTTCGCGGACCGGTTCCTGTACTAATCGAACCCATAGGTGTTCCAAAAAGTATTTCAAAAGTGTCTGGTCTTTGAATTTTGAAAGCCTCACCTTCTACGTACATACCCCCCAGCCAGCTTTTTATAAAATTTCTAATAAAATTTGATTCTTTTTTGAGTCCTTTGTCGGATTAAAATAGACATAAATGATACTTTTGGGGAAAATATGCTGCCCAAGCCGAAAATCTTTTTAAACATCAGTTTTGACTTAATTTCGATTCATATTTCCAATAATTTGCGAGTATTGTTCTAGTCGTATTTCAATAAATAACTTTTTGAGCATATCTATGAGTCACTTCCGAGTCTACTTTAAATCGGACATGAATTAAATCTATTTAATCTTAAAAGGACTCATCAGGGCGAATCTTGTTAAAATGATCTTCCAAATGCATTTATTTTCCCCTTTTCCAACTATACTTAAGTTTTTCTTTCTTCTCGAAATCGCAATATGGATTGGATTTTTAAAAAGCATTATTAATTATCAACTCAAGTCTCAGTACTGAATTTGTCAGTGCTGATTCAGACCTGAGAAATATAAACTGCTCCAATTCATGACTGATTTCAGTACTACCCATGAAACTAACCCATGAGTTCATTACTGCAATCATGCCTGAAAGAAGAGATCATAAAGTGTTAGAAGGCCCTGTCTGTGTTAAATTCATGGCTGAAATGCATGTAAAGGCAGCCATGATTTCAGTACCAGCCCTTCCAAATCAGGGCTGATTCAGCACTGATTCAGTACTGAGCCGTACTGAAGGTATACAATGAAACTTTTCTTTTTGTCATAATATTAAGAAACCAGAAAAGATCTTAAGAAATTGACTTAAATGATTGTTTGAACCGAAAGTTTCATGGTCCGTTTTAAGGAAACCGTAAAACCCGAACCGAGCCGGTACTTTGGTGTTCGGTTCAGGACCGGTTTGCAGCCTTGATCTTAAGCGTTCAGGCTTCAAATTGCAAGAGATTATATGACGTGGACTGCTCAATCTAACAATCGATTTAACGACTGATGAAAAACGCTTTAATATAGACGGCTCTGATTGATAATAATACTATTTTGTGAAAAAGATCGAAGTTTATTAAAGCATTAAGGGCAAAGTTATGGTATGGGAAGCAATAACGTTTTATGGAACGATTGACTTAATTTTTATTGAACAAAGTAAGTGCGGCGTGCGCTTTAAATCATTACTGGAATATGTATTATTTTGACACCATGTAGTTCGCATTTTAATACCCTTGCAATTCATTTCCGACCTAGCTTTATTCGTCTGTCCAACATAAAGAGTTTGATAATTAACTGAAAACCTTCCTAGATGTTCTACTTGGCTAGTTTGTCAGGCCGCATAGCAGAACCCAGCCCCAGTGTGACGCATGAAGCTCTATTCAAGCTAGCCCCTTACTTTCCCCTTAGGTTATGTCATTTCGCGGATTTACCACAAATTCTTATAAATTTCTGTTTCGCCCTAAATATCAAAGTAGAAACCATAATAATGGGTAGAATCCAGTATAAAACGGTTAGTTGGTGTCATCAATTCTCATTGAATATTTTCAGAAAGGAAAACAAGCAATGATTTCAAGAAAAGAAACCAGCTGATATTGGCAAAAAAGTAATGCCCCCTGATCATAGTTAATGAGGTAAAGATTCTACTATCGGACTTTGAATAGTTTTTACAAATCTTAAAAATAGAGTGGGGAATCAGGAGTTGGAATCAGCTGCTATTCGCTATTCGGATCAATTCCATTGATTTTTCAACCGTATAATGCTCCTATTCATAACGCTCGAGTCTTGAACTTGATTATTTCGAGCCGAAACGTTAATTTCATAACATGGCCACTTTACTGTCTAGACCGAAACGTATTTGATGGATATTGCTTACACGCAAAATATGTAAAGGAGGACAGTATAAATATAAGGAATCCTTAATTTCAGCAATTAAACAAGCTTGCAGCGATAATTTATTGAACTACAAAAATGCACTGTAATGCTCTATGAATGACCGGATTTTCGAAGTTACAAGAAAACAAGAAGGGCGAATTCATTACTATAAATAATTAAGTTTTCCATTTAATCTAATATTTACCCTTATTTTAATGTTCAGAATCACTTTTCATAGATAAAACATAGATTTTGTTAAGTGCGTCTATTCTATTGACCAAGAATAAAAATGACCTTGACCTGACGGCCTTTTGGTCTAACAGTTATTTGAGTTTAATTGTTATTTTTTAAAATAACTTTTTTTTTATATTTTTATTTAAAAAATTATAAATAATTTTTTAATTTTAATTTCTATTTAGAAATTTAAAAAAAAATAAATTAAAATTAGTTTTTCTATTCTGGTACTTCACATAGGACCTTTCGTTTTTTCTGATATATACGGTCTCTGTTTGTTAAAACACACACACTTACCCCACTGGCATTGGAATGATGATGATGATGGTAATCCATTTTGAGACGCTTGCGTGGACTGACCACGCCTTCATCACCACTGGACGGGCATTCCTCGAGTTGTTCTGGCAAATGGAAACGTTGATTGTGCACATGGTGCAAATCTTTAGGAGTCTTACCACAACGCCGACGAATGGCTGGTGCTCCAATTCCGCTTTGGCCACTGCTGCTGCTGATGTTGTTGCTGTTGCTTAGCGTCACCTCAAGGGTTTCGGCTGCTGCCGCTGCTCCTGCATTACCACAGCTGCTGTTCACGGCTGGCCCCAAGCGTGCAATCACCGGTGAATCGGAACGAAGCGCATTCTCTTCATCCTGCTGCTGAGCCGGTTGACCTGAGCCGACGCCGCTGCTGCTGTTGTTGCTGTTTTCCTCGAAAGGGCGAAACCTTCGACCCATATCATTGAAATCAAAGTCAATGGTATGCCGAGCATTGCGTGCCATTCTCATCCGAGCCTGAGCCAAAGCCGCTGGCGACATTGCCACTGAGCTCTGACCCACCACAGAGGGTAAAGAGGAGGTGGTATTTGATGATGTGGTGCTGGTCACAATGGCCGAGGCAATGCTGGGTGCAGGCATGGCATTGCTAGCAGCCAGGTTACTGGTGCTAGCGATGGTGGTGCTGCTGGTGTTGCTGCTGCTACCCACACCGGCGGCTGTTGTTGTTTGACTTGGCGAGCAGCCATCATTGGAGTTGTTCTGATGGCGGCTAAAGGAGGAGGCACGGGATCTTGACTGGGAGGAGGACTGCGAGCTGGATTCATAACGATTGAAGCGGTTGGAGGGGGTGGAGTTGGTACCTAAGGAAATTGAAAATAAAACTTAGTTTATCATGTTTAGTCCACTCTTTTAGCTTAACCTACCGGCACTTGACTGCTGCTGCGCCTGCGTCTGAAGTTTCTCCTGCTTGTCATAGAAGGCATCCTGGCATTCCCTTGAGGCAAAATCCACTTGCAATTTCTTGCCCCGCATTATAGTGCCACGCATATCCTTGACAGCTGCCTGGGCATTCTGCACCTGATCGTACAGGACCAAAGCCAACTGACGTGACCGATCAATGCTCACCTTGGTCACCGTACCAAAGCGTGTGAATTGCGATTGCAGAAACGACTCGGACACCTTTTCGCCCACGCCATCTATCCAAACACAATTCGTGGGCATGGATTTGCCAAATCCCAACTTGATCCGATTGCTACCCAAATGCTCGCCATCCATTTTACGCATGGCCTTGACCACCGACACAATATCGGAATACTGACAAAAGGCATAGGCATTCAGACCCTGCTTCTTGATATCAATCTCGATGATCTCACCGAAACCCTCGAAATGGACACGCAACTCACTGGCCGTAATGTCTTTCTCCAGATTGCCAATGAACAGGGTGCGCGTCGATTTCGGATGATACTCATCCAGTTCGGCCTCATATGGTCGAAATTCATTGTCCTCGACATCGTAGCCCTGATACGGTTCCACTTCGATTTTACAGCCGAAAAAATGTTTATCATGCGACACCTCCAATGCCTTCTCCACATCCTCCGGTTTCTTAAAACAGACCAAAGCATAACGTTCGGAATTTTGACCCACCACTTTCACCCACGTGACCTTGCCATGCTTTTTGTACTCATGAAAGAGACCATCCTTGAGAGATGTGTCCGAGGAACGGGCGGGCAGATTGCGTACGCGTATTGCTAACGGGCGGTTATCATCGGAATGCACCACAGGATTGGCGGCCAAACAGGAGCTGCTGCTGCTACTTGAACTGCTGCTGCTGCTTGAACTGGAACCGCAGCCACCGCCTGCATTGCCACTGGGATTTGAAGAGTTGCCTGAAAAAAAAAGTGGATGAAAGGTTATAATACATGTGACAAACAAGGTTACATATTCGGTGGTTTACACTGTGCAACGATAGAATAAAAATTACCATGAATTATCAAGAGGTATGAGCTGTATTGGGATTATTTGGTTCATGGTATTATTTCATTAAATTACTTCTTAACTTTCAAATATAACAAAAATATTTTGCAAAGGAACATTCAGCAAAAGTTATAGTATTGAATTCCACGGCATTATATTTGTCCCTGAAGACAATAGCCGATACGCATTCAAAAAGAACTGAGTTTTTTTTCTTGACCTCGAGCCTACAAAACATTACAATAAAAATTAGGTTTTGAAAGCGGAACGAAAAGGGATAATCATAGATTTGCGAGCGATTTTTCAATTATTTTATATACAAAACTAAAATTTCGGTACGAAACCGAGCCGAACTTGAGCCTTAACTTGTACCTAACCTTCTACTTGCGGTTTGTGCAAGTGGCTTCAAATTACAACTTCAAATGTTGGCATAATTTTTTCCACATTTACATTTAAAATTAATTTGAAAAATGCATCAGGCATTATTTTTTACAATAATATTAACCATTAAAGTTAATAAAAACTATTTCACCATTGATTGAAATATCAAAATGATTAAAAAAGTTAGAAGAAATTACTATATTGTTACGGGTACGTTCTTATCTGAAAACTTAATCAGTTTGTATCAAGGCTGCAAACAGGTCCAGATACGAACTCCACAGAACCGGTTCGTCTTGAGTTTTATAAGTACTTCGAACCGGACCAAGAACTGAATCATCAAAAAATTAAGACCTCCTGAACCCGAACCGTACATAATCAGTTAGGAAAAGGATTTGGTTCAAAAAATGCCTTTCGTCATATTTATAAGAACTTATACAGTTTTTTATGCATTTTTTAGGGAAGCTGCGTTTTTAATTCGTAATTAAGTTCGGCATATTACGAGTTCGAAAGGGTATCTAATACAAGAGTCAAAGTTCTGAAAATTTAGTACTAACGTCGAATTTCTTTAAAATGCATAAAATGCACATAAAAGGTAGAGACTACACGTTCAAATTTCAAATACCAGGCACTATTGGAGGCAGTGGAAGTGGTCGGTATGAAGGAAAACAATATTGAATATAATATGGTCCTTTCAAATTAGTGTCGAGCTTTTTTTTCGATTCATTTATATTCACAGTAAATAAAAGATAATTCTTAAACTTACTAAGAAGATTCAAACCAAGACCTTTGGTTCGACATGCTTATAACCCGGAATGGTTCAAACACCCGTTAGGGAATCTTCTGTAAAATTGTTAGAGGTTTGCAGCCTTGCTTTGTAGCTCATTATCCACTTTTCCTCCTCAAGAAAAACTTCAAGGACTTTAAGAGTAGCAAATATATTTCAAACACGTTATTTCTTCACTTCAGCTGCTAATGAAGTTTACTGAAATGTGGATACTCCTTTACGATTGCACCAAATACACCAAATTCAATATTCAATTTCGCTTTTTCAACTTTTCCATCCATCCTACTCTCGCCTCAAACTTTAAGTGCCCCAATGGTTTAGCAATTTCTTTGGATATAGAAAGATTTCTTTCGCGTAACTTCATCTTTGTGTTTAGAGCCAAAAACATTTTTATGCTTTTTGGTAAGAAACTACAAACGAAATATTTTAATTAGAGTTTCGGTAGAATAGATATGTTATATTCTTTATAACTTTATAAAATACTACAAATTTAACGAAATTGCAGTGTTTTGGAAATCAATTCGTTATGTAGAAATCACCGTTGTGCGGGAAATTCGGACTGTATATCTGAAACTACAGTCAACTTTAAAATTCGAGGAAGAAATTAACATGTCCACACAATTTACTTTAAGTTTTGTAGATTATTAAGAATAGCTACTGTGATCAAATTGAAAGGTGAATTTCCCGGATTTTTCCAATCGATAGTTTTTTTTCTTTCTGAAACTTGGTAACACTGTTAGTGACAGCTGTGCGAAATTTCACGTTAAAATATTCATTAATGTTTGGGATACGCTTCGATTTGTGAGTGTAGAATTCACCTGAGATTTTTACTACGTGTAAATTTATAAAACAAAGAAGTTGCATTAAATTTTCTTTTCGGAATGGCATTTTAACTGCGGAAACGTTGAGAATGCTGCAGATATCCTTTGGGGATCAGACTCTGTCTTCAAAGAATGTTTACAAGTGAGAGTGTTGAGAAGAATGTGGTATCTAATAGGCCAAAAACATCGACTGATGAACATCACGTCAACTTAGTCAAAGAAATGGTGCTTAGAAATCTTCGATTGACTATTAGAGACATCGCTGATAGTTTGGGTATATCATTTGGATCGGTGCAGGCTATTTTAAGTGACAAATTGAGCTTGAGAAAAGATCAAAATCGCCAAAAATTCAACAAATATATATTTGACTCCGTGTAAATTTTTTCTCTTCAAGAGACCGCTGCTCCGGGGACATAGTATTGACTCCATTGAAATGATAAAAGCTTAATCGCAGAAGGCTCTGATAGTCATTCCGAAGGATGACTTTGCCAAGTTCTATGATAGCTGGAAAATTCGTTTGAATAAGTGTATTGCAGCGGAATTCGAATTTGATCACAGTAGTACTTTAAGTTTGGTAGACTATTAAGAAATATATTTAACTAGAAATATGCAGTAACAACATACAGTATTATTAACTTGAATGCTATGATGACGAATCTGGGACAAGCGATTCGCAACGAAAAATCGCTAAAGAAAAAGGTTTGGTCCATTTTATCAATAAATTTCCTCTGACAATTCTTAACGCTTTCTTAAAGCTTGATTAAGAACTTTGAAAACTTTAAGTATTTCTACAATATTTGGGCTTTGGAAAAGGGACAACTTTGTAGAATATATATATAGGGAACATCGATTTATCAGTATCAATAAATTGGATAAAATAATAGTAAGGAAAGATAAGTTATAGATAGCAAAACAGCTGGATCCCTGATAATTCATATAGTTTTTTATTTATCCCGTTTTTTAAATTTCCATCTGTCGAGATACCAAGCCAAAGAAAAAGGGAACATGGTTCTAGCTTAAAACCAAACATTTACGACAAATGTGAACCATTTGATTGTCAAATGAATTTGATTTGGAGTGGTTAATAATTCATCAAAAATAGATTTAATGTTAGCCACAAATAATTAAAGGTGGGCAAAGTTGTTTGAAAGCTTTTTAATTATTTAAATTAGAAAACTTGGGGAAATTTTCAAAAGTAAGCTGTATAATTTGGCCCACTTTCTGGTTAAACCTTTGGAACAAAGTTGCACAATGTTAACTATTTAATAAACAAAATTGTTTTTACTACTTACTGGTCACTGCCACGGATTGTAAACTGCGGGAGCTACGACCATCTGCACAATTGCCCGATATCGGACTGGACGCGTGCGAATGTGACGATGAGTGCGATGAGGCTGATGAGGAGCTATGCGAACTGCTATAACTGCTCGGTGATCTTGAATGGGAGCGGCTTGACGAGGTGGTGCTGCGTCCATGCAGGTGATGTCGCGGCCGCGATGACAACGAGCCGACTGAGGAGGCGGAGGTGCCATTGTCAACGGCAGCTGCCAATGCAGCGGCCACATTTAGAATGTCGCCGCTGTTGCTGCCCGTCGCGGCTGCTGCAGCGTCTCCAGCAGCAGCCGCTGCAATTGGCATTGTTGGAGTTGCCGTGGTTATTGTATTATTTAAACTATTACTACTAAAACTATTGTTTGTGATTGTACTTGTCGTCGTCGGCATGCAGGAGGAGGCCGCTGTTCCGGGCGACTCAGAGCCACAGCGTCCCATTCCTGCACCCGCACCCGCTACCGCGCCAGCCTTGAGCAGCTTGTTGAGTTTGCCACCAGCAGCAGCAGCCGCCCGGCTTTGCAGCAGAATTTTACGCGGGTTGGATTGGTGATTGGTGGTGGTGGTGGCGGTGGCCAGCGAATCATCCGCAGCACTGCCCGCATAGGCAACGCTGCGATGCATGGCGGTTGTGGCCGCCTGGGCGGGTGATGAGTACGAGGCGGATGTTGATGCTGTGCTGTAATGTGGTAGATGGTGATGTGGCGGAGGCGGATGCTGATGATTGATCGGTGAGCTGCTCATTGTAAAGCCGCCAGCTTGACCAGCTGCTGAGACGCCGGCATTGCCACTGCCACCAGGACTTTTTAGTTGGGCCGTTGCAGCAGCGGCGGCTTCGTACCATGACTGCGGCACCACCACCCGAGCAACTGCAGCAGGAGGAGCGTTGTTCTGGTGTATTATATTGTTGTTGTTGCTGCGATCGCCTAACGCTTGAGGCGGCGCCGGAGCGGCTCCTGCTGTGGCTGTCGTCGTCGTGGTGGTAATAGTAGTGATGCCAGTACCAGATGCTGAACCATTCCTATAGAGGCGATCTCGAGCACGCGACCTTTCGGCGACTCCGGTTCCACTTCCAGTTGTGGCTGCTGCTGATGCTGATGTGGGGGAGGAGGCGGCTGTGGCGGATGAGGGGCTGCTATTGGATTGGTAACTCACTATGCGGCTGCGATCGTAGTAGTTCCTTTCGTAGCTGTTGTTTGTCGGTGGTTCTTCTGTAGACCTGAGAGGGAAGGGAAGACAAAACAAGAAAGAGAGGGCATTAGTTAAATGATTTTCCCATTTAGTTTTTTCTCTCTCTCGCACCTTCGCATAATATTTTTGCAGTTTTCACTGGGATGCTGGACCCAAATCTGGGCAGTCTATGATTAATGTCTATCATGGAGGCAACTTTAATGATATGGGGGTATTTGTCTCGTTATTTAATTAATATTTTTAAGGTTTTTACACAAGAAATTTCACCCGGCGAATTAATAAACGGGCGCCAAATGACGTCTTCGTCTGTTTACGCGGCAAGCAACACACACAAAAACACACGTATACACGCATACAAATAAACATAATCGCGTGGTGAGAGCTGCCAGATCGTCACAATACAGCATATAACGTAACGACAATGAAGACAACGTAACGTTAACGCTACAGACATCAGGTAAAAACTAATCGTTACTTCCTACCTGAGTAGCAACAACAAACAGCCAACAATTAAAGACGCAAAACCAACCCTCCATAAATTTAAACGCGCAAAAAGGCTCGTCTCACTCCATTGACGCACACACAAGTTCTACTTATGTCTCCCTTACAATAGAGAAGGGAAAACAGGCGCGACCTTAGCTAAAAGTTGCTCATTGTTTTCAGATCGGGATGTTGTTTCCTTTAAATGGACATACATATGTATGCCAAAAAGGGCCTGCTAAATACATAAATACATATTTACATATATACAGTGGTGGCCAAATTTGTGAGCCCACTTAGCACGAATATATTTCTTGGGTAAATAATTAACAATCGAGTACCAACGTTTTTTTTTTTTTGCTTTTCTCAAGTGCCGTTAGTTTCATTACTCCGCTTTCCTTCTTTTGTTTATTATTCTAAATTATTTGCAACAAGCACTACGCCCGCAAAAAGCTGGTCACGAAATTTAGCACCTCAAAACGAATAATTTATTTACAGTATGTCAAGAAAGTGTTTTGACACAGAAAATAAAAATTCACATTTTTAACTTATTTTGCAAAAAAGAGGGGCTTTCTATAAATTGGAAAATTTTGTTCTTATTTTATTCTGATTCTGTATCATTCTGAGAACTAGTATGCAAAAGAAAGTAGACAAATTTATTTAGATTTAACATTTTAAAAAATACAAAACAAATAAAATCCCTAAACAAGTTTGAATCTGGTTATAGAAACTCTATATCTCTAATGGATTAGCTGTAAATTTTAAATTAAAATGTTGACATTGGCCGTGTTCAGCAGAACAACTTGCTCCCTGATCAAGTATAAATTTGCAATTATCTTAATACTGAACTCGAGAGATGCGGCATCATAATAGCCAATTTGAGGTATCATGATACAGGAGCATGTATCAAAGAAATAGTACGCTACTTTGAAGTAATACTGCTCCCTCCAACAGCAGAAACTATTCGATACAACAATTTTTTCTGATATCTGCTCAGGGATCAATTATTTTGCTGAACACGCTGAATGTCTAATTTTTTGGTACATTCGAATCTGGATCTAGAAATTTCAAACTGAGCTGATTTCTACGAGATCCGGATGTACCAAAAAGAGGTAAAATTGGGCAGTTTTTCCATTTTAAGGTCAAATTAACATCTTATTCATAAGGCTGGGATGACACATTCAATTTCTAGACACAACTTATTGTTGAGCGAAACCGATGAATTCGCCGCATACTTTAAAAAGTTATCAAAGAAAATGCCCAAAACGCGAAAAAAGGTTACAAATCTAGTATTTTTTGTAATTTTTTTGGTATTTTGAAATGCCAGGGTCACACTCAATGTATGTAGCAGATAGTTTAAATAGCCTTTTTGACACTGTCAGAAACGGTTGCTTTGTCTAGGACTCATCATCAGTTGGTTATAAGAATAATCAACAAATATATCTTTTCTGGACATCCGCTGCAAACAACATCAATTCTGAATATGTGGATTCTGCATTCTTCATTGGCTGAATTTTGAAATGTTTGCCTTAAACTGTTTGTGAACATAATTATATATTTGTTCAAACAACTTTCTTTTGTTGTAACATCAACTGCGCCAATACAACTTGCGAAAAAAGCGCTTGCTATGCTCTCCCAGTTTGGGCATTATATAACGCAAGAGATCTTTGACTGCTGGACCCTAACATGCAACTGAAAACTATATTGAGATTTACCTAATATGAGTGAGACAGTCATCCATACGTGTGGATAGGTGGTAGCGTAGGCGTGATCCGGACTCATTCTTTATGATGTTTGTGGCTGAACTCTTCCGGATAATTTTTCTATCACCAAAATGCAATATGCCTTGTATATTTAATTCAAATATACCGTTTGCTTCTCATTGAAGAAAACTTATTTTTTTCTTCTTTCGAGATTTCATTTTGAGCAATGAAATAATAATAATATTTAATAACAATATGGAAATCTCCTAGATTTACCAAATCCATTAAATGTCAACCGAGTTGTTACAAATATTGAATCTAGTAGAATCAATTCTGCCTACTGCGCTGCCGGCAGCAGCAAATGCCTCTGTCACTCATCAACAATATTGTGAGGCGAATTCAAAAATGCTTTGTCTCGCTCACTCCAACGACGTTTCCCCATTATCAAAAAATTGTGACAATAATTGTTCGTAAAAATTGAATGTGTCATCCCAGCCTAAGAGATATGGATTTTCTAAGACCAGATTCGGGCACAGCGTGACAATCCTATCTTGAATCAATAAATTATTTTCCATTTGAGCTTCCATACTGAGCAAATATGAGTGTTAAGAGTTTTTCAATACACTTTCTTGACACTTACAAAAAAACGAGAGCGTAAGTTAAAGTCGGCTCTAACCGACTTCGATATACCCGTTACTCATGGAAACAAATTTTTAATAGCCTTCCTGGGGTCCTGTCCACCTGAGGTGGGTCAGCCGAAAAGTATGCAACATTTTTTAACTCGGCTATTTATTATCCGCCAGATATTAATAGACATTTGGCAATTACTAAATCCAACATAAATGACTCCAAATTCATCACGATAAACAGATCAAAAAGACAACAAAACTTTTGAAAACGTATCACCTTTCCTAATAAGACAGTCGGTCAAGCCCGACTATTACATACTCTGCACCCTTAATGTCGCAGCTCGAATTTGGTCACGAGTCAGGCGGCCAGTTAACACACAACGCACAACGCAGTGCGCTCTCTAAGTCTCTCTCTCTCTTTCTCTCTCTCACTAAGATTGCTGCTGAACGCAATGCTTAGGTTATGGGTGGGGTGGGTGGTGGGTGTTAACTGACCGTTTTTTGCTCATAACTTGAGATCTGTTCATCCGATCTTTATCATTCCTTCAGCAAATCGATAAATAATTTTAAGTACTAGATATCTCTAGAAAGTACGAACCATCTATCATCAAAACTGTAGGAGATATGACGTTTTTTCCAAATTGCGGGGGCGTGAGGGGGCGTGGCAAAAATTGAAAATAAACTTGATCTGCGTGCAGACAAAAGGAGTCTACATTTCAAATTTGGTTGCTCTAACTCTTCTAGTCTCTGAGATCTAGGTGTTACAACAGACGGACGGACGGACGGACAGACGGACAGACGGACAGACGGACATGGCTATATCGAATCGGCTGTTGATACTGATCAAGAATATATATACTTTATATGGTCGGAAATGATTCCTTCTGCCTGTTACATACATTTGCACGACTTTAGTATACCCTTTTACTCTACGAGTAACGGGTATAATAATTTTATGAGTTTTATATTTTTTACAAGAAAGTCGGTCAAGCCCGAATCAAAAGTAGATAATTTGTGCCATTTACAGTTTACTGATTTTAGACCGGATTCGAAGCAGTTTGTAGGTTTATTATATGAAGTTAATCATTTATTGCTCAAGACTGGATCTTAATCTGAGTTAACTTTGTACTGGAAATTGTGTAGGTGTAGATTGGAACTATAGATCTTAATACTAATCTCCCTTTTCCAAACTGTTTGGACAAGTTTAAATGTTAAAACAAGTAAAAGAGTGCTACAGACGAGTACCCCGACTGCAAAATACCCTGCATCAAGCAATGTTGTGTTTTTGCACGGATCTAATTGTGGTTTTCAGAATTCAAACTCAGAGTTTAAACTTAAAAATTGAGGCTCTGACAGTTTTCCGAGGTTGAAATGGGGAGGAGGAAGAATTTTCCAAATTTGAAACCAACTTAATATGGGTACGGCATACACCTACATACATGCAAAAATTGGTGGCTCTATCTGTTATAGTCTCTGCGATCGACGTGTTCGTAAGGACAGACAGACAGGTTTTCGCTGTTAAAAGGTGGAGGACGAAGTTTTCAAAATCTGAAACAAACTTGATATGGGTAAGGTATACACCTACATACATGCAAAAACTGGTGGCTCTATCTCTTATAGTCTCTGAGATCGACGAGTTCGTACAAGCAGACATACGGACAGACAGACGGTCATGGCTAAATCGACTCTGCTGTTGATGCTGATCAAGAATATATATACTTTTTAGGGTGGGAGAAGGGGTTCAACGATACCTTTTTCCCATTTTTAATGGGAACAGGGTCTTCATGGCTATATTTGTATACACCCCCGCATGAGAACACTGTAAATAATTCATTATTATTGATAGTATAGCCTCGCAAGCAATCAATTAAACAGGTGTGCCTTTTCCAATAAAATTCCCATAGTGTCCCGCTTTGCAACTGCTCAAGTGTAGATAAAATTTGAATATTATATTAATTTTCTGTGAGTATACATATTCGAGGGCAGTTTAATAAATCAGTAACTATTTAAATGATCTGTGTGTCAACTACCATCTGTTATTAGTCTACAGGCGGGGCGGTCCAAATAGAGAAGAGGCCACAAAAATGTACTATGGGGAGCTCAGAGTCCTTTGTCTCAAAAAATGAAATACCAGACCAGCCATTTGGGGCAGAAGCATGCACATTAACAGCAGCGGATGAGGAGGCAATGGGCGTGATCGAAAGAAAAATCTTTTGGAGGTTATATGCATCTTTAAAAAATGGCGATATTGAATTCGAATGAATCACGAACTGTATGAGCTCTATGGGAACACTACCCTGTAGTACCGCTGCACCGGTAATGCAGCGTTGTACCGACCCATCACCACACCAACGACTGGTAATGCAGCGTCGTAACAACCGGTACGTTTTGCGGACATTCCTGGTGGCTACGGATTCGTTAGAACCAGCACCGGTGCATCGTTACTATAGGGTAATCTATGGCTGAAAAAGCTGCAGTAAAACCGCTGACGACTGAAACTGGGATGGAAAGATAAGGCAGGACATTGCCAAGCTGGGTGGGAACAACTGGAGCCAATAATAGTAGCAGACGAGACCGTTAAGCGTGCAAAAATAAAAAGAAGTATCAGAATCAATATTCTATAAGTGTAATTCAGGGGCCGGCAAAACACACATGCACATTTTGTCTTTGGGTGTGTGTGTGTTTAGCTACACGAGAGCGCGCTTATTTAGCACATCTTTGTTGTTGCAAAAGAGAGCAGTATAAGCTCGTATACTGTCGGTGTGTCGACGTCGCAGCCGCAGAGCTTTGTTCAATACACTGGAGACTGAGACGTGCCGGAACTCTGGTATAATTAGTTGGATCGAGCTTTTGCAAGTGTATTAAAACTTGAGCACACACGAAATGAGCTTAGACATAGATTAGAATATATAGACTTTAAAACCGCTTCTGGCAGAAATTAGTCAGCTGCTGGCTCTCACTTCCGCTCTCTGGATACACTTGGAAATATATCCGTCTCGCTCTAACCACTGTGATTTCCTACTGGCACTATAAAGTATCTTTTTGGGCACCATCGTTTAGCACCAGCAAAATAGAGAGGCAGAGTATTATCTCTAATACTCATTCTCCATGGCTTTTTCTTCTCGTTTTTAGCTCCAAAAATCCAATTTCGAACTCAAAATGATAATTTTTATACACTTGAAAAGTGTATTACAATTTTGCGGAGAAATTTGCAACGCATAAAAGGAACCATTTCCGACGGCTTAAAATATATATATTCTTGATCAGCATGATAATAAAGTTAACTTTGCTTTCTCGATTTTTTTCATATTTGGAAATTCCAAAACTAGTCTGCTTTCAAGGTTTCAACGATTTGCAAATGAAAAAGTTATCCGCCCAGAAACAAAGAAGCAGGCAAAGCAGTGATATAAGGTCTAGTGCAAGATCATCATACCGTCAGTTTATTGGGATGCACTTTATAAGGAACAAAACAATCAGCTTGAAAAGTAATTCAGAGCTGTCTTACAGATTCGGTATAGATTTGAAGCATAGTGCTCTGAACTAAACTTAAACGCCGAACTAAATGTACATACATAGTATAAAAAGAAACTGCTTAGAGAAAAGAAATTTTTTATGCTATTTTAAATAGTTATTCGGTAGTTTGGCAGAAGATTCGGGGTCTTGAAGTTATGTTTTCTCCTGGACTCATGTATGTGTACAAGTGTGCATTTCCAACGTTTAAGTTCCCAACTTTAAATAGTTCTCATTGCTAAAAGAGACGGTTGCCAAACCTCTAATCTTCAGCAAAGGTCTATAGGTACTGATGATAGGTTAAAGATTCTTAAAAATGAATTTGAGAAATTCTACACAGGAAAAAAATCTGATATATTCGGGCTAAAATCAATCCCAAACGATGTCAGAAGTCGGTCAAGCCCGGATTTTCTCAAACCAAGTACGAGAAGGATTGATTTGAGTACGAATTTTACTATCCCAGAATTCTTGTCTTCATGCCGACTTTAGCTCACACGGGATTGATTTTATCTTGTTATTCGAGTTCGCTTTGATCCCTCAGTCGGATCCAATCCAGAAGGTCCGATATTGATTTAAGCTCGATCGATATTCGTACTTGATTTGGTCTCGAAGTTGGCTGTGTGCAAAAACACTCGAGATTAAATTGAGCTCGATACTCGAACTACATTCAATCCGATAAAGGATTGCATCAAAAATGGCTGAGATAGACTTTAGCTCGATGTTAAAACTCATTTTGACCCCGAAAAAAAAAGAATCCCACAAGAACTCCATACTACTTTTTTAGCGACCTTTTTGATTATCAAACCAGCAAGTTCTATCCAGCTCGAGTTTATTAGTTTGCAAACACCTGTAAAAGCAGGACACAATCAATGGACCCAGCAGTACTGAAAACCAGTCCAGGCCTTTAACTAGTCCGTAAGGGCCACCTCTAGCCTATGGGCATAGCCTCGAAACTGTTCGCTATTGAAGACACTTCAATAGACTTGATCCATCGACTGCAATTCAGCAGCTAAATCACGAGTCAGGATCATTTGATTTTCAAATAGGATCCGTACTTGAAATGAGCATTTTCGGATTGATCCAAGCCTATTAGGATTGTTCCAATTCTTTCTTACTTGAAATTTCAATCCGAAGGTAGAGATCAAATCAATTTTATTGGTCTTGATTTTAGCTCGTGTTTTATTTCTGTGTAACTACACCCAAAGAAGAAAGAAACTTTCTGAAAAAATGTTTTAAATGTGCTTTGAGTCAAAATTCAACTTCACTCAACAACAGCATGAAAAAGTATAAGGAACATCTTAGACGTGCAGCTACAAATGTGTGCGATGCTACAGTGCGATATGACATTATTTCTTCCGTCCGGGATATGGAAATTATGTAGCTGAATTTCTAATTTTCTGCCTTAATTTGGTACATTTTTCTAAAGTGTATTAAATAAGATTCCATCGTGTTCTGCCTCCTCTTAACTAAGAATGGTTAATTAGCTGCGTAAAAAAATGATGTTCAACTTGAAATCTTATCACATTCGCCAACAGCTAAATCCTTGTTGTTCTTCTCTTTCCAAACAAATTCTAATCTACAATTATACTTTTCAAACAGATTCATACTGCTACCCGCCAAATCTCTCACATGCAGCACAAACTGATGAATTGAAGCAATCTAAAGATTTTTAAAGCCGCATTAAGCGCTTTAAGCGCCAGGCAGTAGAAGCACTTAAAATATGGCCATATAGAACAATCCCCATATAATGTATGTATGTATGTATAAGCTAGATGAGGCTGCTGTATGCTGCAGTTTCCAGCTCCAGTCAGAGCTCTGGAAACGTCGACGTCGGCTCAGGTCAGAGCATGCAGCGGACAGAGACAAAATGGCAATGTTGCAGGATGGCGGCGGCGGTGATGACTCAGGCGGGTGGCTCAATTGATGTACATAGCACACACACACAAACACGGAGGAGCACGGATGCATTCAAAAGAGCGTGTGTTTGCCCGGCATGCGCAGTGAGGCGGTCGAAAAATCAATTCAGCTAAAAGTGCGCCCGGTTTAGAGAATTGCAGGGACCGGAGAAAGCCCAACCAACACCAACAAACAACAACAGAATGGGCAGGCCACATTGTTGCGCCAACGTGCCGAGGGGGAGAGAGCGGAGACAAAGTAATCGTGCCGGCCCAAGTAAGGTGGGTGGGAATTTTTGTCGGTTGCCTGTAAATTGCATTACTGCCTTATGTAATACATATAGAGAGCAGCCAGCAGCCAGCAGCAGCTTCCCTCCATGCTGTGTCCTGGCAAAAGTTTCTCAACGAACGTCCTTGTTTGAGGTTATCTCTGTGTATTTGGCGAAATGCTTTTCGTATATAGAGAGAACGGTATATATACTGGGACTTTTTATTTTTGTTTGTTCTTTTGCAACTCCCAAATTCCTGAAATCCTTTTTAGCCTTTCATTCAATCATTGTTGGGCGGTGTCGGGCTTTTCTCTGGTGCTGCCCACTGTCGTTGATTGCAGTCAAAGTAATTTGAGGGAAATATCTGAGCCCGCGTTTTGCCTAGCCCCGGCGGAGCCAACAGCAGCGGCAGCAGCCGCAGCAGCCACTCCTGCTTGCCTGGCACAAGTTGAAGGACACGGGAATGACAACGTGGGCGGATAAGCATAAACATGAAGAAGAATGTGGCTAAGAATGACAAAAGAACAATTTATGAAGAATTCGACTTTATTGCATATCCTTTTCTAAAGGAAATACCTCGTTTTAGAACTATTCACAAGTATAGTCTCAAAGGAACGACAAGTTTCTGCTTTTAAAAAAATTAGACAAATCTCTAAAATTATATTAGAATATGTTAAATGTAAATAAAGATTTTGGAATTCCATTAACATGAAGACCGACCATTGGAGGCTGATGACATCAAAATCAAAAAAAAATGATTGAAAAACCACCTTCAAAATGTGGGATACTTTGAAGGAAATGCACCTTGCTTTGCGTATCAATATCTGTGATTCATTGCTCAAATGAAACCAAAACGATAGGTTTTTGAAACGAATCATAACGAGGCGAAAAGTAATGCTGTCTGTTTGGTGGAATTGTAGAGGTGTCATTAACATTAAGCTGCTGCCACGGAACGAAACCATAGTTTCGGATAGTTCGGACTGAGTCGTCAGCTATCCGAATTGGACAATCAAATTAAATAGAAGTATTCCGGATTATACCGCGGGGGTATCCGTTTACCACATATCGCTCACTTACTTCAGGACAGGCATAACTCACAAATGGGTCAGGGATTTGAAAAATCATATAGTTGAGTTAGGGGGGGCGCAGGGATACAAACTCCTTGTGAACCAAGAATTCGTTTCACAAGGTGGTTGTTGAGGCTTAAGGTTTCAGCAACAATATTTGCAAATTTCAATATGAATCGGTGATCAGGAATGCAAAATTGCCCTTAGCACCAAAGGATTGGTATCAACTTCCCAAACAGAGTAGGCAACACAAAAAAAAAAAAATTCAAGTCTAACATTTTCCGTTTTGGGCTAAAAATTAAGCTAAAGCCCAAATTTTCTTGAAAATTTGCTTTATCGCTATGAGTTGAGATGTGGCAGAACCTAAAGCTAAAACTTAGGATTCTTAAACACACTGAAATATTGCCAAAATGTTCCCTATTTGAGACTACTTAGCCAAATTTTCTTCAAAATTTGGGCTAAAAGGGGCAAGTTTGGGAACTTTTCTGAACTTTTCAGAATAGATTTATTGATTTGGCAATTTTTATATCCTTGCATGTTTGTAACGCATAGAAGGAAGCATCTTCGACCACATAAAGTATATATGGGTGATTCCATGAAAAATCGACCGCTCAAATTTTTTTTGCCCGAAATAATTTTTTTCGTATTTTTTGTTGTAAAGTAGTATATGGGCATTTCCACAGAAAAGTCCACCGAGACCAAAAAAGGAGAAGTACTAAAAACACTATTTCTTATCATATTTTCATGGGGAAACAATCAAAATAAACTAATATGAGCCAATCTTAAAAATATTCATAACCCATTTCGAGATTGTCAAATGCAAAGTCGCTCAAGCGACATTTTTCTCATTTGGATACCCTTTGTTGTCATGAAAATGCCTTTAGATTGCATTGATTTTTGGTCTCTTATATATTTCTCAGCGTACAAAGAGTTAAAAAATATTGCATAAGACACCATAAGAAACTATATGATTGCAATTAACTGTAAGTTTTTGCTTTATATTATAACAAAAACCACATAAATGTAATGAGGAAATTTAAGTAACGTAACGTCACGTCAGATACTTATGCAAATAAATAAAAATTGAGCATATATTTTTGAATAAGGTAACCTGGAAGATAAACTTGAATTATTTCAAATCATACTACAAAAATTTGTATACAAAAAGCTTTGCCCAATTCACAGAGTTTTGCAATTTTCTAAAATAAGTCAAAACCCACTTCCGTTTTATGTACTCCTTATGATCGATTGATGTTATTGTTTTTGCTGTTTATAGTGCAACTTAATTGCTACCCAAATATAAAACCATCTTTTTAAAAATCCAAGATTTTAATATATTTTAAAAACATTTTTTCTTACAAACGTAACGTCACGTCAATTTGGAAATGCCCATATACGTATTCTCAGCATTTTGCCGAAATATGCTTAATTTGCGGGAAAAAATGATTTGAAAACTTAGATTTAAAAAAATTTAATTATTTTCAATTGCTTGCTATCCAAAGAAATTGGTAAAAAAAATATTTTAAAAATCTGTAAATGTACATCCGATCCCAAACTTTCAAATTACTTACACTTAAAAATTTTAAAAAAATTTTTTGGTCACCAAATTGCGAAAATTAGTAAACAAAAATTAATTGCCGCGAAAGGGACGTTTTTTTCCTTCATTTTTTTCTTAAAATTCTGTCTGGTATCCAGGAATTTACTGTATTAAGCTGTAAATGCTGTAAATGGGAAATGGAATAGCTCCAGAGTTAAGGACTTTATGCTCATTTTTTTAAAATTCATTTTCAATATCAAGATTCAATATCAGATTTATGTCCGATTTCTCTCCTTCCAAATAGGTGTTATGTGTCAAATAAACTAACTATTTACTCTCTTATTTGTTAGTTTATGCGACAGATAGCTCTATGTAGAAGATGAGAAATCGACCCTTATACCCTGTTCCCATTAAAAATACATAACATAACCTTGCGATGGAGCTTTCAAATGATTACCGATAAACAGATTACCACAGCCACAGAACTCTATGAATGGGCCAACGAATTTTTACCAAACATCACAGTACGATACAGATACACAAATCACTATAATACCGGCTACTGAAATTTTTAAAATCACGATTTTCGAAATGACAAATTATGCAAGGGACACAAACTTTCCACTCTATTAAACCACAAAAAATACTTGTTACTGATCAATATTTTAGAATTCTAGAATACAATTCTGCCAAGTACGATCCAAATCGACTATAGCTGCCATAGGAACTAGTGGTCGAAAAAGTAGTTCTACTGAGAAAAACTTTTTTTTTTCAGTGGTAGCGTGTTTATACCTTCCATTTGTAAATATTATCAATTTCCACACAATTTTGGGGAGTTTGATAAAAATCGGATGAATATATCGTGTAGCTGTCATACAAAAAACTGGCAAGCAAATGCTCAAAGTAGTGGCGCCATCTAATGCTGAGTTTGGGAAATAACTCAGCTTAGAATGTTCGGCGAAAATCATTTAAAACCTCAATTTATTATAAATTAAACAAGCTGCAAAGGAATATAAATTTCGGTCGAGCCAAACTTAGCTTTCCTCTAATATTCTTATTGATTTTACCAATTTAAACGCAAAATCAACATAAAAATCATGAAAAATCAACTGTGCGTGTCTTCAATTTCAAACTGCAAACATTTTTGATTTCTGCTGCGCAAATTTCAGTTGCCCCTTTTATATTTGTCGAGCACGGAATTCGAAATTGAGAACTACAAGTGGTCTCATATATGAGATATGCATGTGAATGTTTTTAGGAAGGTTCAAACAAGTAATTTCTTAGACGTGTTGCTATTTGCGTCCGCTGTGGCACAACGTGTTAAGACGTTTTTATTTGTGTGTAACTACAAAACGAGAAAACTTTTCTTTTTAAGAAAAGCCAAGAGAGCTATTTTAGAAGGTATGTAGAAACATCTTCAAAACTCAGTGCGAGCTAACATAATAAAGTTTACGTCCTAAAGGCTGTAAAACATTTTGTGTTGTCGAAAAGTATTTTAAAGAGCTTCAATTTGACGCATGCTAAGAAAGTTTCACGATTATCTTTTGCTTTAGTAATTTTGGAAGACTTTTATAAAAGCCAAATTCTAATCTAAAAAATCAGGGCGAAAGATCGACATACATTTCCAAAAAGATTCTCAAACACAACTTTCATGTATACCAAGCAGAGTCTGACTAAAGCCCCTACTGCTCGTTGGGATAAAGAGATTAAATTCAATGAGATTATTTATATAAAATCATATTAGAAAAACATGAAATAAATTATCCCACCCAAAAAAAAAAGGTCAAATAAATGCTCTGCTATGAAATAAATTTCCAGATAGTATCTGCTGCTGTTAAATGTTTGCCTGCGAGCATTCCTCTTGGCTAACCCCCGGAGGGAGCTGCTGCTGCTGGTGCACTTAAATTCATTTCTGTATATATATTTTACATAATGGGATGCGCATTTAAAGCAATGATGATGATGATGATGCTGCTGCCTGCAGTTGGCTGCGCCGTTGGCAGCGGCTTTAAAATTATATAAAGCCCGTGAGGAGCAAGTGGGTGGCCCATCGAGCCATGGGCGTAAATGCAGAATGCAGGCAACTCTCCTCTCATTATTAACTTAAACGGGCGACCTCAATTAAAGTGGTGTTTTGTGGCAACCACAGCAGCCAGAAGGAGGAGGAGGAGGAGATGTGTCTGTATATATATAAAAGAGGATGTGAATGTGAATGTGTGTGTGTGTGTGTGTGTGGCTGCGACAAAGTCAGAGGGCAAAGTTGAATAAAAGTTTAAGCAAAAGGCGACAACGTCGTAAAAAAAAATATGACGCAGCACTGCTCGAAGAGGCAAAGTGACGCAACCGGAAGCACGGCTGATGGGGACGATTGGGAGACCGGCCCAGGTCTCTGAGTATTGAATGAAACTTATGCAAGCAGGAGGTGGGCAGGAAATCATTTTTACTGCTGTTGTTGTTGGGGCAGGCGCATGCGCCAACCAAATTCCTTTATATACGAGACAATATTCCATGTATTACATAGTCTTTATACATATATACACATAAAGGAGGATGTCCTGGAGTCCACCCACAGCCGCAGGGGCAGGGCCATAATAATAATAACAACAACAACAACATGAAGTGGGAAACACGACATAAATTGCAGCAGTAGGCAAAAGCAAAAGACAAAAATAGCAAAAGAAAATTACTAAAAATGTGCAGGCAACTAACAATCAGCTACTCCACACGAGCTCCTTCTCTCACGGGTGCTCTGCTGAAAATGAGGTCGTGGAAATGGAAAATGAAAGCAGTTCGAGCAGAGAGACAACAAACGACCGACGCCATATTGGTTTTCCATGGTCAGGATGGATGCTGCTGCTGCTAATGCTGCTTCTAACGGAAATGGGAAGCTGAGCTGCAAAAGCTTAATGCCGGCTATACACAAGTTGTTGTAACTGTTTTTGTCCTTCCATGTGCAACTAATGAACAAGAACAACAACAACAAAAACAACAACAAGGAGGATTTTGTGCAGGCCACTTGGGAGTGGCTTTAAAAATCTACAACTACACAGAAACAGAACAATGGGTTGCAAAAACATTTTCATTGCCTACTTTTGAGCGCGTGTGCAAATTATTATCTGGAAAACGAAGACGCTGCTACCCGCTGCTGCTGCTGCTGCTGCTGCACAAGAGCCACTCCCTGAGAGCAAGTAATGCAAAGTAATTAAATAAATTTCAAATGAATTGAGTTATTTCAGTAGCACGTACTATTTTTCACTTATTTTTCATGGAATTCTATGAGTATGAGTTGCTGCCAATCTAAGACTAAGACCAAGCAGGACACAAGGTTTGAGGGTAATTTCAAATACTGTGGGAGGTTCCTAGAAAGAGTTTAATAATACAGAACCGGTTCGGTCTAGGTTCTTGTGATGCCCAAAGCAAACCCGAAACCCAACCCTGTTTACCCGAACCCTTTTTTATTGAAGGCATTTGGTTATATGGATCCTGGAAATCTATAAAGCGCGGAGAAAAATGCTGATTACAGAAGGCAAAACTTAACTACTTACGCTGAAGCGCGTAGTTTAGTCCCTTGAACAAAAATTTCCCAAAGGGACGAAACATGCGGTAAAGAGTGCGCAATGTCTAACCTAGACTGAATGCTGAATGGCTCGCAAAGCCAGAAGGGGCCATTAAAAGCCTTCCATTGAGTCCATTGAGCTTAAAAACCAATTGCAAATATCGGAAAATGCTGACAAACAGTTTGGAGAGAATGTCACCTCACTGCCTGAATTCCCTAAAACAGGGGTGACTTCTTTGAAAGACAAATATCATTATCGCATATTTTTCCGAGGCGATATGTCGGAAATCCAATATTTTTTGGTGATATTTTTGTTTTGTTGCGAATAACTATTTCTTGTGCTCAAGCTTGTCTCTGGACATGTAAAGTAAAATGTTTAAAAGTTATTTTATTAAAGTTGTAAAGTTGTAAAGACCAGTGGCAACTCAACTAATGTAAAGGCGCACTTAAAAGCAAAGAATAAAGATGCTTGGCTAAAAAGCAGCCCATCTTTATAAACGGTAATTGCAAATATAATTGATTTTGACTTCTGGGAATTTGTGGGAATTTTAATTTCCCGTTACTACCGTTACTGGATCGGGATACCATTAAGTTCTGGATGGAAGAGAAAGACGCATTGTTGGCATTGTCATATCTTATTACACCGGGAAACTCCGTGTCATTGGAACACTTGGCTTCGACTATAAGAAGTGTGGTTTTTGATACCAGAAACCGAATGACCGATGGGCACATAACTCAACGGTTCTTCCTAAAATCTCTGTCTAACGATTATTGATAAAATCAGAAGTTTTAACGTTTCGTAGATTTAACTGAATAAGTTTTTTCTTATGCCTTGTAGTTCGAATGATCTATTTTGAAAGATGATGAATATAAAGAGTAAACACTTCTTTCGGTCCATTAATTTAAGCTCATGAATAAGTTTGCAGATCAAATCAGGGGCCGGCAAAACACAGACATATGTGTCGGCTGCGACGGCGGCAGAATTTGGCTTGCCAAGCACGCGTGGCTGCCTTTTCAAATTTTGAACATCGCTGATTTGGACTCAAGCGCGAAAAATATTTTAGTTTCTTGTATGTTAGGCGACCATTGAATGCCAAATACATACAACGATCGTTGTCATTTAGTGGCCTGCTTAGTTGCCAGCTCTTAACCCGATTTAAACCGAACTTTGGAGAATAAACCACAAAAATAACATAAGGACCTCTGGTCTAAAGTGAAGAAATTATGAAGCGAAATTTGTAAATCAAGTTGAGAAGTCTTGAGGGTCTCAATGCCTACCCGATGTGCCAAATATTAGACTGTAGAACATTTAGTTTTAGTTTTCGGATTTTTCTCAAATATTTTCTGAAAATTATAATTAATAAGTTTAATTTTAATTCTAAGATATTATTTTTTAAAGTATTTGCTAAAAGATATTCACAATACGAAATTCATCTAAATAAAGGCAAATCACTCTCAAGGTGTTATTTATTTTTACAGCAGCTATACATAGAATGCCTGTCAGTATGCATGCTTAACAATCAAGGCAGATGATTTACATATGCAGTCTAAAGGGCATTTTAAGTCTTGGAATTCAATCAAATCATGCGGAATTGACATCTGGCATTTATTCAAAATAATACAAAGGGGGTAAATGCTGGAAACCGAACCTTTACGGTGTGGAAATCAAACCTCCCTTGAAATGGCAGCGGTTTGCAGCCCGGACTAAAAGTACTTTTTTCATTCATTTTTATTTAAAGACCACACTTTACACACGGTATCATGTCTAGTAAAGACAAGTAAAGAAAGTGGGGAATAGTGTAAGAGTTTTGGCATCCTTGGGAATCATGTGATTCTCGGGGACTGTGGAAATTTTAGGATGGGCGGGACTTGTAATAAATATATTGATTCTCTAGAGTAGAGGTTCCTAATTAATAGAAGAAATTTGGGATCAATCGATTGATCCCTCAGTCAGATCCAATAAAGAAGGTCAGACATTGATTCAAGCTAGAGTACCCGAGATTAAGCTCGATATTTAACTATATTCAATGCGAATAAGGATTGACGTAAAAGTGCCTCTTATTGACTTGAGCTCGATATTTTAAACTCATTTTGACTTCAAAGAAAAAAGCATCCCACAAGAACACCTTAATGCGTTTTTATTGAAATCTTTTCGATTTTCATAGTAGCCAGTTTTAGCCGGCCTGAGGTCATTAGTTGTTTGCATACAACTGTAAAAACAGAACACAAACAACACCACAATGGAGGCTGGTTGCTGTCTTGGCCCATTGACTGCAATTGGACAGCTACCTTCTCATGTCGAAAGTGCTATAGCTGGTTGGGAATTCCAAGGCAACAAATGTGCAAAAAACACTCAACATTTAGCGTAACTGTATTAGTGAGAGATTTTCTCTCTTACCCAGCGGCGCACAGCTAAATGTGTCGAGCCCACATCATGCATTACAACAGCCTACAAGTATAAAACACTCTCGCTACACTTTGTATACCGAGTTTTCATAAGAAGTTTGTCATGTCTTCGATGCTCGTTCGTTTTGTGGTTTTCTGTAGGCATTCACACACAAACATATATGCGCGTGTGTGGAGTTGATTTTAGACGTGTACGGCACACGGCGTGCGTACATCTCGCCATCAGTTAAAAAAAAAAAACTAATTTTAGATAGATTTAAGTCGATTTGTTTTATTTTTTGCATATTGTTATGGCTAATAAATTGGTTAAATAGGATCAGTGTTTCAACCGATTTACTAGTCTATATACCTTTTACTCCAAAGTACATTAAGTGGTAAAGTATCTGCATTACAACATAGCATACTATGTGTATCGTTTAGTGGGCGTACCATCCACATCGCCCATTACATTACTTAGCTTATTTTATGCAGTTGTAATGGGTCTCCGAAAAGCGTTAGGCTATCGCCCACTTGTCGATTACAAGTAATGAAGTTTCGAAGTCCACAAAGCGGCCACGCTAATGTAAAAACTGGGTTGTAATCAATGCTGTGTGGCATACAGCCTTCGAAGTGTTTCAGAGGTGCTCGATTAGGTAATGTATTTTTTTAGGTATTTTGTGCCGCTGGGTAGTTTGAAACTTGCTCTCTGTTTCATTTCGTTTTGATATTGGAATTCCGTACTTACTTCAATCTCGAGCCAGGATAATTTGATTTTCAAGTTGGATTCGTACTTGAAATAAGCATTTTCGGATTGATACAAACCTTTTAGGATTGTTTCAATTTATTCGTACTTGATTCAACTACAATACAATGTTAGTCTTAACAAAGTAACAATTCTGTTAGCAATAAGAAAGACCCAAGCAAAGGAAGGTTATATGATGCGTTGCGTGGGGGCTCAAAATTAATGTATTAAACAAGATTCAACTTAAAATAAAGATCATTTAGTTTCTGGAACCATAACGGGTCGCTCGTAAGCGTGTTTATTCAACCCGGACTTGCGTTTTATTAATCTGGTTTTATCGAACAATCGAAACGGAATCAAAACGATCGGTTTATCGTTTAAAGTAAGCTAAATCTGTTAGGTTTTTAAGGGAGACCTGACGATAAAGCGCTCATACTGTTGAAGAATTTAATACAAAGTAGACACAGTTTTCCAGGGCCTCATTGCCTTAATAAAAGCAATATATTGATATCTTTTAGTAAATAGCGAGAAAATCGATAAATCGAAACTTGTGGTAAAGCTACTCGGCAATAACCAATACGAAATACACACACAATTTGGTTACTCCTCCTCCATCTTTGCCTTAACCAATGTGTAGGTAGACATAATGGACAAAAAATTTTTAAGAAAATTTTATCTACCAATGATTTTGATTGAAAAATTTGGTTATTGGTGTTGCACGAATGGACACCCCTGAAAAACAACACATAATTCCAAAAAAGGGCGACATTTATAACCAGTTGCAAAGTTGGACAAATATGATCATGCTTTTTCAATTCTTCATTCAAATTAGCTATAAATTCCATACCAACAAATCCAACAATAAGGTGGCGTAACTCTACCTTTACTCCATCTACTCGAAAGGGCAACCAACCTGACCATGGCCGCGTAACACGTTTTATCCACAATCACAATTGGCAATTTGTGGCAGGTGTGTTCTATCTACGACTAATTTGTTGGGTGCATTTGAAATGAATTCAATTTTGCAAAAGCAAATGAGATGATGACAACTCTCTAACTTTGTTTGTGGAGGGAAATGTGAAGCGAATCAAGTGAAAACAGACGGCAATGCAATTACACACACACACACACACGCACTGGCACAGGCACACACATAATCAGCTCTTGGTCATAAGCCGCAACGCAAAACGTTGACAATTTAATTAGAATTGATTTTCCGATCAATATTTTCCAGGGAAATTTACAATGGAGAATGCTGTTGCAGTTGACGTCGCAGCTGCTGCTGCTGCTGCTGCTCGGAATATTATATAACTCAGGCATATATATGGGGAGGCATTTAATTGTATTGTGCGACAATATCCGCAGTTCCTTCCAATTTAATGAGCAATATTTTCAACTGAAGCCAATAATGCAGCACAAACTCTGTCATTTGCCAACATTTCTCTCCCATCCTCTTACAAACCGCAAGGCAATGAAGCATTCCACATGAAGATTGATTATGGCCCAAGTTTTAATGCATTTTGCAATTTATTTCAATGCATCGAAAAGGATTCATGCCACACCCAGAGAAAGAGGAAGACGTAGCAGCATCCCATATATATATATATGGTAGAGAGACGCAGAATAAGAGAGAAACGGAAGTAGAAAATGGTAGCAAAATTTATATAAACATGATTTATATGGTGGAGTACAGGAAAAGAAAAAGATTTTTAAGTTCTTTGATAAGTTAATATTCTATATCCACTTTTGAAAATAGCTGAAACGTTTCAAGTACAAACTTGTTTTTTTTTTATTCTTCTTTGTTGGAATTGCTCGGGGCATTTGCCAAAGACAAGAAACTTTTTATTTTTTGTTGGGAGGCAGAAAGGACCAAAACATTGCGGTCATTTTGCTTGCCCAGTAATGGTCATCTCTCAATTGTGCCTCAGCTGCCAAAAACCAAAACCATACACAAAACTTTTGTACCATTCCGGGAGTGTTCTCGTGTGTTTGTGTGTGCTTTTTTGGTATTTATGGCCATTACTCAATGCGCCCCAGCAAATCATAAAAGTTTAAAATGCATTTTTACGACTCTGGGCAAAATGAAAATTGTCCCCAGCAGCATTTGGCCAACGACGCCTCCCAAATTTGCATTTTGTGAACCCTACACACCACTTTACATACTTACATATATGGGCGTGGTTCGGTTCGAAAATACATATGTACATATATAAATGTGTAGCTCTACATGTATTTGTATTTCATGAATTTTTTCTTGTAGTTTAATTGAATTGCTGCATATTTTAAATTGGAATGCTAAAACAAACACACGGCGTATGCGCCATGACGCATACGACGCGTTGGCCCTTTTTTTCGCGTTCCAATTTGAACATGGTTTATATATGCATACAAATTGGCACAGCCAGCAGCTGTCCATTCACATGTCCATTTTGAGGCATAATTTAAATTGACATTTTGCGCGATGCGAGAAAATTTATCAATTTTCCATTTTTACTTGCAGTTTTTGCTTCTCACATTGTGTATGCACTGAGAGAAATAACCAAAATATAATTGGCTGAATTTGTTTACAATTTTAATTATTCAATCAAAGGGATTTCGGCTGTGAAATTTCATTTTCAAATAAGAATAACTCAGGTATCAGCTTCGAAATGCTTGTTAAGGTCGTGACCCTTTAAAATTTCCTGCCTTATAAATTCAAATAAATCGCTGATCCTGTCAACCAATGTTGCCCTCCTCTTCAGCTAGATCTGTCAATTTTGATAGTGAAAATGATATTAAATTTTTAAAACTGCTACAAATCTGGCACTTTTGAAATTTTGGTATTATGGTACGGTGTTATAATTAACCAAGGGTGTACGCGGGGGTTGCTAAATATCCATATCATAAAATGCAATTTATTTAGTACTGAATTAATACTGAATTAACACTGAATCTAATAAAGAAGACAAAAATTTATGAATCTAATAAAATAAAATATAATATCAGAAGTAAGGCTGCAAACCTGTTAAATTTTGTAGAAGGTTCGACCTCGTTGTAAAGTGTAATGTTCGGTTGGCGGACCGATTCCTGTATTCCTGGGTTCAATAGTTGACAGGATAGGAGAACACGTCCAGATAACTAAATTATGTATGTAATAGCCTATTTCCATTATTTCCATGACTACATATTTTGAAAGGAACATTTTTTAGCGTTTCCATAGAATATGTACATATTTTGTTAAAAAAAAACATTTTTTGTATGCCCTTACAGAGATAAGGTCTTGTTGATTTCTAGTCTCAGTCCTTAACCTCTACACTATTATTGTGAAGATAGAGCAGCCAGCTAAATGTACTATATAACTCTCAATTATCTTTTCTGGCTTTCATGAGTTTCAAATGACATATGCTACGTTTATACACACCAAATTTATCATGATTAATGCTCTTCAAAGTATGCAAACTTTATTTCCTTTTATAATTATTTATTAGAACGCAGACATTGATAGCCAATTATGACAGCGTCATACATTAACACTGTATACTCTTCCAGATTACCGTACCAGTTATTGGTATATAATATAATCTGTGTTAAGCCAAATATAAAATAATCATAATTCAGAATCATTTCTTTCCAAAAGCATTGCATACTTTTAAGGGCACTAAGCACAAATAATTTTGTGTGTATAAACGTAGTAATAGATAACAAAAAATGTAAAAACCTTTGGGATGAATGGACACATATTGTTTGATATGTGATAATATATGAAAATATGTACATATTTGCTATAGTGGAAATAGGCTGTTAGTCGTCAAGTCGACTGTACCGCATTCCTTATGGTTATTCTTCATAGGTGTTCTAAAAAAGTCTTTCAAAAGTGCGTGGTTTTGGATTTTTGGAATCCTCACCTTCTACGTACACACCGACCCAGCCAGCAATTCATGAATTTTCTAATCACAATCGAAACTTTTTAAAATCCTCTGTGAAAGCCATAAATGATACTTTTGTCAGGAGTACATGGTACCCTAGCCCAGTCTCTTCTTAAAGAGTCGTTTAAGCCCAGCTTTGACTCATTTTCGAGTCATATTTCTAGTCATATGCGAGTCTTTTCCTTTCATACTCTGAAAACTGATTGACTTTTTATACACTTGAAAAGTGTATTATAATTTTGCCCAGAAGTTTGCAACGCATAGAAGGAATCATCTCCGACCACATAAAGTATATATGTATATTCTTGATCAGCATGACGAGCTGAGTCGATTGAGCTTTGTCCGTCCGTCTATCTGTTTCTACTCAAACTAGTCCCTCAGTTTTTAAGCTATCAAGCTGAAATTTTGCACAGAGTCTTCTTTTGGCTGCACGCTGATAATATGTCGTAACCGCTCGGATCGGATGACTACGTCTTGTAGCTGCCATAGAAATGATCGTTCGAAAAAAGGGTTTTTTGTGAGAAAAACTTATTTGTTTGAATGTAAGCGTTCATAAACTCGGTCATTATTAAAATTAAATGTTTTCAAACTGATCTGCGAAGTTTGGTCGAAATCGCTAACCTTTGGAGAGAGCTTTTTCAAGTGTATTAAAACTTCGGCACAGACGAAGTTAGCTTACCTTTCTCGTTTTTTTTTTAGTTTTCTTTTAACAGTCATTTTAAGGAGACGAGTGCTCTTCAAGCATTATTTTTTTGCGTAGAAAAATCAACACTCAATTCAAAAAAAGGCTTGGTAAATACCGTAGCGAAATTTGGGTCCACTTTTGGGCTCGCCCTTATGTCTGTCAGCCGAACGGTAACCAATCTTTGTTAGGTGATTGCTGAGCAATGTAACAGAAGGTACACGGCCACTTAGTAGTTGAAATTTATCCAAAAGAAGGCAGTCCGCCAAGTAATCAGTTGAAAATTCAGACAATTCTTTATAATCACATGTGTTCTGCTCACGAGTCGAAAAAGCAGAGAGATAGGTTAAAGTTACAGACAAATCGTCATCACCCGTATCGATCACACATACGTGACACTGCCCTCAGTATCAATTGCGGCTTCTGGGATCTATTTTACGGAGTCAGAGCCCAGGTTCGCTACAATAATATGACTATGGACTATGGGTCAAGATAATTGACGAACCAAAAGTCTGACCCTTAATGGATCATCCTAATGGAAGATATAATAACCTTCTTTCTAGTTTTCAAAAAATTCTGAAGGAGCTTTGTTCTAGATGAAAATTGGTACTTAGGAGAGACCAAGCTCGAAGTGGTAAAAGTCTATAACTAGCTGAGTGAGTGGATATACGCAATATGAGCAATGTCAACATGATATGCAGGAAAAGCTAAAAGAAGCAAGTGTAAGAGAAAATTGTACGAGAAAAACTCAGGATGCACCAAAGCGGATCAAATACACACTTTTCAGATCATCTGCAAGGAGAACTATTCAATACTAGGGCTTTGAGAGCCTAAGTCCAAGGTTTGTAGTCCAAACAGAATGCAATTATAACAAAATCAGCATAAATATAATGAGGAAATCTAAGTAACGTAACGTCAGGTAACTTTTTTGCTCATAACTTGTGTATCGTTCATCCGATCTTTATCATTCCTTCAGCAAATTGACAAAAAATAAATTTGATTACTAGATTTCTCTAGAAGGTACGAACAATCTATCATCTAAACTGTAGGAGTTATGACGTTTTTTCCAAATTGCGGGGGCAAAAATTGAAAATAAACGTGATCTGCCTGTAAGTATAATGAGTTTTTTTCCCATACATGTCAAACCTCAATCTCTTACGATCTCTGAGATCTCTTCGTTCATACCGACGGACAGACTGACATGGCTATATCGACTCGGCTGTTGATGCTGATCAATAATATATATACTTTATATGGTTGGAGATGCTTCCTTCTGGCTGTTACATACTTTTGCACAAACTTAATATACTCTGTGTACCTTTGGTATAGAGCAGTGGTGTCCAAACTCACACAAGCAAGCATTGCGCATGTGTAAGTAGCAGTGAAACACGAAGTAAGCGTGTTAACATTTCAACATGAGCAACAAACAAACATACAAATGTCTCGTGAGAGAACACAAAGCCGAACACGAGCATCGTACGAGAACAAGCTGCCGAGCGTTCTATTTATAGAATACACATATTCTCTCTCTCTATATATGTGTCGGCTGCGACGCCGGCAGAATTTGGCGTGGCTGCCTTTTCAAATTTTGGACATCGCTGGTATAGAGTATAATAATCGAGGAAAGATTTTTGAATATGATAGGTTGGAAAATAAACTTATATTATTTTAAATCCTACTGAACACATGTTTTATATAAAAAGCTTTGCCCAATTTGCAGAGTTTTGCTGTGCAATTTTGTAATACAAGTCAAAACCCACTTTTGTTTTAAGTAACGTCACGCCAGTGCATATTTCTTTTAATATCTTTAAGTCCTTATTATCAATAGATAGCTTTTTTTTTCCTGATTTGTAGTGTTACTCAATTGTTACGCAAATAAAAAAAATCTTTTTAAAAGTCCATGTACAAATGTCACGTCACGTCAGATTGAAATTGCCCATATGTAAATTTTACAGATGCAGAGCACACGTCGACAAGCCAAGAATGCGGACTAATTGATAAAATACGCATCTAATGTTTGGTTCGCGCATCGTTTCATAAACTTATCGAACCTTTAGTTACATTTTATGATTTTAATTTATTTCAGATAATTAACAATTAATTTGGGCGCCACTGTTAATGACTGAAGAAGTTTTGAAGTCAGCACTTAAAGATAGGGAGAAAAGAGTATAAAGTTCTTCATAGACATTTTTTTTACATCTCAAAACTAGCAATACACATATTACAACTTTTCTTACTAGTTTGTTTCAGTGTACAGCTGACATTTTTGGGTTAATGCAATTTTCAAATGCAGTTGTTTTAATGTTTAATGCAATTGTCTTGTTTTTGTAGTTGTTGCTACAGCAATTGGGCATTTTAATTAAGTCTCCGAGTTTCTCTTATTTTCATTTCCAGTAATACAGACATTAGATAACTGGCTCTCTACTGCCGCCCTCTCTACATCCCACCTGTGTTTTGCTTTACGAAATGTTTGTGCATATATTTCTTCACAGAGTGAGAGACCTGCCTGCCTGCCTGCCCACAGCTGGGAGGGGGAACAGACCTACGCCCCCGCATGTCTGCCGTAAATCGCCAACACATTGTTTATTTTTGTTGTTATTTTTGCTATACAATTTCTGCACTTTTCGGCTCGCATGTCAATTATTCAAAGCCAAAAAGTTGGTTGTTTTCCTTGCTTATTTTCCTCCTATGCAATAATTATTGACATTTTTTTGCATTGAGTTGCATAAAGCTAAATGGGTTAAAATAGCCGAGCACTTGGCACGCACTTCAGCCGCTGTTACTGCTTAGCTTTAGTGCACTTCAAACCACAAACACAAAAACCAACCGAGTTGACAGCTGCTGCCAGTTGTACGCATGCAAAGATTCAGCATTTGAATTGAGAAAATTGTGGGTTGTTGAACAGCCAATGGTGGGCGGACATGTAAAAAAATCATTGAAGAGCATTGAACGCAAATTGAATTTTGTTACAGACGACGCCTACAATAATTTTTGATTATAGGAGTAGTGGAAAAGCTTGCATTACATTAGAAGTAAGTTGGTGGGAGCCAAGGTAAAGTTAAGGTGGGGGAAGCTTCAAGTTTAACTACGCAGTTAAAGTAAACATTAAATATAAGGTTGTCAAAAAAGTCTTGCGGTATTTCCGCAAGCTTGTCTTTGCAAGCGCGTAGTTCTAGTTGTATTCGTCGCATCGTTTCCGCCTAGAGCTTTTTGGAAAGCTCTTTTCACGCGCTAACACGTGTTTGATTTATTGTTGTTTGTTTTTAGTCGTTCGTGAGTTATAGCGTCGTAAACATGGAGCAAAATAAAGAGAAAATACGGCATATTTTACAGTACTACTACGATAAAGGCAAAAATGCATCTCATGCTGCCAATAAAATTTGTGCAGTTTATGGACCCGATACAGTTTCCATTTCCACTGCACAACGATGGTTTCAACGTTTTCGTTCTGGTGCAGAGGTGATCGAAGATGCGCCACGGTCCGGAAGGCCTGTCGTCGAAAATTGCGATAAAATCGCTGAATTGATCGAAAGAGACCGGCATAGTAGCAGCCGTAGCATCGGCCAAGAGCTGGGTATGAGTCATCAAACCGTTATAAACCATTTGATGAAGAAGCTTGGATTCAAAAATAAGCTCGATGTATGGGTGCCACACGACTTGACGCAAAGAAACATTTTTGCCCGTATGGATGCATGCGAATCGCTTCAGAATCGCAACAAAATCGACCCGTTTTTGAAGCGGATGGTGACTGGCGATGAAAAGTGGGTCACTTACGACAACGTGAAGCGCAAACGGTCGTGGTCGAAAAGCGGTGAAGCTGCCCAGACGGTGGCCAAGCCTGGATTGACGGCCAGGAAGGTTCTTCTGTGTGTTTGGTGGGATTGGCAGGGAATCATCCACTATGAGCTGCTCCCCTATGGCCAAACGCTCAATTCGGACCTGTACTGCCAACAACTGGACCGCTTGAATGCAGCACTCATGCAGAAGAGGCCATCTTTGATCAACAGAGGCCGAATTGTCTTCCATCAGGACAACGCCAGGCCACACACATCTTTGGTGATGCGCCAGAAGCTCCGGGAGCTCGGATGGGAGGTTCTTTTGCATCCACCGTATAGTCCGGATCTCGCACCAAGTAATTAACCACCTATTTCTGTCCATGGCGAACGAGCTTGGTAGTCGGAAGTTGGCCACAAGAGAGTCCTGTGAAAATTGGCTCTCCGAGTTTTTTGCCAATAGGGAAGCGAGCTTCTATAAGAGGGGCATTATGAAGTTGGCATCTCGTTGGGAACTCGTCATCGAACAAAACGGCGCATATTTGACTTAAATCGCATTATTATAACCAATTTGATGAACAATTGAAAATTCAATAAAAATACCGCAAGACTTTTTTGACAACCTTATATATATCTATTTTATTTTAGTAAAATTTTATTCAGATTTTCTTCGATTTTTACACTATTTTACGAGCCAATAAAACTTGTTTCAATTTAAGGAAAAGTTCATATAATTTATATAATTTTCACATAATTTGATGCGATGCTTAACAAATGATCAATTTGAAGTGGGAAACAGGGACATTTCAAAAATTCTTGAGAGTATCGAATTAGTAGAATTACTCGAGAAAGGACCCATGTCAGATGCAATGGCAACTTTCACAGCCTTTAGGAGGGGTGCGTACAATTGTTGCCAAGCGTTGGAAGAAAGGATCTTGTGTGTCACACAAATTATGGCAGGCCAGACAACAGCTGCTTCAACCTCAAAAAAGGAGGATTCATTGAGAGCAAACTCATAAAAATGAAAGCGAATTTTTTCGTTCCCAAAATATGTGTTTTAGAGCGTACAAAACTATTGGATGACAAAGAAATGTGCTCTTACATCAAAACTTTTCATTCTCCAGTTTTAGTTAAGTTTCGTTTTTGTAATTAATACAAAGGATCTTATCTTGGGGCTCCCAACTGGTAAAGCTTTAACATAGCAAAGGACTTCTGAAGGGTCGTTAAATGTCTTGCAAATGTATCATATATTGATTTGTGGAATAGGTTTCCAGTCAAAACACGTAAATAACCATCAACACATGTTTTCACTCTGTACTGAACTCTTCAAAGACAGAAGGTATTCAAGCATCGTATGGTTCTGTCTGAAAGTAATAATGAAAGCTTTTCAAAGACTGAGCCGCACACAGACTTTCAGTATCCGCTCTTCACGTATAACACTTGAAATAAAAAGACCCAACGACGGTTTCTTCCTTCTTATATTCAAAGATAATGAGAACCAGCAGTTGAAGTTTTTGTTTCCCTCTTTTATTTTTTTTGCAGACTAAGCGAAACTGTTGACCGAACATATGGAGACCTGTGTTTCTAGAACAAAAAAGTAAAACTCCTTGTTTAAAAACTGAAATAAATGTTGAAAAAAATTTTAGAAATAACTTGTCGAATTTGAGTATTCCCGGCTCTAAGTCTAGGTTGACCCAGAGCCGGCAATACTCAAATTCTACAATTTAGAAAGGTCGCTAACTATCAACTTTAGAAATAACTTGGCGATTGATTAATTATCAATTATGATGAAATTAAAGCCCAGAAATTCTGAAGATGGTTCGGTCTACAAGAGAGGTTTCCAGAACCAGCTTACGGCTGTGTATATGTGCTCGTGGCCGTCTGAAGCACGCGAAATCATTCGTCGCCAACAACAAATTCTAGGCTAAAAACGATAAAAGCATATTTGTTGTTGCGTTAGATTTTGCAAGAGGCATAGGAGAGAAAGAGAAGAGAGAAAACATACGAAGTTGTTGTGGCAATTTATTTACTTTGGTTTGTGCTTTGCGTGAGCCTATTGCCCTGGTCTAGAGGCACTATTTTCGGTAAATATCAGACAAGATGTACTTTGCTTACATACACATAGAAAACAAAATTGGCTTTGCCAATCCTAAACGAAACGTATTTCGCCCTGCTAAATTACACAAGATAAATGTAGAATGCAGAAAGCTACACGTAGCGTGCAACATTTAGAAATAAAACAAGTAAACGCCGCATTTAGAGAAGTTAAATGCTGCATGGGTAAAGGCAAAAGTCTACAGGACATTAGACAATCAGCTTATTACCGAATAACTTTTACATTTTTCATGCAGCAATCCGAATACCACACGAACGCTTTATGTTTTCTTCATTAACGATTCGTTATTGATATTGCAGAAATAAGAAATGTAAGCGCGGCATGCAGAAAAGCTACATGCCACGTGTTGAAATGAGAAAAGTAAACGCAGCACGTAGAAAAACTTCACATCAGTAATCATTATTAATGGCAAAACGTTAGAAATCTTACATTTTTTTACACAAAGGACCCATCCAACTTCCAATCTTGTTAATAAGACATCGTAAAGTTAAACCGTACAGCCGTACTTAAAAACAAAACAAGTCATAAAGAAGACGCGGCGCCATCCGAATAAACCTGAAACTGAATTCTCATCTAATCTGTGTTTTAAATTAAATAGTTAATGTGGCGTAGCCATATATGGTCTATTGGTAATAAGTAAGTAAGTGGTAAGGTAATATGTCTATTGGTAATAAGTTTACGTACTTTTCCATGATTACCAAAACTTATCTGGGATGCTTGTAAAGTCATTTCACAATCCAACTTTTCTTGTTGTATTTTAACCCTACTAGAAGTCGTACTACAAAATATTGAAGTTAAGCTGGAACTCAAAAATTAATTTCGATACGCGTCTGTACTAAAAAATGCTTCGTTAAAATATTTTGAAATTATTTTGACAGTGAAATTGTTGAGATAAATATTTATTTTCTTTTCTTTTTATAATTGTTGGTTAGCGACCTTTCTAATTATTAGAATGTAGATGTTAGCTGGCTCTAGGTCGAGAAGAAAAACTCAGTGTTTTTGGTTTGTTTCCGATATATTTCGAATGCGCCTCGGCATCCGTCTTCAAGGACACTACAAAAACAATTTACCAATTATCACATTACTTCAAAAAACATTTTTTACATACAATTTATAGCACGTCTATACCGCTTGACGTGGAGTTTAGTACTAAAGTATTGCCTATTGAGTAGATGTCTGTATATGTGGGCGCAGTTTTCAGTGTCAGTTTTGTAGTTTAGTCTCTTGTTTGTTGGCGTGTCAATTATATGTAGCATTTCAAGAGTAAAGCGCTTCCTGTAATTGCTCTCTTGCTGTAAAATTGTTGTTCCTTCAAAATTCGGTGAATGTCCGCTCTCCATACAGTGGGTTGCTAGTGCTGTTTTTTGATTTGTCGTTTGGTGTCGGAGCTTGTAATCCGATTTATGTTGTGAAATCCTTGTTTTAAGTTTAGACTTTGCTGTTCCAATGTAAAGTTTATTGCACCTGTTCTCTAAATCTCCATTGCATGGTATTTTATATATAACTATTTCTTACTAAAATGATTTAGACCATTTTTGAACGGACACTTTTTAAAAAAGAAGTCTTACGGTTCGGGGACATTCGTTTATAAAGTTCGGTTCGTGGTACGATTCAAGAGAATCAAAAAACCTGATCGAAAGTGGTTTTAAGGCAGGGGTCGGCGGCAAAAGACACAATCACGTTTTGCCATTGCGTGTGCCAATGACATTAAGTTCAGTTTTCACGGTAGTGTCAAGTCGACGTCGATGCTGCTGAGCGCCTTTATTTCAGAGTAGATAGCGCCGCGCCGAACTATGTTTTAAGGGGTTCGGTTCGGTCTTGCAAAAGACCCCCAAATTAAGTTGAATACATAATAATATCGATTCCTCGAGATTTCATTTCTTTCGAAATCAAAAACTATAAATGAAATATTGAATTTGGATACTTCTTGGGACCACTTTGAATTGTGACCAAACTGAATATTCAAATTTAAAGCCTGTTGTGATCGATTTGTCTACTTTGAGTTGCTGGGACCGAATAAACCCAATATATTTCTACCAACAAGAATTGTTTAGCATAAGCCACAAGATTAAAGAAAAAAACCATCAAAAGGCTAAACCAATTGAAAATCTACCGTATTCAACAAATATTGCTTCTTTAAATTACCATATTTTTTCCATACAATAACTTATGACTTTATAGGGCAGCTACTGGATTGCGTCAACAGAGAAGTCGTTCTTTCGGAGCAGAGTTGGATACCAGTAAGTTGGGCCAAAAGAAGTAAATAATCTATTCTAAACCTTTTCGAGAGACCCAATTAACAACTAAAAATTGAATTTCCTTCTTCTTAACTAAACTTATAATTTCAAATCAGTTCCATTGCCGGCCAAAAATAAAACCTAAAAACTGCTGATGTCAGCGAAAAGGAAAACTTTTTGCGTCTAAATTAAACAAGAAAAACTTGGTAATTTTACACAAGACTAATGAGCAAATGAGCAGTCAAAATGGAAGGAGAGGACCACAGCCAACTGAGGAGGGGAGGGGGGCTTATGGCGCGTCTAATTAATGCACAGATATTAATCATGTCGCGAAATGCGAGCCCCAAACTGCACTGAAATTCTAAACGAACAATGGTGCAGTGCAGCGGGCTCTGATGATGATGATGATGAAGATGAATAATGCTCTGGCACTGGCTGTGGCTCTGGCTTAATTATCAATTAGGCAATGTAGCCAGAATGTCAACATGACAAGTGCCATAGGCACCGACACTAAGCCACGCGATATGCAATGACAACGAAAAGTTCATAATGCACACAACAAACCAAAACCAAAAACAAGTCGTTGCCATTTTATGGATAGTCAAATCTATGTAAAGCCGCCTCCTGGGCACCTTTGCACGTAACTAACGTTCAACGTTAATAAGCAGGGCGTGGCAAGGCCCCTTTGCTTCGTTAGAGGAATGTCAAATTGGAAAACGGAGTGAAATAGGGAAACGGTTGTTGCCACACAAATTGGCTTAGTCTTTGGCCAACGGGGATAAGAAAGGAAGTGTGCACACTGATTGGGCCTGGCATATGCCTTTGGGAGGGAACGAATCGCATGTACAGGTGGATGGGTGGATGTCTCCAACAATATTAACCTTATGCTGACCAATGAGGCGTATGATTAATGTTAGTCAATTGTGACTTTTTTTTTTGTTGTACCCTCAGGAAAATTAGAGTTTATGCTCTGTTAGAGAAAGATCTAAGGATATTTTAAGGTTTAAGCAGTTTAATAAATGAATTTGGATTTCTTAACTACAATTTTGGATCTATAAGTACAGAGGTGCCCTCAGACTTTGCCCTTGCATTACATTTGTTTTTGTAAAGCACCCGGTTGTTTGTCCGTCACTGTCTGGTGGTTGTTGTTGCTTGTCAACTGACTTTGTGTTATGTAAAATTGGCACAACAGCAACCATAGAGGGCCAGGACAAGCTGCTCTCAATCTCTTGACTTGACTTTGTGTGGGGCACAAAAAAAAAGTGTCCAGATTCCTTGGCAATCTATGGACGGTAAGAAATAGAAGGCTAAAAGCTTCCATTTTATGTTGAAAGTGGGAACTAGCAAGGGAAAATCCGCCCACACGGAATATGGCGAAACAATTTTGCATACAAAATACTATTTTTCATCCGATTGACTTGAAACTCGGTTTGTAAGTATAGTTTGTAAAATAATATTTAATGTGATTTTCCAATGTTGGAAAACACAGTTCGACAAAATCAAACTTTTTTTTATAAACCCGGCATTAGAGCCTTAAATAATGATAAAAGGGACCTCTGTAAGCATCACCTCATACTCAGTTTTTCAAATAAAGCCTCGGTTCGCGTTTTATGGGTACGTTTGTACTTGCAACACACAACGACAACAATTTTATCTTGGATTTTAAGGGCTTAAAATAAAAATCTGGAAAATTCAGCAAATGTGGACAGGGTTACGGGGAACGCCATATAAAAAATTCACTTCAATCGTACAATTGGTTAAGGTACCTCCAAAAGGAGTTCAACCTTAAATCTTAAATACAGAGTCGGAAAATTCTCGGAAAAGTCTATAAAAAAACTATTTTTCATCCAATTGACTTGAATTGTGGTTTGTAAGAATAGTTTTCGAAATAATTTTGTAAGTGATTTTCAAATGTTGGAAAATCCGCCCCCAAGGTAGGGAAATTTCCGGAAAATTATGCATGCAAATAGCTATTTTTCATCTGAATGACTTGAATCTCGGTTTGTTAGGATATTATGCGAAAAAATATGTAATGTGACTTTCCAATGTTGGAAAATCTGCCACCAGAGTGGGCAAATTCTCGGAAAAGTCTTTATAAAAAAACTATTTTTTATTCAATGGTCTTGAATTACGGTTTGTAAGAATAGTTTACGAAATAATTTTATAAGTAATCTTCAAATGCTGGAAAATTCGCCCCCAGGGTGGGGAAATTTCTGGAAAATTCTGCATGCAAATAACAATTTTTCATTCGAATGACTTGAAAATCGATTTGTAAGAATATTATGCAAAAAAATATGTAATGTGATTTTACAATGTTGGAAAATCCGCCATCAGAGTGGGAAAATTCTCGGAAAGTCTTTATAAAAAAAGTATTTTTCATCCAATTGACTTGAATTACGGTTTGTAAGAATAGTTTACATTCTCGGAAAGTCTTTATAAAAAAAGTATTTTTCATCCAATTGACTTGAATTACGGTTTGTAAGAATAGTTTACGAAATAATTTTTAATATGATTTTTCGTGTGTGGGAAATCAGCCACCAGGGTGAGGAAATGTCCGAAAAATTCAGCATGCAAATAACTATTTTTCATCCGAATGACTTAAAACTCGGTTTGTAAGTATAAAATACGAAATAATTTGTAATGTGATTTTCCAATGTTGGAAAATTCCCGTAAAAGTCTTTAAGCAAAAACAATTTTTCATCCAATTGAGTTTAAACTCGTTTTGTAAATTGAATATCCGATGCTGGAAAATCCGTGTTCAGGGATGAAAATGTTCAAACATTATCAGGACTGTTCTCAATTCCACTTCGGTTTTCGTATAAACGTTTGTACGTTGAATTTTATGTTATTAAGGTTCCATGGAAGGTGACATTCATATCTACGGTTAGTAGATCTGGCTTTAGTAAAATCGGAATTGCTTAAGCAGTTGAAACCGACAGCTCAATGTCAAGTGGATTCAATTCGTAGAAAAAGGAAGACTTGATCTAGCAACCACAGATTTCCTTGCCACCTACCATATTAATTTGTGAAAGTAAATTGACGTTTGTACGAAAACCGACCTGTATTTCTGAAATATGCTTGGAATTCGGTTTATAAGCTCTTTGGGCCAAATGAATTAAAATATCACCGTTCAAATTTGGAAAATCTTTTTCCAAGGTCGTGAAAAGAGAGGGGCTAGTCTATATATGTATATAATTACTTAAGTGCAATCAGCACAAAATAAAAAAAAAAATTTAATTTAATTTGTGTTAGTTTCTCTCAACTTACATCACAAAAATTCAATTCAAATTTTAGTTCTGGCTGCAGTTTTGTTTTGGTTTTGTTGTTTTGTGTTTCTTCTCTTGGCTTTTTTTTTATATCTCTTTTATTTGTTTTGATTGTGGTCACTTTATTTTTTTGTTTTATGCAATATTTGCGTTTCACTTGCCACGTTAGTTGAATTATCTTGTTGGATTTTAATTTGGTTTTATACTATGTAAAACGATTTTTTCTTCGGTTTTCTCATTTGAATTTATTGACTGAGAGCAGCCGGAGGAGCTTCATGGGATGTGGGTAAAAAGAAGAAGAGAAGAAGCTTGGAATTTTTAGCATAATCTTGACGGTGTTGTTGCTGCTATTCTTGTGGTTGTTGTTGTTGTTGTTGGTAGTGTGTGCAGCTGTTGTTGTTGCTGTTGTGGTTGCTTGAGGCGGCTCTTGTTGTTGTAGCGCATTTGTGGCTCCATTTTAACAACTCTGCAAAAGACACACAACAAGAAACAAGTGAGACACATACCAACAACAAGAGAAAGAAAACAATTTTGAACTTTTGAGTGATCTCTATTTTTTTTTTGTTCCCGTTAGGCATACATTTTCATGATCAAATCATAAAAGAGACACAAGAGTCTATTGACCCAAACTTGGAAACGGCATTTTGGTTTTTTTGAAAACACCTCCGGCCAAGACAGACAAGCAAAAACCTTGAACAACTCTATTAATTTTTGTTTTGTTTGCTAATTTATTGAATTATGCTAATTTGTTATTGCTGTGGAGTGGTGTGGTGTGTGTGTGTGTTTGCGTGTGTACACAATAATAAAGCACCAGCAAAGGTATACAAAAAAATTTTTAAATCTGAAATTGTTTACGCAGTTTTATGACACTTGAAGTTGCCTTGCCTATATATATTTCATTTCCTTGTTATTAGAACCGGTTTCAAAAATAAATAAAAACCTAAGTGGGTCACTATTTGGTATGATGATTGCAACTGAAAATCATTTTTGAAACCTCCTCAGCTGATCGTAAAGTGCAGCAATCAAGAAATCACAAAAAAAAAAACATGAAAATACTCATGAATTGAGCTCAATTGAAGACAATTGGTGAAAAAAAGAGAGCAAACAATATATTAAGCATACGACATGTTGCACTCTGAGAAACGGTTCTATGTATATCTACAGTTTGGTACCCTCTATCAAGGGTAGACATATTAGCTGTGTGTTTGTAAAAGAGATTTGTATAAAAAGGGAGGACTGAAAAACAATAAAAGCTGTTGGACGTAGATTTTGAATTGTAAAAAATTTTCAGAAAATGGGACCATTAATTGCCGACGAAGATAGCTAGATCAAGCACGTGCTCCGCGACATATGTCTACAACCCCCATCTGCTCGGCGAAGGTACAACTATATCGTTGCAGCGGCCAGTTTTCCCACCCTACCATGATCACCAGGGTGCAGTTAAGCATTGCTTTTAGTTGGTGATCCCTTCGCCCGCCATTGGCTTATTACATCACTTCACGTCCGCTCCTTATGATTTCCGGAAGATAAAAGAGATGGCCTGTGGCGTCCTTGCAGCTTAAGGTAAAAAATTAGACAAATGGCTCGGAGAAAAGAGTTTTCAGTCAAATTGACCAAAACCAAAACTTGTAAGTCTTCAAAAGGTTGCCCAAAGACAACATTGTCAAATTTACTTTAAAATTATGATTTTAAACTGGATTTTGGTCCAATTTTGGTTTCTAAACTAAACAAATTTGGCTGAAATTTAATTAACAAAATAGAGGAAAGCTAACTTCGGCTCGGCCGAAGTTTATGTACACTTGCAGCTTGAGGAATAACTCCCACAATTTTTAAGATATCGATCTCAAATTTAAAATTTACATTTATATTCGCAATATATAAAAGCCCTGAAATTTTCATCAATATAGGATGTGAATAGCCGAGTAAAAAAATGTTGCATACTTTTCGGATGTCCCACCTCAGGCACACAGGAAGGTTATTAAACATTTCTCTCCATGAGTAACGGGTATATCGAAGTCGGTTAGAGCCGACTTTAACTTACGCTCTCGTTAATCTTGGAGTTAGCCCGGCATGAGCTTGAAAATTCAATCTCGACTTACAGGATATTCGACACAGTTTAAGCTTTCAGGGAATGGCCCAAGCCTTTCGAACTTGTATCATTCCAAATGTGCTTACATCAATCCCCTTTGAGATCACATGTTCATAAATAAAAGAGCGAGAGCGACAAAATGTAAGTAGCATTTTTGATTTGAGTCGATCGACCACATTTTAGTAGCATTTTTGACATGCGGCATCAAAGGTTGGCGATGTTCGTGAACTATGAGGTGAAATTCCATTCGTGTTCAGTGCGTTGTGCGCATGGTCGAGGGTTCAAATCCCAGTTGAGTCCAAATTTTTTTAAATATTTCTTTGTTTTTCACAAGTTTTAAATAAACCAAAACTGGTGTGGGTCTAGAAGTGTATAAGGATATCCTATAGAATATGGCGTAAAAAAGGAAGAAGAGAAGTGTCTTTCCTGGGATCAAATCAATATTACATAACGAGCTCAAAAACAATCTCGATCTCCTGTATTGGGATTAAATTGTTCTCGAATTTTTAGCTTAATTCAATCTTTTTTAAGATTACTCGAGGATAAATGAAATCCTTTTTGGGATTAAAAGTCAGATCAACTCAATCCTTTTCCGGATCGGGTCAAGAATATCCGGAATTAAGTTGTTTTCATTACCGATTGGGATTGATTTGATACCGTATGGATTGATTTTTTTGAGTGTAGCCAGTTTGTTATATGGCAGCTATACGATATATTCATCCGATTATGACCAAACTCCCCAAAATTGTGTGGAAACTGATAATATTAACAAATGGAAGGTAGAAAGACGCTACCATTGAAAACAAAAAAATTTTTCTCACTAGAACTACTTTTTCGACCGATAGTTCCTATGGCAGCTATAGTCTGTAGTCATCCGATTTCGATCGAACAAGGCAGAATTGTGTGGTAGCATATAATACTGATAAGTAACAAGATTGGGAGTGATAGCATTGAAAACAAAATAGTTTTTCCTACTGTCTTTATTAAACTATATTTTGTATGGCAGCTATACTATAAAGTTGACCGATTTTCATCAAACTTGGTGGAATTATGTGAAAGCATAGAAAACTTATAAATACGAGGTACCAAAAGTTTGGCTACGATACGAATCAGACGGACATGGCTATATCAACTCAGCAGGTCATACTGATCAAGAATATATATACTTTAAGTGGCTTCCTTTTATGCCTTACAAACATCTGGAAAATTTGAATATACCCTCTACAAGTGTATAAAATCGAAAAAATAATTTTCTAGACCAGAAGAGCTCCTTAACCAAAGGGCAGTAATTAATATAAGAAAACAATTTTAAAAATTTAGAAATTTTTCTTAAAAATACAAAATTATTGGTTTTGAAACATCAATTAGGCAGGTCACCTAGCGAATCTTTTATTGTAGTGGTGGCGTGGTCGAATTTCTTTGAATTGGAAATGTTATTTACGCTGATACGCTTGGCTTCATGATATTCCATCAGATCAGAAGACATCTCATAAGACTTCAACAGACCACCAACACCCACCCACCTGTTTAAGTTAATTTAAGTAGTTTGAAAAACAAAGAAAAATATACATTTTTAATGTCGGCTTCGTCTGGGGATGGAACTCGTTACCTTTTGCACTGAACAGGAATTGAGAAGCCAATTATAGCACACATCTTAGATGCAACTTATATTTCTCTATAGGGTGGTTGAGTGGAGTTGAATTGTGCTAATTTTTTAGAAAGTTTCTTTCTAATCAGGAAGCTTTTTTACTTCTGAATAGGCCTCTTTTTTAGAAAAATAAGTCAGATTCTACGTAATTTTTCTAAAAAACAATGGTTATCTTCTCCATATTCAAAAAAAAAAAAATTTCAGAAAAACTTTTTTGTTTTCAAGAAATTGCAATAGGATTTTTAGGGCTAACCCCGTTTATAAGAAATTAAAAAAGTTATTGTAGGCGCTTTTTTAGTGTAAAATCAAAAGGTAAATATTGCACCAGTTTTAAGAAAGTGATTTAAAAAAAATTCATCCAGTTTATCAGAAATATCTTTCTTTTTCTTGCTTTATGGCATTTTTTTCAAAGTTGAAGAAAACTTTATCTGTTTATTAGAAATGTTTCAATTTATTTTCTGAGTATTTCCCAAATTATCGTGCTTTCCAAAAGTTTGAGACTTTGATAGTTAAAAAGATATTAATTAATTTATAAACAAATTAAAATTCGCCTTTAGAGCAATCTTTGCCACGTAAGAAGTTTCAACATGAATTCTTGATATTGCAAATATGTCAACATCAGGCAAATCGGACGCCTAAGGCCTAAGTTGCGTGGCATTCCAATCGGACCCAATTTACTGTTGTGTACCAATTCATTCAAATAATAGGAATGAAATGATTAATTGAATGTGGATGTGGTGTAGTGTGACCATAGAGCAGGGGCCGCAAAAAATACATTCACATTTCGTATGTGTGTTTAGCCACTGACACGAAGTTCGTTTTGCACGTCGGCATTGTTGTCTTATACTGTCGGTGTGTCGACTGCGCTGCTTCTGAGCACTTGTGTATGCACAGTAGATAGCGACGCGCCGACCTCTGCCATAAATGTAAATGTTCGGTTCACGGAACAGTTTTAGAAAGCATCGATCCCCAATGTTTTCGTGACTTTTAGATACGATAGACATCATATCTGTTGCAAGTGACTCATCCAATTTGCAAGCATGTTTATAAGGCAATAAAATTTCGTCTAACACAGCGTTGGCCAACAAGAGCGAGGCCAAAAAGTGAGAGTATATTGGTGTTTGAAAATAAAGCGCCGTGAATTTGCCTCGACCTAACCGAATCAAAGGCTAGCCAGCGACTGAAACGCTTTTTGCTCACTTCTCCCCAGCTTCGGCATGCGTTCGGCTTGTATATGTGTAAATAGCAAAATTTCTTCGCCCCCCCCGGGGGTACTGGTGACCATCGCTGGTCTAATATAATGGTTTTCTTTTACAGCTATAAAAGAAGCAAGAAAGGCGATAAAGCCCGACTATGAAAGTGTATGCTCAGTTCGTATTTTGATACTGCAGTAGCAGCGCTGTGTCCACGAACTTTCGTTTGCTCATAACTTGACTATAGCTTAGCCGATATTTAACAATTCTTTGGCGGATCGATAAATACCGCAGTTTATAATTAGATTATTATTAAATGACTTAGAAACATATCCTACGACACAACCCTCCAAAGCTTTTGCAATCGTTTTGCGAAGCTGAAGTCTGAAAACAATTTTTGAACGCTATTTCAGCCCCACGTAAACATTTTCAAAAAATAAGCCAGCCTTTAAAAGTGTATCAAAACTTTTTCCCAGACGAAGCTTACGTTGATATCAAGAAGTAAGTTACCACGAGAAGATCACACTAGGTAAATAATTAGAGGTCTTCAAGGTTTTTAACGTCTTTACAAGATAAAACATTATCTAAATTGTTTATTAATGAAATGAATTGGCATTCTATTCTATGTATCTAACATTGCGTAAAGGACACTTGGCATGTAACTGCAACTTTTACATCAAATGAATTGTATTTTTTATTTCTTTTGTTTCACCCCACAGATAATTGTAGTTCATTGTTGTCTTGGCGCCCAACCACACACTATATGTACAAAAGGTGTGTGTTTGCTTGTATAAGTTTACTTATTTATACTACACACCACGAGGTACGAGTACAATACATTTCTGACGCTATTTATTTTATTTGTTCATCGTCCGCTTTGTCTAATTTGTAGAGGCAGCAGCAGCAACAGCAGCAGCACAAAAGTTGTCACAAAGGTCAACTTGATTAGTGAGGCGGCTATTTGAGTGGCTAAATATATTGACTGACTTACAGACTTACATCACTACATAAATATTAAATGTACATACAAATGACTGTCTCAATAATCCAGGACTTGAGCCAGACAATGTCGTTCAAGGATACACACCTGCAAGTGAAAAGAGAAGAATATACAGAAATTAGTAAGCATATCGTAGAACTTGTTTAACATTTGACATTAAGAAAAAATTTCATTTATTACTTTAAATGAGCTTCGTTGGCATTTGCATATGAAAGAAACTCAAAGTGCAAAAGTTCAAAAAAACGTTGCCAAAAAATGGCATAAAAAAATGAGGGAGATAAAAATAAGTTTTTATTATTTTGCAGCAAAAAAAAAGAAAGAAAAAGAAAGAAAAGAAATTCAAATAAAAAGTTAGAAAAACAAGAAGAGTTTAGAACGAAGCAGATGTTACTCAATTAGATATTTATCCCAAGATAGCAAACGCCAACAAGTAGAGAGATGCTTGGCAGATCAAGGAACCTTTAAAAAGGTATATGAAAATATTAAGGAAGCTAGAAAAGCCAGCATACTTTTAACTTTTATGACCTGTCAAACCGTTTGGAAAATTGAGGTGGGAAATAAAGCAAAAGTCTAGTTGAAACATGGGAATGCAAAGATCGCATACTCATGTACAGGACAGGGAATTTTGAGTGATGCCAAATAATAACTGTGGACCCATTCGACTACAGTCAATTGCTACCGATAGACATGACCAGTGTTTAAATGCCTTCGCTCAAATTAGCAAAAGTCCCAAAAATTTTACTTTTTACAGCTTCGACTTTTTTCCACTGATCAACTAGAAATTTTGCTCGTGCTTTTGAGAAAAACAGAACCGCAGAGAAAAAGCGAACAGCAGCAGCAGTCGTCGCTTCATCATTTTTGATTCTGTTTTTGTACACTGACCTAAGTTGAAACAGCAACATGTGTTCGCTTCTGCAAGACGAATTTAGATGCTACATTTCAAGTATCGAAGCAAATCCAAAGTTAAGAAACCTGTCCGCGAACCGAAAATTATACTTGACGACGAAACCTTAGAGGTTTGCTTAAATAAAATTTTCAAATATATACAATTTTTATAACAATTGTTCGTTTTCGAGCTTGCTGAGCAAGGAGGATTCCCAAAGTCACTCTCACAAAAATTCAAATGATCCCGCAAATAGACTCGAGGTATACAATAAGTTTTAAAAGGTGTGTTTAAACATGTGCGTGCGAAATTGTTAGTCAGTGCAACTGTAAGGACTACAGAGCTGTTTAGTAACTTGGAACTCAAGCTTAGGTATACCAAATTAGGAATATTTTATAAAAAAAAAAGGATTCGCAAGCTGCCAGTATCTTTATTACTTGGCAAACGTTTTAAATGATTATGAATCCTAGCTGGGACAATAAAATAGCGTATTATGGCATACATCTACTTCTAATCCCAATCGCATTTAAGGCATGAAAAACATGAAAAAGGCGTCAGTAAGCGCATAATAAAGACCAGAGTAGATCTTTTATGCTTGAACAGCTGATCAAGAAGCACTGCTTGCTATGCTATGACAATGAATTCGAGGTACGGATCCTACTTTAACAAGCACGTGAGAAAGTAGCTACTGATTTGCAGTCGGTGGGCAAAGTCTACCAAAGATAGAACCAGAGCATTGTGAAAACACATCGAGCAGGCTCCATTGTAATGATGCTTGGACCTCGAACCGGCTAAGACTTGCTAGTTTGAATATCGTGCTCGAGCCAATGTCGGACATTTTTGCAGCAATTCTTTTTTTTAGATAGAATATAGTTAACATATCGAGCTCAGTTTAATTTCGGGTATTATTGCACCTTTCTTGAAATCAATATTAGACCTTCCTGATTGGATCCGAGTGTGGGATCAAGTCGAGTGCGAATAACAGGATAATATCAACCCCGAGTGTTTCTGAAATAAGCCAATTTCGAGCTTAAATCAAGCTCAACCGAGCTAAAGACAAAATAACTCCGGTACTAAGAAATCCTTACTCAGGTCAACCCTTTAGTACTTCACTTCGGAAAATCTGGGATCGACTGACTTTTGGCATCGTTTGGGATTGATTTCAGTACGGATATCTAAGAATTTTTGATGTCTCAGTGATTTCTTTCTAGCATTGTTGGAAACTGTTTAAAACGATATATTATTTAAGGTTTTGGTTTTGGAATAATATCGATCATCTTAACATACGCTATCATTGCAATCAAATTCAAATTATTTAAACAACGTAAGCATATTCTTTATTCTAATTAAATCTGCATAGGTACATCCTAATATCAAAAAATAATATCAAATAAAGTTGTTACATTTTCAATTTAACATCAAAATGCACATTTAGATTTATAATCTACATGCAACAGGCACATTTTCAAATCTGAAATACAACTTTAGGTCGTAGTGAAGTGCCTTAAAGCCATAGACAATGGCTTTTACATTTGGGCAGTAAACGATACCATTTCTCCACGTCTCAAATCTGAATCTAGCATTTGAATCTACATACGCATACATAGTTGTTTCGATCCCTTGCAAAATTATGAAAATAATTCTCTCTTTGATTATCACAATAAGTCCTCAAATGAATCTTTTCCATTTTATTAGATTAAAAAGAGGAGAGAAAGACGAAATGTCAAAAAGGCTTGCTGAGGAGTTAAAGTTTCAGCGAGAGTTCTCCACTCAAAGCTAAGCTTTACACGTGTTTTTATAGAACACAATTTTAGGATCGTTTTGAAAGTGAATTTTAATGGAAAAAACATTTTTAGAATTTTAATGGCAAACAAATTTTTAATGATGCTGAAATTTAGGCAAATTCTGGCGTCAGCGGAAAGAGGCGTCGGGCACACACTTTGCCCTTCTGTTTATAAACAAATTGCATTTGAACAATAACAAAGGATTTCCTTTGGTGATGGATTTTTCAGCTATTTTTTGTGTCTTAGAAAGAAAACAGGTCTCTGTGATCATTGCAGGTTCGCTTTTTGTTCCAGACGAAGACGACGACGACAGTCCCTAAGCCGGCATAAACTTTAATGATGATGACGCAGATTTTTCTGTGCCAAAAAAACAAACTGCCAACAACAATCATCTGTAAGTCAAACAGCCAGTCAGCTTTTGATGATACATTTGTGCATGAGTTTTGTATTGTCTGTGTGTCGTTGTTGTTGTTGTTGTTATTGTTATTATTATATAAATAAATAAAGCCCGCCAGAAAAGCGAAAGACCCGGCGATATGTTTGCCATGGCCAGACATCGACTTCGACGACAATCGCCAACATTTACTTCAATGCCCTCTACTTTATATATATATATCGCCGCCTCTCACTCTGCCCCAACATTTCTTATTGTTGTTGCTATATTTTGCTGTAATCTTTTTTATGCGCTTTAATTTGTTTTCTTTTTTTTTCCATTTCTTGTTGTTTGCCAAAAGTTTATTGATCTTTTGCTGACATTGAGAGAGCCAGCCAAAGAGAGCGCGCGCAGATATTATTGTGGGAACTTTAACATATTTCATAAATTTGTTTTTCCCTAAACACGCACAAAACAAAATCATGTCAAATATTCCAAGGGCAAATGCTAAAAATAATAAAAAAGAAAATTGTTTCACGCAATCGTTGAGCGTTTGCATATGGCATAAGAATTTTTAAGTCCCATTGGAAAATTTATGGCAAAATGTAAACAAAAATAAAATATAAAAATGCTGTTGTGTACAGCTGTTGTTGTCCATTCATTTCTAGGAACAAGAAAAAAGTGGTCAAGTAGTGTGAGCTGCTGACCCACAAATCAAACAAACAAAACAAAAGACTTAGCGACTCCCCAGCATCCTTTTGGGGGTCATAACAATAGCAAAACCTAACGACAGACCAACATACAATATGCAAATGACAAAGAACCACTCTTGGCCAAGCGGAGAAATCATAAAAAAAATGTAAATGCACAAACAAACAGCGGAGGTTATCCACGTCGACTGCAGCCGCATTAGTCAGCAAAGAAAAAGAGAGCGGCGCACGGCCGGCCACCCGCCCAGTTAAGCAAAAAAATAAAAAAGAAACTTCCAAGCAGACTCCCCAAAAAGTCATTGACACTAAAAAGAAGTAAAAATAGAAGACAAAAAATACTTCAAACTTTAAAACTGAAGATGCCGTCGTCTCTCACTCATTTATGTTTGTTCCAAATGCAAATCAGTATCGATTTGGGGCTGCCACCTGCCGTTTTTTTTTTGGAACAAAGTTGCTGCCTAGTTGAAAATCCTTTTGGAAAAATGCTATGTTTTTCTTTTTTAAGAGACACGCCCTATTACCAGCCCAGGCCATTTAAATTTTTACAACTTTACCGCTTATTGCATGTTATTTATTGTTGTTGACAAAATTACCGCTTTTTTACCACAATGGGGGCAGGGCAGGAGCAGCAGCAGCCAAAGAACAAAACTTCTCCTATATAATTTGGCACAACTGAGCAATTATTAAACTACACCTGAGAGCATTTTCACTTGGTGTTGCCAATTTAGCTATTTTCCCCACTGGATTTAGCGGTTTTGTATGGTCGATAGCAGGAGACTATTCAGCTTTGCCGAAACCTGCAATTCTAGCTATTATATTTTAAAAAAACAATTTGCCATTTTCTAGCTATTTCAAAAGTTTAAAAATTATGATAAAACAGACTGGAATTGAATCTCTTTTGAAAATAAATTCTCCTTTTTTTAAAATCTGTTTTTCAGCTTTTAAGACTGATAAAAATACCTATTAAAAACTATACCACCAGAATTTATCAAAAATCGATATAAAATTTTGACATTATAAATAACTTCCTTTTGCCGTTTTCAAATTTATGCAGAATCGAGATTGATAAATGCTCCAATTGTCCATTTCCGAAGTCCGATTGTGTTTTACGGCTTTTCATTTCCAAATTTAGGTTTATCTTTGACTTTTTGTTGGCAAAATTGGTTAGAATTTAGTTTTTGCTATAAAGATTGCTATTCCAAAATGTTGTAATTAATATCTGTTGATTTGTGTTAGTTATAAAGATTTATACTCAACCAGAGACCTCGAGTTAGCCAGCTATAGCTTTGACTAAAATCAAAAACAGGTCACTAAACCCCATATACATATAAAGATTTTATGGAATTCCCAAGCCGCGATGTGATAAGAAGGCAGCTGCTGACTTGCAGTAATGTAAATGTAAAATTGGCTCAACAGCACCAAAGACGGCCAGGCCAAGTTTCTCTCAATCTCTTGGCGTGTGTGCTTATAATTTTTCGCACAAGAGAAAGGGACCTGCAGTTAAACGCTGCATCCGAACGGTAATAGTTAGAGAATTTTTTGCTTTTTCATGGCTAGTTACTTCACAGCGGGCGCCAATAGCTGGTGAAGGTGACCGGATGTGTAAAAGCTATTTTCTAAAGAAAGACAAACCACACACACACACTACTGGTGCGCCACACCCGACCACTGATTTGGGACCGAAAGGTTTCTGAAACAGCTGTACAGTCTACCAGCCTCCTTTGTGGTGTCGTGTGTTCGTGTTTTTGCGTTATATGCAAACATAACATGACCTCGAGCCTGATTAAACTTTCGATTTGTTTTTAGCTATCTTTTATATCAATTTTATGTTACACTTGTCCACTTTTGGCTATATTTAACAATCGATTTTGCTACTTTTGGGCTTCAACAGTTGGCAACACTGGTCATAGCTTTGGAAACAGGCCTAAGGTAAGAGAGATTCGTGCTAAAGAATATTTCAGAAAATTATAGTACACTCAGAAAATAATTTTTCTATATTTAAAAAGATCGCCCTAACAAAAAGAAAATCTCCATAAAATTTAGTAAAAATTTCTGTATTTCAATTTTATTTTTTTTCCTAAAAATTAGTAAAAATTTCTGTATTTCAATTTTATTTTAATTTTTTCTAAAATTAAGTCAAAATGAAAAATATCCTAAAAATAATTTTTTTTTTTTTAAGTATTTTTCTATAATTTCGGGTGAATCGCCTTAGTACAGATTTCATACGAAATCTTGGGAATTGATTAAGGTGAGTTGTTTTTAGACCTTTTTCAGATCATTTTACCCTCCCGAATTTTTCGAAATTTTGAGGCAAATATTCAGTAGAAATTTCGTCGTCGTCTGAGCTCGTCCTGCAGCTCTCGCATCTTTAAAAATGACTTCTCCAGCTGAGACGACTGTCTGTGACCAACGACTTCACTTATAAGCATTTTGTCTTGTGTCATTGGGATTTTTAATCAGCGATTGTCACAAGAACCCCCTGGGGGGCGAAGACATTTCGCTATTTACACGTATACGAGCCGAACGCATGCCGAAGCTGAGGAGAAGAGAGCAAAAAGTCTTTCGTTGATGCTGTCAGGTCGAAGCAAATTCACGGCGCTTTTTTTCACACACTAATACACTCTCACTTTTTGGCCTCGCTCTCGTTCACCAACGCTGCATTAAATAAATCAAACCAAACCAAATTAATCCTTTACTTAACTAATACATTTGCCCATGGATCATTAATTGTAGATATCATAATATCATATCATATAGATCAATATATTGTAGATTGTATACAGGGTTATCCATATTCAAAGGACGCATGTTTGTTTTAAAAAGATCAAAGAAAACCAAAATTTTTTTCTGTTCGTGATAAAAATCATTTAATTGGGTTCAAGTAGATTTGTTAACATCACTTTTTGAATATGATATCTCGTATATACGTCTTTTGAAGAATTTTCCATGGTTTGGGACAACAATTCGGACGTAATGTGGGCTATTTCTTGGAGGATATTGTTTTTCAGGTCTTACAGGGTCCTTGGCTTGTTGATGTAAGCCTTTGATTTCAAATAGCCCCACAAAAAAAAGTCTGGAGGCGTCAAATCTGATGAACGCTTCGGCCAGTAAAAATCACAGATTTTTGACATCAAACGGCCAGGGGAACAACAATGACATCAAAAAATTGATTGTAGCGCTGCTTGTGTGTGGTGAAGCGCCATCTTGTTGAAACCAGTAGTGCACCATACACTTTCGACGAACAATTGGCATCAAAAAATGAGTTGTTATATCGCGATAACAATCCTGATTGACGGTAACCGTCAAAAAAGAACGGCCCAATAACCATTTCAGCACAAATATCGCACCAAACAGTGACTTTTTCATCGTAAAGAGGTACCTCTTGAATGTCTCTGAGGATTTTCAGTGCCATAAATACGGCAAATTTGTTTGTTTACCGTCCCGTTCAAGCTGAAATGAGCTTCATCGGTCATGATGATTTTGCACGTTGAGTTTTCACATTTGACTTGTTTTGTTCAATGTAAATTTCAACAATCTGAGAGGGTTAGCGTGGCGTGTACTGTTCCTTGGTAAAAATCTACTTGGACTGACGTTTCAAACGCGCTATGTAATTAGTCGATCAGGCATCGCTGTCCAAAGTTATACAGGCCTTTTCCGGTTTTCACTTTCGACAAAAATTGTCGAATTCGAATTCGTTAAATGTCTTGTTGTATAAAATTGATTTGGCTAAACAGATTAAAACTTTTTAATTTGAATTCGTCGAGTAAAGAGTGAGTAGAAACTAAAGGTTTAAAACGGATTTCCTTGATAGTTTAATAGGAACAAGAACAGTAAAAAAATTCGAATTCACTTAAGTAAATACCGGAACATGGCACATAGTGTTGCCAGATGGGTCCGTCGTGCACTCAGAAAATTATTTTTCATGTTTAAGAAAATCTGAAAAAGAAAGTCCTGTATTATTATATTGAAAGTTGGCTTTACTTATAACTCTTAATAAGCCCTATAATTGGTACTATTTTGGGCCATTTTACTTTTTCCAGATAATTGCATTCGAAAGTAACAAAAACAGGAGGTCCTTTCGGTAAAAATATGATTTTGTTACTAATTTTCCACGTTTTTCCAGAGTTGAAAATAAAACAATGCTCTGGCCTGACATTTTTCAACTTTAAAAATTTAGAAGTAAGCCATCAAATCCATCGTAACATTGCAACAGAAAATATAAGCCTTGTCTTTTGTGAATTGAATATTCTTTGAAGTAAAAAATGTTCCTAATAAAAGCGTATTCAAGTGTCGTTCACTTAAAATTGTAAATAACACAACAAAAATTTCAATAATCCCTTGTTTGGTGTTTGCTTATGCAATTTGTGTTAGTGTGTGGCATGCAACGCGTTAAGTCGCGTGCAGTCGGCAGCAACATTTTCGTGCAGTGTATTGGTGAAATTGGGCTTAGCTGTTCAATTCAACACCCACGTTCTAGTTTGGGTTTGTTGGCCTCAACTTCGGCGAGTGCCGGTAAAAACAACTGTTGTTGTTGTTGCAATTTTAACTGCTGCTGCTGCTGCAGTTGTCACAGCTGCAACAGCAACAACAATAACAGCACGAAAACTAAATGCAATCATGTTTAATTATGCATTCCACAATGGATTTGTTATTTGGTGTTCTCTCTCTGTCCCAAGCACCGTTATGGTCAGACAACGCCCCCCAAAATGCAGCAACAACAAAAGAAAATTTCTTTTTCTTTTTCTTTAATTGATTGGGTACGGGACATTTGCCGTCTCTGATGAAAAGAAATCATTTTGGAAGCAGTTTTCAGCAGCCCACGACTAGGAAATTAACATAAAATATGTTGCACAGATTAGTTTCATAGATGGAAAATGAACAACAAGTAAGAAAGTTTGTCAAACCGGAATGTAGGATACCCTGTACGTTTCTAAAGATAGAATACGATGAATTGCGGTTACTATGAGAGTTGTGTGATGTTTTGTTTCGATTTTGATCAGTTTTTGATGTCAACATGGTTTAAAAACGTCAGAATTAGCCGAGCTCTCTCGCTTTTTTTTTGTTTTTAAGCAGAGTTTTCCAGCCATAGCCCTTAGGAGCCGAACAATCTCGTCAATTCACACCGAATGCTTGCCGAGGGCTTCAGCTGGCAACTCTTGGATTCCATATAACTCTACTAAGTTTCATCCGACGTAACCAAACTTATGGGATTGATAAGGAATGTTAATTACCATATATATATATAAAATCTGAACAATCTGTCTAACATTTGGTCAAAAATTTAAAATTATCTTCTCCTAACATACCCAAATTGGTGGCTCATACATTTCCACCAATTTATTCTACCCTTTTGTAGCTTCGATAAAGGGTATAAAAGCTTTAGATACGGACATGCATAATTAAAGAAAAGGCAGGGAGGGAGATTTTCATTGCGTGGGCTTTGGAGACATTTCCAGAATGGTAGGAGGCGATCGGGTCAATGCCTCTTGTATTGGGTGACTGGTTTAGTTTTTATTGAAATTTGCTTGAGCGCACAATTAGTTCAATGCTCATCATCGTCGCAGCGTCAGAGCCAGTAGAAGCCGTCATAACAATTTGCTGTTAATGCTTTGATTATTATGTTGTTGTTGTTGTTGTTATTAGTATTGTACAAATAAATATTATTTTGCAGCTCGAGTGCGTTGCACCCGTTTTTGTGTCTGTGTGGCACGCTTGTCTAGCGACGGGTAACGGGAGCGGGAACTGCTCCTTCTCTCCTCCTCACATTGATTTGGTTTTTGTTGGGTGAAAGCCACCTCAACATTGAAAGAAAATAACAACAGCAAAGCGACAAGGCGGCAATTACAAGTATTTTTTTTATTTTGTTTTTTTTTTTTTGAGCAAACTGCAATTTCAATTTAAGCCAAATGATATAGGGAAAGGCCAATGTTGTGATCACTGTGATCACAAGACACATGTGATGGGAGGGCTAATGAAATGACATGGTCACTGAACTGAAATAAAACCAGCAAGGTGAATGTGAGATGGAAATTTCAAATAAAAAATTTACTATTGAACTTCAAAGAATAACCGAGTCTTCGATTAAGAAACGCCTAAACCTTGTTCTTTTAAAAAAGTTGCCTCAAAAATAGGCTTACAATGCTCTGAAAGAGTAACCAACTTTGATATATAATCCATCAGATTTATCTTTGGATTTAGAAAAGTTTGAACTTTGTTTGTTTTTAAAGTTTTCTCTTTGAAAAAGTTGCTCTAAGTTTGTGCTAACAATGCTCTGGAAGAGCAACCATTTTCACATATTAAGTCAGCCTCTTACAATCAAGAGAAAACAGCAAACCAAATGTTCATTAAAATTTGCAAAAATTGTATTTTGCTTAAAGCGAACGTTTAATTCGCAGTGAGTCGACATACATTCATCAGAAAACAATGAAATTTTAATGATTTCTTTCAATTTCCCCAATTACGTAAAGAAGCAATCAATTCGAATGCGTAATTTATATTAATTTTAAATACAGAAAAACCCAGAGCTGGTTAACTAGTAACAATGGTTTACTTTCTACAAGTGGGCAATTTACGATTTCCTGTAGAATTATAGAATAGTGGAATGAAAATTTTCCATGATATAATAATTTTAAAATAGCGCAACCGAAAGTGCTTTTTAATTATCGTACCTGCACACTAGGGTGTACGCCGAAAAGGTACCTTGCGAAAACTTAACAGAGACGATTATAAATGATTGCTTTTAAGACCCATACGGACATCCGAATTAACGAGAAGTTTCATACTAAAATTGAGGGAAGAAGAAACTGAAGTTACGATTTCGCCACTTGCATTTTTTGAAAGTACGGAGCTAAGAATTTGAATCTTACGCTTAACAGTCCATGCTACGTTTAACAGCACATTTGAGGAGACTGTGTAAATTGTCTGTGGGCCTTATTGTGCTTCGAGCAGCTGACGCAGCGTTGATAATATACAATGTTAGGTCACTCTGCTTCTACCTGCAACGATCAGATGGAGTGCTTTTAGCTAAAGTGAGTTAAAAAAAAAATAATATAAAAGCCATGGCATAAAAGCAAAAACGAAAGCGTCGTTTGCAAATGTTTTCGTATCAAGAACAAATTACTTTAATTTTGGCTGTGTTCTTCGGTATTCGGACTTAAATTTTTTACAAAAAATCATCTCGTCATCAAAACTAAATACATATGATCGAGCAGTGTGACCCACCACCAGTTAAACTAAAAATAAGACAAACTTACATTTTTGGGGTAATTTTTTCTTAATTCTGGTCACACTACTAATACGGTCCACAGTGACGAAACATATGTCGAAGTTAGCTAAATTACGCATTACGTGTACATTATAAATTAAAAAATCCAAAAAATGTAATTTGATTTTTAACATTTGCGAAAAGGCTTCAAAGTTTCCACAATTATTACGTATACGACACTTGTCCCTCCTCAAAATTTCGTCAACCAATTCTCCGCAGCAAATTTGCATTTATTCGAGCAACAAATAAATATGGAGCAGGAATCGAATGTATTTTTGATGGGAGAATGTAAGACCTTATTTTGGCAAGGCGAGCCCATTTCCATCGTAGAGGTCTGTTTTGTCCACGCTATTATTTGGGACAAAATTTTCAAGACTGCCCATTTCGGAAAGTACAACTAATGTGACTTGCAGGCTGGAATTAGCATGGACCACGAGCGGGGTTCAAAACAAGTTCTTTTTAACCTTTTCAACAGACGAAGTCTTTCGCGAGAGAGATGAACAATTTGCAGACGTTCCTGAACCAGAAGGTCCCTGTTTTTAAACGGAATATTCAGACGTCCCTATGAGCGACAGTCTGGCTGAGGCCGAGATCAATAAAAGGCCTTATGACCCATTGCAATGCCTTATAATGCATTAAAAAGGGTAATGGGGAAAGAGAAGGGGGGTTGGTGGAAAATGTATCTAATTTGATTTTCAAATAATCCCTTTCTTGCACAATTCGATAAAAGAAAAAAATAACTTACAAAGTACCGTTTTTAAATTCTAACACAAAAATGGATGTCTTTTTATCAGGGCTGCAAACCCAAAAAAATGTTCGGAACCTCCGGTTTGCGGGTTCGAACCAAAACTTACCATTGGTTAAGGTTCGGAAATTTGATGTTCGAGGTTTAACGGCTTTGGTTTTGGTTCGAACCTTGGTTCGTTCCACGTTTTACCCAATATATATAAAATTACTATACAATAGGTATAAACCTGACGCACAAGTACATTGTAAGACGTCTACTATAATTGGCGCTCGTGAGCTAGATATGGACTTCCTTCATTGCTAGTGTATAAATCTCCAGTTCGCCCTCTGTGTGTATGTATAATTTTTTTTTTAACCGAACCAAAAGCTTGGGTTCGAAACGGGTTCGGGCTCATCTATTTTTGTCCTCGTGGGTCGGTTAAGGGTTTGGTTCACAGTAAGAAAAATGCCGGAATTCCGGGTTCGAACCTGTTCTGTTCAAACCGGTTTGCAGCCCTGCTTTTTATATGTAACAACCAGAAGGAAGCATCCCTGGCCCTAAAGAGTAGATACAATCTTGTTCAGACGAGTCGATAGAGCCATGTGAACGCACTGACCTTCTAAACATATTCGTAAAGTAATCCGCATTATTTATCGATCCTCAAAGTTTGGAAACGATCAAATGGACGATTGTCTATTTAAAGGCAGCACCGTATAAATAGACTATGTGCAGCCACGTCCGCAACTGTGATGGGCAGCAGCACTTTAGTTCAGTTTTTGTAATGCCTCACTTAAAAGGTATCCTCTTAGTGTACGGAAAAAACTTGCTGTCATCTAGAAGTGAAAAGCGCAGAATAGTAGAAATTTCGCATATTTTGAATGGTCATGGTACCTTTTTGTGAAATGTTATGACTTTAAACCAAGTCTACGCCAACTACTTAAAAATGTAAAATGTGAGCACGGCCAACAGTACGAATGGTTGATAAACTTTGAATCCAATTCGCAGACACTAACATCCATTTAAAAAAAATTTCTTGTTTAGTTATGCCTTTTTTACACCAAAACGCATCGTATAAAGGAGGTTTTACAATGACCTTACGATTTTCCATACATCAAATGTACTGCACACAGCTTTTTGACAGCTTTAATCGAGCATTTTGTTCGGAAAATTCAGCTGAATCGTAAAAATTTAATTTGAAGTTTAATAAAGTTAATCCCATGTGTTCTACATATCGCTTTTGACCCACAAAACGACCCAACTTCCAGACGATTTGGGTAGTTTTTGTGCTGATAGCGATTTATAGAACACATGTGAATAAGAGATTTTCATAGTTATAGTTATATATATAGTTTTTAAAATTGGAAGGGTTCGTACCAGCGGAGTATTCTGAAGGTCGAAACCCAGTTTAGTAATGTTACTTAGCCGAACCGAACCAAAAAGTACCATTCTGCTAATTCGTCATCATATACCGAAACGCGAACTGAACCGTTGTGTTTTGAAATGCTGAACCAAACCAAAAACCGCAAGGGATATCAATTCTGTTGATTTAACATAGTAAAGAGTTTAATAGTAGTAGCATATTGTGGGAGTTATTCAACATATTTTATTGTGTGGACGGAGGGGGGAGAGCTTAGTTAAAATTTAATACAAACTTGATCTGTTTAAAAATTGGTTGCTCTAGTTCTGGTAGTCACTGAGCTCTAGGTGTTTATACAGATGGACGGACACTGGGACTTGGCTACATCGCCTCTGCGGTAATTCAGTATACTCATTTTACTCTACGAGTAACGGGTATAAAAAAACAATAAAATGGATCTCGTATGGATTAAGAAGCTATAGTAAGAAAAGGTATACAATTAGGAAGCAGAAGACTTTGGCCAAGTTTAACCGAGACTTGCCTTTACAAGCTTAGTGTGAACAGCTGGAGTAAGCTTGAACTTCACACAAGGCGACGACTTAATAAATGTTTGGGTCCAAGCAAAAGGGTCTAGAAAATTGAGTAGACTGGAAGAGTCTACAAGTTTTACAGCCTAAAAATATCGTAAATTGTGTAAAATTAATAATTATTAAATTTTACCTCTGTCTTCATAAATAATATAAATAAAATGCCTTTCCTCCTTCCTGGTACTCTTTCCTCATCATTTTCATTCATCAATTTGCAATTGTTAACCGAAATTTGTCGTGTCTCTGACTTCAAAAAATATTTATGTGAGAAACAAAATTCGCATTCAATTTCCACTCCAGACTTTGGCCAGCAGAGGCAAACCTTTTTGGTCAGCGACAGCAGACAGAAAAAAAAAGACACAAAACGAAATAAATTGAATAAGTCATAAGTTATTATATGGGTGTTCTGCTCCTATTCGAGTGGAGAACTGGTTTCAGCCATAGCCTGCAATCACGGCTGCAGCAGGTGGCCAGAGCGCTCTCCAAATGACAGCTAGAGTGAGTGGAAGTGGCCAATGGCCTAAGAACACGAAGAGTGGACAATGGGTGATGATGGTGATGGCGGCGGGCTTGATGACTCTGACAAAATCCGGTTATGCAAATTGGACACATTGTAGAATATCATGCATTTTAAATGAGAGGAAATTTCTGTGCAGCGTAGCGCATCTCCCAATCCTGCTGCAGCAACAACAATTTTTTTTTTTTTTACTTATTTTTGGCAAGCGGAAATTGTGAAGGGTTCTTTCCATAAACAATCAACAACAATTAAATTTGATTAAGCGAAAATTCAAAATTAAAGTGTTTTTTGCCTCATTTCAAGTGGCTCCAAAAAAAAAAAGGGTCTGATCATCAACAACAACATCATCAGGAAGAGGGAAACCGAGTGAGAGATAAGTAAGAAAAAAAAAAAATACTGGCGGCGCATAAATTATGCTGGCGGCAGAGAGTCCATAAGCCACTTGAAGAACTCCAGATTCAGGGACCACAAGTATGTAGGTAGACAAACCTTGAGCCACCATCCACATGCACACAGACACAGATACAGATGAAGTGGTTCATGAGGAGGCCCCTTTCAGTACCGAAAATATTTCAAGGTTATCATTTTTATTTTTGATCATTTTTTTTTTATTTTTTGCTTTTCATTGTGGGATCCTGCTCCTTAAGCTAGATCTTGGAACGAATTTAATGACTTATAACTCATAGTAAAATATATACAACAACATAAATGTTGCCACTTAAACCATAAACTGGTTTAAACACCAGACCAAACGTCGACTGAGCAGTCAACTTTAATGTTAACTTTGTGTGTTTGATGATACCCTCTACGGACAGAGAGTATATTTTAAGCTAATTTGTAGTGAACATAAAAGAGTTGCACACTAAACTAAACAGTTAAGCGCTGGCGCTGCATCAATTGCTTTTTATTGCTCAGTTAATTTTGTGGTTTTCCTTCAATGTATTGCGATATGAGCAACTATTTATGATCAAATGAACAACTGAACAATTTGAGTGAGTATATAACAAAAATTGTCAACTTCTGGTAAATTGAATAATATTTTATGACACATTTTCTTCTTTACAATTTGTAATGTACATGCTGCTTAATTTGGTTTTTCAAAGAGCAATGACTCCCAAAGGAATTTTGTTCAAGATTTAAAAAAATTGATTATTCATAAAAAAAACACTTGTCCCCATTAAATAATGTTTAATTATCAAGAAATCAAACCTAAACCAAAATCGAAATCGTTATTTAAAATTAATAAAATGGAAATACCACACTTCCGCTGGGAGACCTACATTAATCTAGGTTTTTATAACCCAATAACTATTATTTGTGTGACTAAAGGTAATAAATCAGTTGAACCAACGAGACCAAGACGAACGAGGCCAAAAACTAGCTCTGACCTACTTTATCGACCGCTGGCCACCGATTGAGAAGCTGTTTGCTCTCTTGTACCAAGCATCGGCATGCGTTCGGCTTGTATCGTGGTGAATAACGACATGTGTTCGTCCCCTGCGGGCCTGGCGTAACAATTGCTGGACTAAAAACCTGATATACAGACATGCTCCCATTTTCACTTTCGCAAAACTTAGCGATAGCCATTTCAAATAGGTTTTTGGACCAAATTTTGACTCTAAATCGAAAAACTTTTACGAAAGCGAAAATGGGAGCATGTTTAAAAATGCTTTGCACGTCTCTTCTGAGTTAATTTGAACAGAATCAACCTGGAATCGTATAAGCAATTAAACAAAAGGCACGTGAAATTAGTTTTTCTAAATTTATAAGGGTGTCATTCCAAAGGTGTTTGGAAAATATTAAAGAGCAATCAAAAAACACGTCATAAAACTGCGTTGTCATTATGGCTACTTCTCTTCCATCATCAGTAGACTTCCCTATCGACTTTTCAATTATCTCTCGTCATTGTATTAAATGTTCGATAGTGAATTTCCAATTCGAGAACAATTTGATAGCTCTTTTATCCCTTTTCAGTTACTTCTTTCACATTTTTAGACGATTCAAGGCGGGCGTATTAGTTCTTTGTTAATAGTCTCTGCACACTGAGCACATTTTAGAGGAACGCATGGAATTTGATGATAATGTGAAATGGAAATTTTGATCTGTTCTCATCTAACATCTTACATAATGATCTAAATGTACTGTATCAAAAATTATAGAACATGAAATTTATTTAACATTTGCTCAACAATATCAGGTTTAAAAATCTTAAAATGGTGATTGAAAGGCAGTTATGCTTGGTGCTTTTCCCGAAGGAAGACTATTTGGGTGTTTAAATGCTCCAGTATCTTTCTTGCTTTATAAACAGCATAAGATCTTGGGCGTTTTGGTAAATGGGCATTGGTATTACCGATGCATTTGCTGCTTGAAATTTAGTAGAAGGTGGAAAGATCTCAATTCTTCACTTCTCACTGATTTTAACGCATGTCATCAATATGGTCCTCATGACAACTTCCATGCAAGGCGTTTTCAATTGTTTTTGTTGTCTCCTCCTCCAATCCGATTTAAGCTCTCTTCACACCTGGTGCTCGGTGAATAGGCTTCCTCTTAATCTCAGCAAGTGTTAATGTATGACCTTTAATCGTATTCAACCATATGAGTTTGATTATATGATTGATACCATCCCATTGGAATGAATTGATAAAGTGGATGATTTGGGTGTACAATTTGTACCCAAGTTATGTTTTAATAGTCATAAAGCGGTCATCGCAAACAAGGCAATGGGAGTTCTCGGGTTCGTTAAACGATGGTCCAAGGAATTTAATGACCCCTACATCACTAAGCAAACTGTATGTTTCCCTGGTAAGACCAATCCTTGAACATGGGTCGTGTGTCTGGTCTCCATACTATCAAAAATATCAAGATCAACTGAAATCGGTTCAGAAGCAGTTCTTAATTTTCGCTCTCCGAGGCTTTAAACTGGGATCCTTCCACACATCTTCCTCCTTACGAGGACAGATTACGCTTAATCAACCTGCCTTCTCTTAAGAAGCGCAGAACTTGCCATGGTGTCCTTTTTATTATAAACTCCTGTCAGGAGTAATCGACTCTATCGCTTTGTTATCTAATATAAGTCTTGCTGACCCACAACGCGTTTTATCCTATTTATCTACAGCCTTGCCTAACAAACTACGGACATCACAAACCCTTCCGAAACCTTTGTTTAAACTATAACTTGCATTATCATACTTTCTCAACTCACTCCTCCTTGTTTGTAATAAGAAATAATTTATTGTCGTTCCTAAGTAGGCCTTCTTAAAGTTAAACAGAACATTGTTTAACTATAAACTAAATAGATTTGTAATTTATTTGACGACCTTTCTAATGTTTAATTAGTGTGAGTTGGCTGGCTCTAGGTCCGAAAAAGTTGCGTTTGTTCACAACTTGTAAACAACTTATGCATTGTACCACCAAAAAGAGCTGGTTGCCTTTACAGAACTGTTTCATCGTTATCCCTAACGACTCTTCAGAAGGCTTTTTGCTGAAGAAAGCATGATTGCCAACTGCCTCTCCATACAATCATTGCTTAGATCAGTTGGGAACTGCTAAAAGCAATGAAAGCAAAAATAGACAAGCAATGAGTGCTTTCATTTTTCTGGTGGTAATGCTTAAGCTTAGGGCTGAACTTTTTAAGTGCAAAAGCTTGAGCTTTTAAATAAATAAATAAATAAAAATATATAAAATAAAAATAATTAGTGTGAGTTGGCTGGCTCTAGGTCCGAAAAAGTTGCGTTTGTTCACAACTTGTAAACAACTTATGCATTGTATTACTAAAATAAAAATATATAAAATAAAAATATATAAAATAAAAATATATAATAATGCATGACAAGTTTCTCTGCCATTACTTAATTTCATGGGGAAAGTGTAGAATAGAAACATTTTGCTTCAAGATGTTAGATGTAAAATGTTGCTCAGTGGAAATAGCCTGTAAATATCTCAACGGTTTCGAAAATTTCACCAATAAATATAATATTAGTTTTTGCTTTAAAATGCTTTTTTTTGAAAACTCTGATTCCAGAGAATATTCTTCATAATTTTCTTCTTGCGAAAGAAATTTCGGGAGGGTAAATTACACAAGGCAACAAAATTAGACTTTTTTTTTAAGTATATTTAAGAGATGCTTGTGATTCTATATGATTTTCATGTGCTTTTGTATCTGCTCTTTTTCGGAAATGGTCCATTACGTCTAGATTTTTAGTAATTTAAGCTTAAAGTTGCTTAAAATGACTATTTCGAGCCATTTTAGGCCTGGAAAATTCATTCTTTTGACTCTCTTTGATATTATGGGAAAGCCCTTCTTCACTTTGAAATAAACTTCGATTTTCCTTAGCGAAGATATATATGAGCTCATAATTGCAAAATTGTCTGCTGACCAAAAGTATGCAGTAGGCTAGTATTTTGTATAGAATTCTAATGTCAATTTTCAACAACACCCATTGTATACTTAAGGGCAGTACAAAATAATGTCATATCTAGCACATGTATTAAAAATGGTACATTTTCGCTTAAGAAAATTGTAGAGTTGTTTGGGACCATTTATTTTAAAGCTAAGTAAAAGTACAATATGAAATTTTCAAAGAGAGTCAAAAAAAAAGTAAAGATCCATCAGAAAACGTTAATATAAAGGTTCAAAATATAAATTGTAATCAACTTTAAGCTCAAATTACCAAAAATCTCGCCGTAATGGGAAATTTCCGAAAACTGATTGGTGTTCAGCCCTTAAAGCGCACCAAACAATGATTTCTTCTTGGGAATGTAGCGATACCTCGAGAATCTCTCTACAAATTATGTTTAATGACATGACCAGAAGTGAATATTGCTATCAAACTGTGGGTTGACTTACAGTTGAAAAACGATAGAGAATCGAGCGTAGTTCTTATTTTAGGTCAAAGGCAGAGATATTTATGTGACATTGTTTATAAATTGATGCACATAGCTCAAATTTCAGTGTGCTATGGCGAGTCAACTTATTTGGGTACTCCTAAAAATTAGTAAGGCGAGCATAACAAAGCTCTACAGCAGAAATTATATTTTCGGGACTGAATATGCGAATGCATTCGCTTTACTCGAACGAATCTTAGGATAAATAACAGCCCACCTCCCGCAATACCGATCGTGGGGCTTAGACGTGAAGGTAAAGCATAAATTAAGGTAAACTACGAGCTAAAAATGTTAATATTTGTAATTACTCAATCAGAAACAGAATCTTCCAAGATTATTGCAATCAGCACAAAAGACACGAAAGCGTTTAAGGCGTTTTAGAGATAGGGGAATAAAGTAACATATTGGCAGTGATTGGAAAGGTACTCAATTATCTTACCTAGGTAAGGTACAAGGTAAATGTCAAACAAATATACCTAGGTAAGGTAAAAGGTATACGGAATTTCCAGTACCTAGGTAAAGGTACTTTTAAATTTAAAAGCATGGTTAAAAAAGTGAATATTGTGCATATTATCTTATATGCTATCTCGATTTTTTAACGTAACATCAGCTTCGAAAATTTCGTCACCTTGTGTTTTTGGTTTTTGTGTATTTTGCCTCCACAGTTGAAAATTCTTTCAATAGAACATTTCAAATATTTTTATACTTAAGCAAAGATTCGAAAGATTTGACAACAGTATTTGTACCTAGGTACTCCCAAACACTGCATATTGGTCTAATAGAAACACTGCTTTCAATTTGGCATATCAACTGGGACGATTTCACCATTAACTAGAGATTTCACCATTAACTAGAGATTACCCCAAGCATAACTCATTGTTGAGGAGGAAAAATTACTTAAAAGAACGCTACTCTGCTACTGCTCTGCTAATTTAGTACCGATTTCTCTTCTTCTATATAGCTGCTACGTATCAAATAAACTTAGAACTTACTCTGTTATTTGTAAGTTTAGGTGACTGCTTAGATTCTAGAAGATGTGAAACCTTCGAAACTTTATGATAAAGTTCGTAGATCTGACCATTTGGTTTATGGAAAAATAAAATTTGATTAAATTCACAATTTCAAACCATTCCAGGGTATTGGTTAAGCTTCATCTTAGCTTCTCAGCAGATAACTTTGATTTCTTGTTATTGTTAAGAGTTGGCAGCTCCTACGTGAGACTTGAACCGGTTTCTGCTCAAAGGCAACGTGAATAATATTTTAGTTGTTGCTGCTGTTATTTTATTTTTTCTTTCTTCTCCAACGCACAACAGGTACATTTGTTGTTGCCGTTGCTGTGGTAGTTGTTGCTGCTGTTGCTGTTGTTGTTGTCGGTTGGTAGGTAGGTAGATACCAAGACATATACAAAGTATATGCTATATATAGTATGATATGCTATGGCAAGCCAAATGTAAATGCTTGGGGGGCTGTTATATGGAGATTTCCTCTGTCATTCTTGTCTGTCCATGGTGTGTGTCTCTGTGTGTGTTTGCCTTGGTCTTTTGTGTGTGCTGTATATGTGTGTTGGTAGAAAGCCAAAGAATAACTCAACAGACCATTTCAGCATTTGCTTTGTCATGTGTTTGTTCTTCTCCAGACGCTGGCAGACCGGAATACATATATACACCATCTATATATATATATATATATAGACATATTCTATATACTCATGTATTTATTATATATGGCTATTATGAGTATAATGCCTGTTTGTTATGCTGATTGCGCCTTTTATGCGAGCGAGCTTACAAACAACATTTCCAAAGCCAAAAGCTGCCTTATTTGTTTCCAGCATTTCTAAGGAAAAACAACAACATTTCACGCTAAATGTTTTATTCAATTATATAACACAAACTTACACACGGCTCCGGTGATTCCCAAGAAAATGATCAAAAAGGCCAGCCCACGGTTCAATATATTTCTATTTATATAGAATTCAATTATTGATAACGCACCATCATCATAATCAGCGGGAAGGCATTTCCATTAGCTAATTAGACTTTGATAAACGTACAAATTATTAATTTGATTAATTACAAATTGAATAAATTTCTGCAATTTACAGAATATTTTGTGAATAACTCAACTGGTTCTAGGCACAAGCTGATACCAGAAATTGAATTTTAAAATAGACAAAAATAGAATGTAAAAAAAAAAACACGTAAAGAACCGATATTGATTAATTAAGAATTGATCTCAAAGAGAAGGAAAGGAGGAGGTGTAGTCGATATGCTTTCACTTGAGTTTTGCAAAAAGTGATCGGCAAATCAACAAGCTAATGGGTAATAACAACTAGATTGCTTCCAAGTTGCTTCTGGATTGTTATAAAAATGAAAGTAGAAAACTTAGTAAAGGCATTTAGAAGGTATAGTGTAATGTAAGATCATAAGATTTGTTTTGAAATGATCTGAAAGGTTCGATTAAATCAAAGTTTTTCCTCATTCAATCGACTTTTAAGACATTATCAAATAAGGAAAAAACGACTTCCATGCGTTTTGTACTTGAAATTTCAAAAAAGTTCTGTTCTTGGATGTACTAAAATTAAGTGCGAAGCATTCAAGAATCAAAAACCGAGTGTTAATGTCATTAAAATGAGAACAAACGTTCGAAAAATTGATCGATCTATTCAAGGCATTCGATATGGTCAACCATTCTATTCGTCTTCAGGACCTCTACCAGAGTACCCTGCCAAACCATCTGAAGAGATGGCTGGCAATATAACGTACCGGTAGGCAATCGCACGCAGACTTCCGTGCTAAGCAGTCCAAAACGCGCATTATAAAGCAGGGAGTACCACAAGGAGGAGTACTTCCCCCCCTGCTCTTCAACACATATGTAGTCGGACTACCACAACCCCCTCCAGATATGAAAATCGACTCATAGGCTGCCGATTGTTCTAACATCACCACCGGTCGAGACGTTAAAACGCTCGAAGTGAGGATGAACGCCTATCTCCCTAGCCTCGCCAACTTCCTCTCCAGCAGGAACCTAAGCCTCTCAGCCACCCTGATAACAACGTGGACCAAAGAGGTCAAACAGATCCTGAACATCCACATTAATGAACACCAAATCTCCAACCAAGATCCTTGGTGTCATGGGTGACCCGACCCTCTTTTAACCTTCGCCAAACATTCCGAAGATGTAATTAAAAAAGTACGAAGCAGGAACAAAGTCTTAAAGGTCATAGCTGGAAGCTCCTGGGGAAAGGAGAAGCAAACCATCGTCACCACATACAAGGCTATCGGAAGGTCCATGATCAACTATGCGGCCCCGTGTATCAGAGAAACCCATCTGCATCAGGTAACTAACGTTCTTCCTGTTCGTGAGCACAACCAGCTCCCCACACAACCCATCCAAACCATGCCTCCACCACACAGAGCATGTCAAGGCGCCCCAAAGCCGTGAGTATTTACCTACGAGCGCAGTCCCTATCAGTCCAACAGCTCCTAGGAAATGGTAGCCCCACCCTCGCATCATGTACAGAAGCCAAGATGCTAAAACACACCACAATTGTAAACAGCGCCAAAAACTCATTTAGAGACAACGTAGTCCTCCCATTGATCAGGTCGAGAAAGCCCTGCCACGTTCGACGAGTGCCACATTGGCCCAGCTCAGCTCTGGCAAAAGCAGGAGCCTCCTATCAAGCATCAACCCAGAAATCGCCGACGCACAGTGGTCCAGAATCGTTTTGCCTTGGACAAAATTCTGTAACTTTTGAACCCCTAAAAATTTTTCCGGAGCTATAGCCAAAGAGCCAAAGTCAAAATTTCGTAAGCAATGTTTCCTTTCAAGCACCTGTAAGGTATATTAAGAAAGCTAGGGTGCAGATTATTGGTCAGAATCTATATAAGGTAATGCTCAGCTGTTTTTTCAAAACTACAATTTAATCAATTAAGGCTTAGGTACATTTCTTATATTATTAAAGCTTTCACAACGGATTACCTTTTAAGCACCTGAAATCCACAAAAATTAGTGTAGGGTTCCAAATTTGTATCAAAATTATTTTTTTAGTTGTTTTCAGATTTATACCAAGTTTCGAGCCAATCGGACATCATTTAGATATGTCTCCCATACAACATCAATTTTTTTTCATACTTTTTATAGAAAAATTTTAATTTTTTGTAAATATTTTTGAAAATCATTATTTTTATTTTTGTATATTAGGTTTTAAATTATTTTTTTAGTTGTTTCCATATTTCTACCAAGTTAAAAGCCAAACGGACATCATTTACATATAGCTCCCATACAAAAATTTAGTTTTTCATACATTTTCAAGAAAAGTATAAAAATTAAGATATTCGCTATGCAGCAAGCATGTTACGACGATTACACAGAGCGGACGAGTCGTGAGCGGTTCTTCCCTTGCGAAATTCATTCGTATACTTCTCGAACATCACGTTGCATAGTTCGAACAAACCTTGAGTGTTTTTACATAAGGTACTTTTTCTCGAATTGGATCTCGATCGGTGTCGGCTAATGATATTTTGCTTAAAGGGGACATATTGGACTGTAAAATGAAGCAATAAATGTTTTGAACACTTTTGACGAAAACTTTTGCCAGCCTCGGAAAGTTCAAAAAATAGGTGTAAAATAGATACCAGCGGCAAAAGCCATTGTTCGCAAACTACAACTTCGATTTTGAAATGTTATATATTTAAATAAATGAGCAATAGTACACCTATCCAACAAAATTTTAACATCTCGAAAATGCCCACTATAGCCGAGGATATGATAAGTCAAACTTAATTAATAAACCAAAAATTATGCATAAAATTCGGATTGCTAAAAATTGACTAAGTTTAGGCGGCTTTAACATTTATATTCGCAAACATATCAAAGCAATAATTTGGCTACCTTAATTTGTGTATTGAAACTGTCGATTTTATGTAAAAATTGTTTAACTTATCAACAAAAATTAAATTAGGCTTTTGTCCAAGGCGGGGCGCGGCTGGGCCACTGTGCGACGTATGTCCCACATGTGGTCTCGGGCCGTACGACACAGTACACCTCTTCAACTGTTCTCACACCCACCCTCGACCTCGGTCTGGCCCCAGATTAGCTCCCTACATCTCTTTAATAATTTACCTCTTACTTTTTATTTCTTTCTCTCTTTACTTACAAATCTTCCCAGCCGCTACAACAACCGACTGGTGGCCCACTCCATTAGACTTGCCTCTGATCTGGCGGCTGACAAGCTCAGAAGACGTCTTAACCGATGAAATTCCTCCGTCCCTTGGGCCGCCTCATCAATTTAGCATAAGTATTTCCTTGGCACCATCCCCTACCAATCTATGCACGCTGTTGGTCTCCCAGCAAGATGCCAGCTTACCCCCAGGATCACTGCTGCGTGTTTCATTGTTATTCTAGGCGTTTGCTAGGCTGTTGAAGTCCGGTATTTTTCGAGTACTTCTTCTTAACTAATTGTTAATAGATTAAGGGCCAATTTCTCTTCTGCCAGAAAGCTGCTATGTGTCACATAAGCTCACAATTTACTCTGCTATTTGTACACCGAGAAAAAAAAAATGATATTTTTTCATATCAATTTTACTCCGATATGAAAATATATAAAATTGATATGTTAGAAATTTCAAATCGATATTTTTAAACATATCATTATTACATTTTAAAAGTCATTCTGAAACTATTCAATATCAATTTAAGTAAATGATATTATTTTGGATCAGAATGATATTATTTGCTTGCCAAATGATATGAAAAATTTATATTTTTAAAAAGTTCATTTCAATAAGGGTCATATCAACATAAAATCAGAGTTTAATGCCGAAACGAATTTCGGTTCCGGTACCGGTTCCGGTACGTCCCGAAATGAATGTTTCAGTTAAAGGTTCTATTTCGGTTTTCAATTAATTTCGGTTTTCGGTTTCGATACGGTACCCAGATTTTTCATTTCGGTATACCGGTACTTACCGGGACGTCCATGTCTTATGTAACTAATATAGCATTCTTTTGATTTGCTTGCGGTAACATTAGTGCATTCAATGTGGTTGAGTCCATACAACTTTTTAACGGATTCATTATAAATTTATCGCCGGAGAATCTGTGTAGCTGGAACAGAAAGCACAACTTTTGAAATCTCATACAATTCTGGGAACTTTGTGGAGGAGTTAAGAAGATTTCATGGTTTCAAACACGCTTGAATACGAGAAAAGTCTTAATGGAATCCAGTAACTGTTTTACTAGAGATCCAGTGTAGCCAATTGGAATAAAAATCACCCAAAACAAGATTTTCGGTTGAAGTTTAGTTGTGGCCACATCCGCTGGTTCTAATATGCGTACAATTTCGCGAACTGAGTCCCACACTTTCCGATGCAGAAGAAAGTCATTATCTGCAGCCGCAAAACTGGAGAAAATGTTGAAATGAAGATGTCTTCCGCCAGCAAATATTTTAGCATCTTGTATGTAGAGCTCCAATTCGTGACCAAATCTATGATGCGCTCTGCAAAGGTGACAAAAACCGAAACTGTACCGGTACCAACGTTTCGGTTTCGTTCCGGTGCTATGGGTTCTATTAATAACGGTAAACTGTTGTCGGTTCTCAAGAAAAAATTTGTATCGGTTCATGTTCCGGTTCAGGTACTTGATTTGAAACGGTTTATTTCGGTTAACGGTTCCGGTATTAAGCCCTGCATAATATTGATCTTTATTTTTCTCTGTGTAAGCTTTTGAGACATATAGCTCTATGCAGAAGATGAGAAATCGGCACTAAGTTCTATTTATCAAATATTTTCTTCATTATTATATCATGCTTGATTAGTTTCTAACATATAGATCGTCGATTCGAGTTCGATGGGTAAAGCTAGTCTTCGCCTCATGAGGTCACTTAACTACTTAATGACAAGGATTGAAACCATTTGACACATCAACAGTGATTTCTTTTTTATATTCCAGCTAACAAAAAGTACGCTCTTCAAAATTTAATTGATTCAGCAAATTGCCTTTCCATTAAATGCATAAAACTAGTAGGAGAAATTCCAATTCGAATACATATCTACTTTTCTTTGGCTTTTGGATATTCAGCAACAGAATAGCATTTAATTTCTTTTGTTGAAAACCCCCATTATACATGCTAAGCCCATCAATCAAATCACTTAACAAATACTCAAATTACTAATTGCATTTAAGACGAATGTCAGATAGGGGCATCAATATAATGAGATTATTTCTAATAGATATAATAGAATTATAAAATCTATTTAAAACATGTTAGCTTCGTGACTAACTCAAGACATTACGCAGTATTTAAAATTCGTCAAATGTCCCACGTAGTCTTCTGTCACCATTTGTTGATATGCAAACATACTGCAGTGAAATCTCCCTTGCTGGCCTGACTGTTGGTTTATTATCATTATCAGGGGGTCTTATCTAATCATGGCATAAAACGCATTTGGAAATAAAATATATATGTATGAAATTGTACTAAATAGACTGCACATGTTTTCAGATTGGAGGTAGAGCCATAACGGGTATTGATAAGATAGCGTCACAACAGTTGTCGACGGAGACGACGACAATCGATTCCATTTAAGTCAGTCACAACAACAACAAAAACAAAAAAAAAAGGACCAAATAATTCGAAGGCCACATAACATTAGCCGGCTGTGCCGACCTTCTTATCAATATTCCAAACACTTAGTCATAATAATAATTCCATCGATTGTGGTTGTTATTTTTGCTTGGACTTTTTTATTTGGTTTATTTTATATTATTGTTTTGTGTGCGAGGCTTTATTTTATCATTTTTTTTTCACTTTATCAGAATGGCACACATACGTGTGTGTGCGGGACGATTTATGAGCTTGCGGAGCAACAATACCACGTAACGTCCGATAGGAACCTTCACAGGGCGCTCGGCAATTAGACAGCAGCAACAACAAAGACAGACAAAAGATAACCGTTAAAAGGCCTACAAAATAAAAGTTGATAACCCAAAACACCAGCACATGGAAGGAATATATTCACCAACATCTCTGAGAGGGTACTCGTGTGCCATATGGCCACACACATACGCGACTACCATACACAAAATCCATTAAAATAAAAATGTATTGACGTCAAACAAATCGCAAATATCAATTGGTACAAAAATCCATTGTAGCGTATGAAAAAATAAAGCACATACGGCGAAAATCTCATAGGAACCCAGCCGAATCAATAAAAACATTTAGACTCGCTCGCACATGGCACGGCCAGGAACTCTGGTGATATGGTGTAGGTGGAGGGTACGGCGTGGCGTTAAACGATTTGGGTTAATGAGTGCTTGAATAATTGAAACAGAGATATACTAAAATTAACTTTTAAACTAATTCAAGCTACAAAATGAAATACGAAATCTTATCAGGCTGCCAGTTATAATGCTTTTGTAGAACATATTCAGTATGTAAGCGGCAAAAGGCGTATAGTTATGACCCAAAAGTAATTGAAAAGATGAACTTAACCAGGGGAAGTAAGAGTACGGATCATATGGGTATTCGACCCATCAAGATAGAATTGAATCTGTGGTTTAAACTTGAATCCTGAAATCCGTTTACCTTCGTACTCTAGTAAACTTCTTTTAATTAAACTTCCCTTTTTAATTATGCTTAGAGTTATACCTGGGGTAATCTTTATACAAAGACTAATTAATGGTGAAGTCGATTCATCCAAGTTGATTGGTTAAATTAACCTTAATGTTTATTTCAGATCAAATTGTTGTTGGTCAGTTTGCTTGCGCTCGCAAACACCAATCAAAGAAGAGAACAAACCCGGGTTTTGTTCTACGCGTGGCGTGTGTGTCGTTTCGTATGCCTCGCGCCTTGCATGTATACGATCATTGATTTCCTATGTTCCGTGCAATTACAGTAACAAAACGTACCCAAAGAGCATACGGCTGGGCATCGCTGGTTTACAGCTTTAAGATATTGAGTAGTTTAAGCGAAATAGCAAACATTTCGAGATGCCTGCCAATTGTTTCGGGAAATTTTGAGGAATCGAATAAAATTTGAATATGCAATCTAAGATCGCAATCAGATTAATTTCATTGAAAATTTTTTAAGAGTTCATGAAATGACTAGTGTTTGAAATCTACATAAGCATATGACTTTATTTAAAAGTGAAATGTTTGTGGCTATTCCTTAAGTCTGTGAACCGGTTCAAAAGCGGTTAAAAACGGTTAATAAGTAAAGGTTCAGAGTTATATCTCAGATGTGATATATGAACTTGAAATCTGGTCTGTAGGTTGGTAATACGGAGTTGAATATTTTACTGGATCAGGATAAGTATTAAGCCAGTGGTTTATTATATATATATATTAACAGTGGTTTAAAGCCATATCTTACAAGTTATTTAAGATTTGAGCTTTAAATCTGATCTGCAGGTTGATAATATGGAGTTGAACCGGTATCGAACCGGTTTCGAACCATTTAGAAAGTGGTTCAAAGCCATATCTTACAAGTTATTTAGGCTACAAACTTTAAATCTGGTCTGTAGGTTGGTAATATATACAGTGTACATAGAAAAAACAAGGCGAGCTATAATCAAGTCCAAAAAAATTGATTTGATCTCGACCTTCTGATTGAAATTTCAAGTACAAAGTCGTACTAGATTCACTTGAATCAAGCGCGAAAGGATTGGAACAATCATAAAAGGCTTGGATCAATCCGAAAACGCTTATTTTAAGTACGGGTCTTACTTGAAAATCAAATGATCCTGACTCGAGATTGAAGTAAGTACGGAATTCCACTGTCAGAGCGAAAGAGCGAAAAAAACCGAGAGCAAGTTCGAAACTGAGAGTGAAAAGCTCTCTCAGGCTAAATGGGTAAACACACATACACACATATATTCAGTCAGCACAGCAGTTATTGGTGGTGTGGGTTGTTTTGCACCTTGGAATTCCCTACCAGTTATAGCATTTCCAGCATGAGAAGGTAGCTGCTGAATTGCAGTTGATAGGTCAAGTCTATTGAAGAGACTACAATAGCGACCAGCCTCCATTGTAATGTTGTTTGTGTCCTGTTATTACAGTTGTATGCAAACTAATGATCTCGAGCCGGCTAAATCTTGCTGCTTTGATAATCAAAAAGGTCGTTAAAAAAGTAGCATGGAGTTCTTGTCAGTTGCTTTTTTGGGGTCAAAATGAGTTAAAACGTCGATCTAAAGTCAATCTCATGTCATTTTTGATGCAATCATTGCTCAATTTAATCTCGGGTACACTTGCACTAAGCCAACTTCGAGATCAAATCAAGTACGAATATCGAGCTTAAATCAATATTGGACCTTCTGGATTGGATACTTCTGAGGGATCAAATCGAGCAAATAACAAGCTAAAATCAATCCAGTGTGAGCTAAAGTCGGGATCAAGACAAGAATTCCGGGATTGAAAATTCCGTACTCAAAACAGTCCCGGACTTTACCGACTTGTGACATCGTTTGGGATTGATTCCAGCCCGGATATCTCGGATTTTTTTTTTGTGTAGTTGGATATTATACTGGATCAGGACCGGTATCAAACCGGTTTTGAACCGGATCAATTGTTTTAAAAGTTATTCAGAGTCATATTTCAGACATTTTTTGATCTATGAACTGCAAACTTGATGTGAAGGCTGTTACTGCAAGTTCAAGAATGGTTCAAGTTCACATCTTAGAAATTATTTGTACCAATTGGTTTTTTATTGTGTGAGTGTAAGACATTTAACATTTCTCAGAAATTATTTAAGCTATGAACCGGAATATTTGATGTGTGGGTTCATTTGTTTATATCAACTAGCAGCCATCTAAAACTTGAATATAAACGCTATCATAAGAAACAAAGGACCGGCAAATTCAATTCCTTAGTATGTGAGGTTTAAATCCTTCAGATTTTAACTTAATGAATCATACTTGAACTAAGACTTTCCATTAAGGTTCCATTGCTAAGAAGCATAGTATGCAAATTATGATGTATGTGCATGACTTTAGAAGAAGATTCTTCTATTTAAAACAAGAAATCGGGGTGTTCACCTGAGTGTAATTTGATGAAAAAACTGTTTGGTGAAAAGTTTTTTGTATATAAGTGCATAAATCCACAAAATGGCCTTAATTTTTCCAAATTGCTTTCATCAACTACTGCTGAATATGGCTATGCTATTTTTAAAGCGCAAATTATACAAATGCAACGAAACCTAGGGACCCCTTAACAGGGAGAAAGAGATAGAGAGAGGCAAACAATATCGCTTTTGGCAGCAACAACTTTTTTTTGTTTTTCTTTGAAAATTATTGAAAATTTTATGCGGCCCATTGCAATAGCCATGAAAATCTAGAACACACACATGGGTGCGATTAATACTTATTTCAAGATGAAAACCAAAATATTCATATTTACCAGTTGCAAAAGTTTTGTTTGATTTTTCAGTTGCATTACGAAACATACCTGTAAAAGAACAAGAGAAGAAAAAGATTATGTTAGTTGAATACAATTAATGGGGTGTAAAGAATATTGTGTAAAACTACATTTACTTTTTTATTTATAAGAAGCATAACAAGTAAGCCCCGACTACTTCTCTTAAGCCATGTCTCTACTGTACCATCATTCCAACAAAGAACTTTTCTTGTAGTTTCTTCAGCAGGCAAAAAAAAAGCTCTGGTGTTATCTTTACGCAACATTTGACAAACACAGCTCCCTGAACTCTTCTTCTCTGGCAAAAAATAAAATTCAAGCTCTGTTCTGAATGCCTGCTCATTGTCTTAAGTCTTTTTAAATGTGGGTATACATTTTGCTGCTTTTTACACAATTGATATACAATACAACTACATGCATACATAGTTAAGGGCAAGCCTTTCAAGCGCCTCGTATCTTCTTCCTACTCAAAAGGCGAAGGCAAACCACAAAGGGGCAAGGTTGGCGCACATTGAAAAGTATTCAATTTCATAAGAGAGGCCAAGCAGGATGAACTAATAAACACAGGCAGAACAGAGACAAGTCAGAGGGTTGCACATTCAGCATACGCCACGTTGTGCGGCAGGAGAAAAAAAAAATAATTAAGCGACCTCATTTGTAGCAGCAGGCAACCATATGAAACCACAAGCGTCAACGTGGAGACATTTAGACGCAGTCGCAGCCACTTTGACTGACAGCTGCACTTAAAGTGCAAAAAAAAAAACGAGAAGGAAAAAACTGCAATGAAGATGAAGAAGGAGAGCAAGACGAAGATGGAGGCAAAATGTTGACAGTTCACGAACTCAGACTAGACCAACAACAACAGCAACTTGGCAATTGCTGAGCTCATTCTTTAGTTACAGATACAGATACAAAGATACGCGATACTTTGGCCAGCTGCAACAACAATAATGAAAACTAGTTGCAACTAGTGCACACATACAAAAACCCGTTTCCAAGCTTAGCCTGGGAAGACCGCTCCGGCAGTGGGTGTCTAGTTAAAGTGTGGGTGAACTCCACCACTCCAGTTGAGAGCTGTGAGAAAGAATGCCACCAAAGCGGAGCTTTAAAGTTGCAACAAAACAACAAAAGCCAGCTGCTGCTGCTGCTGCTATTTTGTATCTGATGGGATACACTCGGCTAGCTGGTACATACATACATATGTATGTACTATTTATGTATGTGTAAGACCCGCATCAGTTGCTCATTAAATTGATTGAATGCTGAATGGATGGATGGTTGTATGAAAACCTCTTGACAGCTTTATGGGCTGCAGATTAAGTGATATACCACATGAAAAAAAACCAACAACGCAGTCCGAACGTGGGATGTATAGTTATCCCCACCTGGTTTTGAGGATACGATACATATATATATAAAAAAGGTATTTAACCTTAAATTAGTTTTTCGACCGGCAGCTATATGCTATAGTCATCTGATTTCTGCTTTCTGATTCAAGCTTTGTAGAATTGTGTGAATTGAATTGATAATACTTGCTGGAATTGGGAAAACGCATTAAAAAAAACTTTTAAATACGAGGTTTCGAGACGCTACCATTGAAAACCAAAAAGGATTCCTGACTAAAACTAGTTTTCCGACTGATCGTTCCTATGATATAATGATCCAGTTCGGCTGGTTCCGACAAATGTGTAGCCTATATGTATTTTGAAACTGCGTGCAAAGTTTAGTTAAGATAGCCTTAAAGCTGACGAAAGTGGTGGCAAAGAAATAGACGAAAATGGCAATATCAACTCAGCTCGTCTTGCTTATGAAGAATATATATACTTTGTGAAGTCGAATAGGCTTTCTTCTATCAAACATCAGACCAATTTTAATTCGGTTCGAGAACTAAGAATTTTAGGATAAGGGTCAGGGTCAGGTTTTAAGACCCCTATTTCCCGAATTGAAATCTCGAATACTATGTGAAGTGGAAGAGGCTTCCTTCTATCAAACATCAGACCAATTTCAATTCGGTTTGAGAACTAAGAAATTTAGGATAAGGGTCAGGTTTTAAGACCCCTATTTCCCGAATTGAACTCTGCGGAGGTTCGGTTCTACTATTCAATCAAAAATTTCACAATAGCTGTGTCATCTCTCACAAATTGTCATTAAAAAACAAGTAAGATAGTCGGTCAAGCCCGACTCAAAGTTTGTGTATATCGGATCCATTTATGTTAGAAGTGGCAAAGCACTCAAAAAGTGTGTGAAGTGCTGCTCAACGCCGTTGCGACCAGTGCTACCCATCATTACTGTTTGTTTTCCTTATAACTCTACTATCGTTCATCCGATCTTCACCATTCCTTTGGCGGATCGATATATAATACTGATTACTAAGGTACGAATCATCTATCTACGAAACTGCGGGAGATATGACGTTTTATCCAAATTGCAGGGGAGGGAGGTTGCGTGGCAAATATTGAAAATAAACTTGATCTGCCTACAAGTATAGGAAATATATGTCCCATACATGTCAAATCTGTATCTCTTAACATCTCATACGGTTGTTTATGCTGATCAAGAATATATACTTTGAAGGTCGGAAATGATACATACTTTTGCACAAACTTAATATACTTTGTGAACCTTTGGTACAGAGTATAAAAATCTAACAATTTGTTAGTAGCAAACATCTAACACAATTCCAAAAATTAACCATCATTAACACATGCGTTCACCAGAACAATTTTAGTTATCGGTTTGTCCCATAGTAGTAATCACGGCCAATATTTTAGGTTCGAAAATTTAGGGTTCAATGTTATTGGGCTAAGGTTTTTGTTCGAGCCTTGGTTCGGCCCAAGTTTTTCCAGTTTAAAAAGAACTTTATACAAGCAATTAATTGAGGATATAATACTTACTAAGCACGATATTTCTTTATTTATTTAGTTGAGAATCTTTTTGAAATCATATCAAATTAACAAACGCCGTGTTTAAGAACGATGAAGTTGAAAACAAAAAAGTTTTTTTCACTAAGACTCATTTTCCTACGGATCGGTCCTTTGGAAGCCTTAAGATATAGTCATCCGATTTTGACAAAATTTTGCGAATCTATTTGAAAGCATACAAAATTAGTAATCAGCGAGTTTAAGAACGATAACATTAAAAACAAAAACAAAGTTCTTACTAAGAACCCTTTTTGGACCGATCGCTCCTATGGCAACCATAAGATAAAGTCACCCGATATCGATCAACTTTTACAAATTAGTTTGAAAGCGTTTAATATTAAGAATCACAGACCTTAAGAACGATTTACTTGAAAACAAAAAAGTTTTTCTTAGTATGACCCAATTTCCGACCGATCGGTGCTATGGCAGCTATAAGATATAATCATCTGAATTTGACTAAAGTTTGCAAATCTGCTTGAAAGCATATAATATTAATAATGGACGAGTTTGAGGACGCTAACATTGAAAACAAAAAAGTTTTTTTCAGTAAGACCCATTTTCCGACCGATGGTTCCTATGACAGCTATAAGATATAGTCATCCGATCTTGATCAAAATTTGCAAATCTGTTTGAAAGTATATAATATTAATAATGGCCGAATTTAAGGACGCTAACGTTGAACACAAAAAAGTTTTTTCCACAAAGACCCATTTTGTGACCGAACATTTCTATGGCAGCTACAAGAAGTAGTCATCCGATACGGTCGGTTCCGACATATTAGCAGCGGGCAGTAAAAAAAAGACTCTGTGAAAAATTTCACATTTCGATATTAATTATTTCTCGATAGCTTTAAAACGGAGAGACTAGTTTGCGTTGAAACAGACAGACGGACAGACAGCGCAATAACAAACTGTTTACATAGATGTGAAGACCAACATTTTAAAATGTTTGATTGAGATGGCCTCTAATATGGCATTAAGCGTTTTTTTTTTTTAACATTTTGTGAGGAGGAACATCGAGCAGATCATTTTCAACAATACACTGCAGAGAAATAGTCAACTAGTAACAAAACAAAATTGTCCTATACCTGGTTGGAATGCTAGTAGATTATTACTGGTAGCAAAATAGCTGGATTCGGGTGTGTTGGGCAACAACATATATTAGCTTTCATTTGAAATACTAATTTGAGTTAGTTGTAATCCAATTTAACTTTAACTGTTTGCAAACGAATTGGTGATGAGTGAGTTGACCGACAGATTTCGATGTACTGTTATACTAAGTAGCGATATAAACAGACTGTCATAAGGAACACTCAAAGGTCAACTGGTATTTAACTGGTTGAAAATGGCTGCTGCATGTTAAAATTCTCTCCCGCCTATGCCATCTGACATTGTCACATGCCTATGACATGTCTGTGTAAAATGGACGACTTCAATACATTGATTTGGATAGGAAGTGCAACCAGTTGCAAGTTTTTAAAGACAGGTATATTTCTGGTCGTAAACTAGACACTTTCCCTGCAGGGTATATATTACCAACTTTCCAATAGCAGAAAAAAATTTGAGTGTCTGTAAGATTTGTAGGTACGAGTTTATCTTTTAGGTCACAAGCCGTACGGCTTAAATGTACTTCATCTAAGCAAATGTACTAAATAAGGCGATGGGAGACCTTCAATTAAGAGTGTAAGAGATCCAAGTGCTACTTGGATTTGAATCGTTTAAAATCGATTGGTGGGTCAAAAGAAGCCAAGCCAAGCTCCTATGCACTCTCAATGGGAACGGTTTATTGTGTTTTCGTGGCCCATTGAGGATGTTCGTGGATACTTTGGTGAACGCCTGGAAACACAAACCCTTGGATATTTTGGTCTTTATTCATTCAGTTCAGTCATTCGAAATAGTTTGTCAGATAACAACGACAGGAAAAAGTTGGAGAGAAGCCGCTTGCAGTGTGTGTGTTGCAATGGTCGCATGCTTTAAAACAGAGTCCGGCACGTCTCAGTCTCCAGTGTATTAAACAGGGCTCAGCGGCAGCGACGTCGTCACACCGACAGTATACGAGCTTATACTGCTCTCTTTTGCAACAACAAAGAAATGCTAAATGAGCGCGCTCTCGTGTTGCTAAACACACACACGCAACGCCAAAATGCGCATGTATTTTTTGCCTGCCCCTGCTTTAAAACAACATTTGTGCTCCTAGATCAGAGGCCGTAGGCATCTCCAGTTCGTTTACGTAGTAAATTTAATGCATTCCCGTCAGAGTTCAGGTTTTTTGTTTATTTTTCAAAAGAATAGTCTTAATCAGAAACTAAGAATCAAGTTTAAGTTTCTAGTCTAAAAGGAATGAAATTCCATAATTTCAAAATATAGTCTACATTTTTTCCCCCCATTCGTTTATGGTCCTGTCCATTTATCAAACAATTTTGGCGTACGTTTTCAGCATAACTCAAATCAATCTGCAGCCATCATCAACTATCCCCTTATCCCACACATCATGTTGACAATTTGCTGTCAATTATCCGATTTTTATTTTGAACACCTTCAAACCATTAATCACAAAAAAAAAAATCATTTTTGCTGGCAATTTAAAAAAGCTATAAAAAAAAATATTGTCAAATGCAAAATTGCAATTCGAACGATTTAGTTTGTTTAGGAGCAGAGGTGATTGGGTGCGGGAGAGTGTCTAGACACGGCCATAATAAATATGAAAATTATATTGCTTCGTCGTTTTACATGCTATTTTTATGGGGGCTGACTCTGAAGCTGAAGCAAAGACAATTTCCGGGTGTCTAAATCGGTCGTTCTGAGTCTCGTCACAGTCGCTTGGAGTTGAAGTGAAATGACGTGTAACGGGGCAGGCAAAAAATAAAAATTTGTTTATATTTTTCATCTCCACCCACACACACACTGAGAGAGAGAAAGAGAGAGAGAGCCTCTGTTAGCGACAATTAAGCGGAAGGAAAATCAAATGTGAAATTTAATGCCGTCAAGTGAGATTTGCATAACTTAACATATATTTGCAGCAAAATCATAAATCAAGTAAAACGAGAAGGGGTTGAAAAGTCGACAACAAACAAGGGAGGGAATAGAGAGTTGAGCTGCTAGATTTCATTCATTGAATGCAAAAACCCAAATACAAATGTACATATGTACATAGGGGAGTTATATGTATAGCCAGTCTATGTATGTGTGCAGCTGCTGCCAGCCTTGTCAAGAGTCTGGCCACGTTGTTCCCATTCTCGAATCCCTACTTCCCATCTTTTGATGTTTTAGCATTTGATTCAGCGCGCGGATTTCCGTTGGCATGTAAAAAATGTTGAGCCGCAGACAATCATACACACATACATAATTTGAATGTCAAGTTTTTGTTGGATTCTTAAAGCCAGTCCCAACATTGTTGTACTTGGGCAGGATGCTTAAACTTCTGGCCAAACAAAGCAAGCGCAAAGCTCAAGGTCCAAAGACCGCTAAATGCAATGTCTTTGTCTCCACCATCATCATCATGATGATGAAGTTACGCTCTGCAGGAAGCCAACGACCAACAATCAAATCCATATGCATATTCTGCACTCCCTTGCATGCATGTGTGTGTGTAGATATTGTATCTTCTACTGCTGCTGCTGCTGCTGGTGCTAGTGCTGGTGGACAGTTTTATTATCATTATAAGTAGCCAGCCCTATGCTTTGTTCTCTGCTGCTCTTCAGCTGGTTAAGGGGAGGAAGGAGGAGCAAAAAGTAGGCAGACTATGACTGAGCATGAAAGCGAAAGGCCATGAATGAATATGTGTTTTATGAACTGGACACTGGGACTAGCAGAGCAGCTGTACATCTGATATTAGAGAATTAGCAACACATGGAAATGTAAGCGAAAAATCTTAACGATTCTTTAAGAAAAAAATTTTACAATATTTTTTTATGACGAAAATTGTAGTCAAAATTTGATGCAAATTCTTATTTCAGCGGAGCTGCTTTTAAATGCTTCGAACGGTTTATAAAAAAAAAGTTCAGATGGAAAGCATTGTCGGATGAACAATTACTCGACTTTGTCGATTTAGTTCAAAGTGTGATGATAGTATCTTTTTATCTTTCCAAGATGAACCGCAAAGAAAAAGGGAGAACGAGGCTTTGATTTATTGTTTCGCATCATTACATTGTCTTCTAAACTCACCGGTTAATATGATTCAATATGGCTTGACTTTGTGTCGCCGCACAAGTGGGGAGTCAAATTGTTTATAATTAAAGGATTTTCCATTTGAATCTCTTCTTAATTCAAGGAATCAATCAAAACATTGTTTTGTGGAATGATAACAAGTCAGTTTGCCTGGCATCTACATATGTATGTCGCTACAGCCAATCCTGATCAATAAACAGCGAATGGAACTCGTCAGAAAGCGAAAGGGATTCATTGAAATCAAATCCACAAAATATCCGAGAACATTATGTCCATATGTCCATAGGTGGAGTCGATCTGGCGAACGTTAAAGACAACGTTTTCACCATACAGCGCACACAGACGGCGCAGCAGCTGCATTTTGGGCGATCGAGCGGTGGTTTTATCTGTTGCTGTTGTCGGGCTGCTCCCAAAATCAAATTTCATGCCCACCGCTGCCCTTATTTGGGTGATTTTAACAGCAGCTTTCGGATTTGATTTAAAAAAAAATACATAAAATTCAAAAAAATGTATGAAATCTTTATTTGAGTCGATAGAACGCTCTATAATAATTTAATGTTTAAAGATGATTTCATGTAAATGTTGACTGCGGCTGCGCCCCAAATGGTTCATACGCTGGGTTCAAATTTGGCGTTATATCGCTCAATCTAGGCGGCCAATTGACCGGCCCAAATGTGATATAAACTGTTCGCCGCCTCTCGTCTCTCAATGGGGCCATTGCTTCGCGTGCTGTGTGGCAAGTGGCACCGTCTTGTTGAAACCTCATGTCAGCCAAGTCCAGCTCTTCCATTATGGGCAAAAAAAATAGCGCTCTCCATTCATTATTTATGTATTTTAAAAGGTTTTATACCCAAATCCTTCCGCAAAAATTTCCACGTAGTGGAGTAACAGAGGCCCAATTGCTGCGAACGGCGCCGAATCGACCATTTATGGTCATTGACAACAATGGCGGATACAGCTGCGATATTTTCCTTTGTCCGCTTTCGACGTATGCGTGTTGGTGGTTTAATGTCCAATACTGTAAATTTTGGTGCGAAATTTAGTCACAAGATTACGAATAGCCGCCTCAATAGGTCGCCCAAACTGACCATAAAATGGAAAAAATGCACGATGCACTTTCTTCACCGAGCATGAATTTCGATAATAAAATTCAATAATCTGCAAGCGTTGTTCGTTTGTAAGTCGATTCATGGTTAAATTAAATACCAAACTGAACATGTTTGACAGTAACATGTGACACGAAAACAGCTGAGCTGCCAAAAAACAGTGTGACCAAAAAGAAAGTTTGCTAAAAAAATTACCGTTTATAAGAATCTACTCTAGATCTAGACCTCTACTCAGATGAGATAAAAATTTAGTTCGGCAGGATACTTCACATAAATAGAAACAATTTGGAATAGTTTTAAGACTGATTGCTTTGGAACGGCGGTCCTATTTATGTGAAATATAGTGCCGAACTAAATTTTTATCTCATCTGAGTATAGGCCTATAGCTTTTAAAAAAAAACTGTAAGGGACATTTGTATGAAATGCGACCTTTGGCAATAGCTAATTTGACTCTTAATCAATGAGAGAAAAAACGGAAAACATATGACTCAAAATGAGCGCAAACGTTGACAAAAGCAGTGTCAGAACGTGTTTTCTTATTTGAAGCACAATGTTCTCACTTCATAAACAAATTTTGTTCCGTTTGAGTTGAATGTTCCTCATTTTAAGAACAATTAAAAGATTTGTAGTCATAAAATTTGAGAATTTTCGTACTTGTTTTGAGTTGACGGCCATTTATTTTCTAAACAGGGTTTTTCCCTCTGTGTAGAATTACCTTTTCGACCGATCGTTCCTATGGTTTGGATCAAACTTAGCAGACTTATGTGGAGGCATATAATGTTAATAAATATGAAGTTCGAGAGCGATAGTGTTGAAAACAAAAAAGTTTTCTTTACTGTTTTTTAGACCTATCTTTTCTATGGCAACTATACTAGTACTTAATAGTAGTCTGATTTTAACAAAATTTCATAGGACTATGAAAAAGCATAGAAAACTTATAAATACAATCTTTAGGGACGTTTGCATTGAAAATAAAAAGTTTTTCTTACTAAAACTAGTTTTAAGACCTATCGTTCCTATGGCAGCTATATGCTATAACCATCCGATTTTGATCAAACTTATTAGAAATGTGTGGAAGCATATAATATTAATCAGTAACAAGTTTGGGAGCGAAAGCATTGAAAACCAAAAAGTTTTTCCTACTAAGACTTTTTTTTAGACCTATCTTTTGTATGACAGCTATACTATAGAGTTGGCTGATTTTCATAAAACTTGGTGGAATTATGTGAAAGCATAAAAAACTTATAAGTACGAGATTTGGTGACGTTTGCATTGAAGACAAAAAAGTTTTTCTCACTAAAACTACTTTTGCGACCGATCGTTCCTATGGCAGCTATATGCTATTGTCATCCGATTTGTATAAAACTTGGCAGAATTGTGGGGAAAAATATAATATTGATGAATGCTAAGTTTGGGAGCGATAGCATTAAAAACAAAACAGTTTTTCCTACTAAACCTTCTTTTTTCCAGATCTATCTTTTGTATGACAGCTATACTATATAGTTGTCCGATTTTTATAAAATGAATACAAGGTTTGAAACCTTACTAAACTAGTTATTTTGGCCAATTGTTCCTATGACAGCTATATGCTAAATTCATCCGATCCAGCCGGTTCCAGCAAATAAACAGCTAGTTGTCCTATTAAACTTGGTGGAATTATGTGAAAGCATAAAAAATGTGCCGGTTCCGACAAATGTTCAGCGTATTTGTACCAAAAGACTTAGTACACAGTTTGGTAAAGATAGCTTCAAAACTGACGAAGGATATAGCATAGAGACAGCAGGTCTCTGCTCGTCATGACGATCAAGAATATATGTGTATATCTTGCTTGCTGCGTGCTTATGGCTACATTCTTTACATTGATTTGGTCGTACTCTAACGCGATTGCTTCATAGTCATTTGCGCTAAGATGCAGCCGTCTGTGTTAAGGAGCATTTTGGGTTAAGTAAACTGCTTTAAAACGCTTTCTGCATCTGAATTTAAAATCAAATTTTTATATACATTTTGCTGCGAATTTTCACCCACTTTAGGCTATAATTTTTTGACAGTTTTGCCTGAGCGTTGACGGAAAGATTTATTTTATGCTTTTGATATTTAAGCTTTCCCCTACAAAAGTCTAGTCCTGCACTCACGCTACCATCTCTAGCTAGACAATAAATTGATTGCCAATAAAAAGAGACTTAAGAGCAAAATTCCAACTAATTTAACGCCATGGCCATCCCATCTAAATGCTTCGTCAATTCTGTGGGTCTGCCTCTAGTCTAGGCCGGGTCTACTGTTCCGATGTCTCTATTTCTGTCTACTTATGTGCTCGATTGCCCAACAAGTGCAGTGCAGCAGCACAAAACATTTTGGCATTTTGGGGCCGTTGTCTCGCGTGACTCCTCCCGGGGTCCGGTGCAAGCCGCTTTTGCCCAAGGGCTTGCACAATCCTACTCCCAAATATGTGTGTGGGTGTGTTTTTCTTTATGCTGCTAACCAAAAACGGCTTTGGCTTTGAGAGTGCAATGAACTCGGCGCTGGTAGACAAAAACTAAATACGACTGCAATGAAAGGCCTCTTTTGAATGGTCAAGTCAGTCATGCGGGTCGAACGCCCTCAACTAATCAAAAACAATTATCAAGAGAGTGCGAAGACGGTTTTTTTTTTTTTGTATTTATTTTGCTTTCCAACTATTACTGAAATGATGATGTGGCGCAGGGCACGTGATGCGAGTCTTAATAATGGAGAAATTGTCATATGAAAAATTGATAATTGAGGGATTTTTATTATTATTATTGCTTACCCCATTCTCTGGCTAAATATAGAAGGAACTTTGTCTATAAATAATTGGTTGGATGATTTATATCGAAAATTTCATCGTAAATTCGTGGATATGAGGGGTGATGCGGGGGCGAGGTCATAAAAAAATCAAAGTAATTTACAGTATAATTACAGAAATTATTGTCAATTACTGCAATTGCAATTGCTGGGACGCCGCCCGCCCGCCCACTACCACAAACCACGTCACACGGGGCGTATGCGTGCTGTTATACAAAAAAAAAAAACACAAAAACCAGGCAAACTCGTGTATATTTCATTCAATTTACGTAACATTTTCTGTTGCCCTCCCCATAATATCATCCATATACTACACACACTTGTCAGCTGTTTGAGGTTCTGTGGGGATATGTTTCTCCATGTGAAATAAATTTTTAATTGCAATGCTAATTGCAAAAATTAAAAGCGTTAAATATGAAATAAGCGAATACAATGAAAGGAAACAGAACAGAAATTGTGAGAAGAAGGAAATATAAAGAATTGTACATAATTCCAAAACTCATTGAGATTACCCATGTAGCAATTGTTATAAAAGGGCTTAAAAGTCCTGGAAATTAAATTCCATTTTTTTTCATTGTTGGGGAAATAGCGCACCGCGACCAATCCTGATACATCCTGATGATCGTACTGAGTTTACAGCTATGCTAGCAGCCCTATTTCCTGTACAAAGGTCAGGATTTTCGTGGGTTTTAGGTTACAGATATTGTTTGGGTGTAAAATGTGTTTCCCAAATCTACTGAGTCTGCGCCTCGCTAGAGCATCGCAGTGTGCTAGTATATGCTCGGAGGACTACTCCTTCTCTTCACAATATCTGCATAGTTGGGTATTTGTTATTCCCAACTTGTACAGGTGGCTCCGAATCCCTGTCAGAATTCTGAGGGCATTCTTTCCTTGTTGGATTAACTTTTGGAACTTTTTTTATGGTTCACTATAATGCTTTAGCTTGTCTCATCCCCCTGGTGTTAAGGAGCCTGTTCTAAGCGTATTCTCTTCCTTTCTAAGGAGACTTTTTATGGTGTGTTGGCCTATGCCGCAGTAGAGTTTCGGACCTACCATCGCGCTGGCCAATTCGTTTCCGGGGATATTGTTGTGTCCCGGTATCCATTGTAGGGTCAAATGGTTCCTGCTGCCTTGTTGGTCCAATTTGTTCTTTGTCTCTAAGACTAGCTTATCTATCCGAAAGGATAGCTATCTCTCTATTATGGTCGTTCTTTCCCATATTAAGGGAGATGGCACATAGTTCGGCTTGAAATATACTTGCAACTTCTTCCATTGCCTCTGAACTTTTCGTTCCCGGTCCTGCTACCCCAAGTCCAGTGCCTGGGGGCGTCAGGGACCCGTCTGTGTACCACTGAATTATGTGTGGTTGCATTATGAATGTTTCTTCTAGTGAGATCCATTCTCTCTTACTACTTTAGTGTACAGTGAAATTCCAGTCAAAAGAATGCCATTTCGTCTCTGGGTTGGAGGATTATAGGGATTTCTTTCTCCCCGGTTCTCAGAGTCTATATGGTTTCTACCCACTCCTTCTGGAACTACATAATTAGAACCATTGTAATTATGGCTGCAAGTCCAAATCTGAGCTCCGATTCGCGGATTTGATCCATAACAATGGTTTAAAAGCTTTTGTACCAAAGAAGATAGTAAACTTTCCATATGTTTTCGGATTAATAGTCAGTTTTCCCCCCAGTACGTATGACTTAAGGCATATTTGAATATGTGTGTGTTGAGCGAAGTTTGTTTTCATTTTTAGGTCGTGGTCAAACCAAATTTTTTAAATGTAAACTGCTTTAAATAAGGTTTTAGAAAAACCAAATACGAACGGGGGTGCCCCAAAAATCACTAGAGATTTTCGTATAAACGTTTGTATTTCAAATTTAAACTGATTGCATTTATATGTGAAGTGACAAAAGAAAATCGGTTAATAGATCAGATGGCGTATTGAAACCAACTGTGCAAAGCTTAGTAGATTGGAGCAGTCGGATTCAAACGTCTTAAATTCAACATCTGATCTAGCAACCACAAGCATAATTATCTTATACTCTAAGGTCTAAAGCAGGGGTGCCCAGAATGAGCTTACGGGCGCGTGAAAACAAATACAAATGCAGCAAATACAACTCAAGCAAGAACAACAACAAGAAATGGAAAGAGAAACCTGATTTTTGGGAGCGTTGACTACGCGTAAGCAACATTTTTGTTGCGTTCGAGTTTGTCGGAGACATAGGAGAGAGAGAAGAGAGACACATTTGAAATTGTTGTTGCAGACCTTCGCTCGGAACGAAAAAGAGGAGAGCACGCATATGCAATTGTTGTTACCTTATGTCAGTCCGGATGGATGAAGAAGCTCCAGTAAAAAAGACGTACAAAGCGAAGGCGGCTGACTTTGGAAGACAAGGCAGGAGGGGTCGCCCACCACTAAGATGGGATGATCAAGTGCGGAAAGACATTTCCAACCTTGGTGTGAACAACTGATGCCAGCTCGCACAATGAAGAAGCGAGTGGAGGGCATTCATTGCAGAGGGCAAGACCGTCAAGCGGTTGTGATGCAACATCGGGCCAATAAAGAAGAAGAAGAATGGGGCGCGTGGAAAGAAAGCGCGCGAGCTATTCCTTTGCGCAAAGCAACAACGAGTGCGTGGCTCGGGCACCCCTGGTCTGAAGTATCAAGAAATGAAAACCTCTTAGGCCTGACATAGCCGGACCAAAAAAGATGAAGTGGTTTTTTTTTAGTTCGTTTCCTTAATTACACTTTTACCTGAAGTCTTATGTAAATGTATTTAGCCGAATACACAATTTCGTACCTCAAGTAACACAAAATAAATAAAAAAAAAATAGAGCAAAGCTAATTTCGGCTCGACCGAAGTTTATGTACAGCTTATATACAGCAGCTTGATGGCGCCACTACTTTGAGCATTTGCTTGCCAGTTTGTTATATGGCAGCTATAAGATATATTCATCCGATTTCGACCAAACTCCCCCAAATTGTGTGGAAACTGATAATATTCACAACTGGAAGATATAAAAACGCTACCATTGAAAACAAAAAAGTTTTTCTCACTAGAACTACTTTTTCGACCGAAAGTTTCTATAGCAGCTATATGCTATAGTCATCCGATTTGAATCAAACTTGGCTGAATTGTGTAGTAGCCTATAATATGGGTCAGTAACAATTTTGGGAGCGATAGGATTGAAAACATCAAAGTTTTTCCTACTAAAATTTTTTTGTCAGACCTAACTTTTGTATGGCAGCTATACTATATAGTTGACCGATTTTCATAAATCTTGGTGGAATTATGTGAAAGCATAGAAAACTTATAAATACGAGGTTTGGGCATGTTTGCGTTGAAGACAAAAAAGTTTTTCTTACTAAAACTACTTTTTCGACCAATGGTTCCTATGGCAACCATATGATATAGTCATCCGATATGGCCGGTTCCGACAAATGTGCAGCGTCTTTGTACCAAGAGATTTCGTGCAAAGTTTGGTTAAGATAGCTTTAAAACTGACGGAGGAGATAGCATAGAAACAGACGGACGGACAGACGGACATGGCTATATCAACTCAGCTCGTCATGCTGATCAAGAAAATATATTCTTTGTGTGATCGGAGATGCTTTCTTCTATGCGTTACAAACATCTGAACAATTTTTGTATACCCTCTACACGGGTATAACGAGAGCGTAAGTTAAAGTCGGCTCTAACCGACTTCGATATACCCGTTACTCATGGAAACAAATGTTTATTAGCCTTCCTGTATGCCTGAGGTGGGTCAGCCGAAAAGTATGCAACATTTTTTAACTCGGCTATTTATTATCCGCCAGATATTAATAGACCTTTGTCAATTACTAAATCCAACATAAATGACTCCAAATTCATCACGATAAACAGATCAGACAACAAAACTTTTGAAAACGTCGGTCAAGCCCGACTATTACATACTCTGCACCCTTAATGTCGCAGCTCGAATTTGGTCACGAGTCAAAAGGCCAGTTAACACACAACGCACAACGCAGTGCGCTCTCTAAGTCTCTCTCTCTCTCTCTCTCTCTCTCTCTCTCTCTCTCTCTCTCTCTCTCTCTCTCTCTCTCTCTCTCTCACTAAGATTGCTGCTGAACGCAATGCTTAGGTTATGGGTGGGGTGGGTGGTGGGCGTTAACTGACCGTTTTTTGCTCATAACTTGAGTATCGTTCATCCGATCTTTATCATTCCTTCAGCAAATCGATAAATAATTTTGAGTACTAGATATCTCTAGAAAGTACGAACCATCTATCATCAAAACTGTAGGAGATATGACGTTTTTTTCAAATTGCGGGGGCGTGAGGGGGCGTGGCAAAAATTGAAAATAAACTTGATCTGCGTGCAGACAATAGGAGTCTACATTTCAAATTTGGTTGCTCTAGCTCTTCTAGTCTCTGAGATCTAGGTGTTCATACAGACGGACGGACAGACGGACAGACGGACATGGCTATATCGAATCGGCTGTTGATGCTGATCAAGAATATATATACTTTATATGGTCGAAAATGATTCCTTCTGGCTGTTACATACATTTGCACGACTTTAGTATACCCTTTTACTCTACGAGTAACGGGTATAAAAAGTTACCAGGCACCAGAATAATCGTCTCGAGAACTATTATTTTGAGAAACCTAAAGTCGAGCTTTGGGTTTCCTGACTGCGGAACATCGTTCATGGAACCTTTAAAACTATAAATTTCCGACCTCAGGCGTTAATTTGCTACCACTTAATCCACCTGGATCACAACCTCGATTTTTGGAATTTCTGTCGCTCGTTATTTCATTCTACCATAAGTGTGCACTGTTTGGTGCGGTTTGTGTACTTTTTCAAAAATACTGAAAATAGCAATGTTACAATCAATGGAGTAAAGTACTGTGCGACTTTTTTTTAACCAAAACGGAAGAATTAGACTTGCTTGACATGTGGTTTCAACAAGACGGTTTTACACGCAAAACCATGTACCAACAGAGACGCGAGTTTGGTGAGCAATTAATCTGACGTTTTGTACCAGCCCATTGGCCGCCAAGATCATGTGATTTGACCACACTAGACTGTTTTTGGTGGGGTTACGTGAAGTCTCTCGTGTACAGGGACAAGACAGACACAATTGCAAAACTGAAAGACACCATTACAGCTGCCCTTGGTCGTAGCCGCGCGCCACATTTACATGAAAAAAAGTAAATAACAGGCATTTGTGTATAGCTCCAAATAAATATTTCTATTTTTTTTTAAATAAATCCTTAAAAAATTACCCTTTACAGGGCAGAAATGCTCGGAGCTTCGGTTTGTGGGTTCGAACCACAAAATCAAGGTTCAAATTTGTTAAACTGAAAATTAAGGTTCGGAAACGGTTCAGGTTTAAGTATATTCACACGTGATTCGGTTCAAGGTACGGTTCACAGTATTAAATAATTCGCACTTCCGAGTTCAAGCCCTGATTTTAAATTTATTTAAAAGAAATTAAATGCAGAAAGTTATTTTAGAAAATTGTTAAATTCGTGAATTAAACCGAACCAAAATCCAGATTCGAACTGCTGTTTTGAATCTTCTGTTAGTTACTAATCCAAATCAATCGAAATTCAGTGCTTTAAATGGTGTGATCCAATCCATCACCTAATCTCTCGCACAAAGGTCTTTGCTATTGATCTCTCATTTACTTGATTTATTATCAAATAGCGCCAACTTTTGTACCATCAAAAATCAAAAACCTCACAAACCATCATCAAACTTTAAGATTTATTTATCAAGCAGGAGGAGCATTAAGCGGTTGCTTCCTGCACACGCGGTTTATATTTTGCAGTGCGAATAAAAAAAAAAGAGAAATATTGTTGGCCAGGCGGACTTTGATTTAAGCATGTGTGTGAGTGTGCATGACTCATTTGCAATTAAGCGACAAAAGGCAGCAAATACGCTCACACATACAGGCAGGCAGGCGGCAGGCAGCAGAGAGACAGAGAGCAGAAAATTCAAGTGCCGCAAAAATGCCAGCATAAAAATAAAGTATACGCCGTGTATGGCTGCAGCAGCAGCAGCAGAAGAAGAAAACCTACAAAAGCAGCAACCACAAAGCCAACACACACACAAAAACCAAATTCAAATTGGCTGAGACTGCGAAGTCAGCTGCTACGCCAACGGCGACTGCGACAGCGACAGCAACTGATGTTTACACAACGTGCGGTGTATTTGCAAGATACTCGCGTTTGCTTGTATTATTTTTTTCTGTTTTTGCCGCTGATATTTTTTTTTTCGACTCTAATTGAAAACAAGCAAACTTGTCTCTCTGTATGTGTGTGTGTGTGTGTGTGTGTGTGCAAAACAAGAAAAACAAGCACATCGTCGACGACGACGACGACGAGCGTCTACAGCTGGCTCTGGGGGTATATTATTGTATCTGTTAGATGCGAAATTGCAAACTAAGCGGCCGCGTTGCCAAACTTCACACAACATTTTGTAGCTTTGTGGCCAGAGCGAGCGAGCATGCAATGTATCAGTTTGTATCTTTTGCTTAATTTTTTGTTGTTGTTTTGAGTAGAATCAAAAGTGTGGCCTAGGCTATATTATTATTATGTATGCACCTGATCGTTTCATTCGTTACAAAAAAAAACAAAAAAAAAACAACATAAACCGGTTTGAAACGTCATCTCCCAGCAACTGGTTATCAATAACAGGTAACAAAAAGCAAGCATAAAATACCGTCCTCTGCTTTCTTTATATATGTACACGAAGAGCCCGTTCGTCAGCTCTTGGAATAATAATCGATTTCTTGCTGCGCCTTCTTTGTTTAGCTCACGCACACACCAACACAGCAACAGCATTGCTGGATGATAATCTTTTGTGTCTGTCCGGTTCTTTAGCACCTTTTGTCAACACTCGACTCGACACGACTCCAAATGACTCGCTGAAGAACGGCAACGTTGCCTTACCCAGCAGCAGCAGCAGCAGCAGCAGCTTAGCTCAGCTCATGTGTGAAATTATTTGGGAATTTTCTAATTTCCCATTCTACAACAAAGTTGAGTTATCGCTTCACACACAAACACACAGACATTGTCATCACATTACCTGGTGATATCTCTATCCTATGGCCAATTACGAAACAACAAAATAACAAAATGTGCAATGCCAGGCACAAAGTGTAAAACAATAACAATCAAATAATTGCACGACTTGCATAAAAAAAAAAATGAAATAAAACAACCGCTATTTGTGCCCGCCAGGGCAGGCGTTTTTAAACGTATTTTGATATATATATTTTATTTTTTTTTTTTTATATGGCACGACGACAATTTAGGCATGCCAGCCAAATCCAATTTCAAGTCTCGGAAATATTTCTATATTTTTATTTTTTATTTTTGCCAAGCCCATCAGCTGTGCGAAATTGACCGCGACAATGAAATTCAGACAAGTGCGAAGCTTAACAGAGACTTCTCTGGGTGTTGAATGAGTAACCCGAGACTTGCAGTGGTGGTGGGGGCCCGAAAACAAGAAAGAAAATAAAACAAACACGCCATTCGCAATGACTAACCAATATTTGTACAATTATAATGTAAGCTCTATATATAGCTAAACAAAAGTACTAAATAGAACACATTTGGTTGGCTGGAAATGCAAGGGGAATTTTGAATGATGCTGCAGGTCCCTGAAATTTTTAAGAAAACTTGATGCGAAGGTTCTATTAGGTTCGTTTGACTGACCGTTTTTTAAAAGCATCATTTCCAACGTTTTGATTTGGGGTTGCTGGATATTTAGAAAATATATATAATATATCTATATTATTTCCATTTTGATGTTTTGTTGTACAAAAATCAATATTATCAATATTTTCGATATTGTAAAAAGAAACACATCTTTACAATAACCAAGTCTGTGGAGGAAATTCAATTCTGATTCCGATTGTGTTCAAAATCTCTAGATCAAAGCTTCAAAACACTAACAAATTTAGATTAAATATATTTTAATCGCGCGATTTTTCCAAGCAAAATTTTTACATGTCACTTGTGTCATTTCTTTCTGTCACCCTTCTATCCTGAATTGCTGTGTTGAGTGAAATGACTGTGTGTTTTATAGACGAGTCACCTTTTTGGTTCCATTCAACACAATCAATCTCACAAAACAATCTCAACATGTCAATTCAAATCACGTCAATTCAACACAAAACAAATTGAACACGAACTAATTCAACTCAATTTCAACACAAGGTATTTCACATCAACTTCAAATTTCAACATAATCTATTTCATCACGAAGCAATTCAACATCGCCAAATTTCATCACAGTACAATTTTAACACTAGAAAATAGAACACAACAACAACAATTTCAACGACTGTAGTATATTCCGTACCTGCGAACGTGTATGCACATTTGTAACTACTTAAATTTACTAATAAAATTCATCGATACTCATTGTTTGTGTTTAATTTGTAATGTGTTGAAATAACGTATGTTTAATTGATTTGAAATTGCGCCACAGTCAACAATATTTTACCTGTCACTTGTGTCACCCTTCTGTCCCTGATGAGGTTGGTACTACACACTTGCATTTTATGTACTATCACCACTTATTAAATATAAATGTGGTTGTGTTGAATTGTTGTGTTGGGTGAAATGGCTTTGTGATATATGTGTAGATGTGCGTTGAAATTGTGTTGCGTTGAATTTCTTCGTTTTTAATTTGTTTTGTGTTGAATTGACGTGTGTTGTATTGTTGTGTTAGGTGAAATGACTTTGTGTTATAAAGACGAGGGTTGAGATTGTTTAGTGATGACTTTGTTTTGAGTTGAATTTGTTAGTGTTGAGTTGACGAATTGTTGTATTGCCGTGTCGATTGAAATGACTGTGTGTTTTATAGACGTGTCACCATTTTATCATCTCTTCTTACAGATTGCTGCTATGTGTTCAGATAAACTTACAATTAGGTTGCAATTCTATATGCAAATCCCTCCGCTGAGTCCAAAAATCCAGTCCACTAATTTTTAGTGGTGCTGTTCTCGAGATATCGCAAAAATGCTAGTTTTTTGATTGGCAAGAAAAGTACCTTTAGAAAAATGTGAATATCAGTATCGGCTTATACATTATGAAAAGGCAATGATTTCAGCAAAACGACTTACATATGAAATGACTGCCAAATGGCCGGCATCGAAAATGCTGTAAACTAGTGTTGTCATTGACCTATAGAGAGCTTACATGGAAGCATTGCTGTCTAAGCCAGCCAGGACAAATTGTCACAGAAGAAATGCCATTAGTTTGAGAAATCACTCAGCTAGCATTGTTCAAAGCAGCGTTGGGCACGAGTTTGGAGAAAACACAGCAATCGTCAGCGAGTCTCCGTCGGGCACACAGCACTTGCTGCGCCGTCTGCTTTGCTGGCCGTGGCCGGCACGAATGGTTTTTGTGGTTTTAAGGCACTTTGAAGTGTGGCAATTGCTCTTGTTGCGAATTTTGCTTGTGCATGACAGGGCAATTGCTCTTGTTGCGAATTTTGCTTGTGCATGACAGCGTCTCCAGCTAACAAACTGGAAGGTTTTTCCATCGTTGTGAATGTCATACTTCTGTGGGAAGGTCTGCAAACTTCCCAGAAAATGCAAAAAGGTTCAATCCAAAGTTTCGAACCTGTTGTTAAGATTGTGTTTCGTTTATCGGGTCATCATAGCAAGAAGCATCGAGTCGATCTTCTAGTTAAGCAATTTCCCTCTAAAAAGTGATAACCGAAAACGTTTTGATTTCTACTGAGAAACATTAAGGGAGAAGATGAAGTTACATAGCTTAATTTTCTCTCTAAAAAATAAAAAAAACAAACTTTCGCATGGAAGTGACATATCCCCAAATATAATAAAGGCAACCTTCGTTTATAACAAAAATATGTTGGTAATAACCTTGAATAATCGATTAGCATTAGAAATAGGATTTGATCCACTTATTTATAATCTTCTTTTTTTTTCTCATTCATTTAATTGAATTTCGTGTCTCGCTTTTTAACACGAGATGGCAAATAACGTACACCAATAACAACAGCAACAACCTTTATCAGATTTTTTTTCAGTGCTTTTGACTTGTTTCAATGTCATGTTACATTTGATATTGTTGTTGCTATTTTATATACTCATATATAGTTTAGGTTTTTGCTGCCTGGCAAGCACACTGTGTATGTTTGTTCTTTTTGGCATTGACTAACATGTTGTCGACGTAGACAGCTCTATCTGTCAAAGCCCAAAAAAGTAGATTAGATAGGGGAAGAAACTGCAAAGAGACTTTCTACTGTAAGTAGGGGGCGTTCGACAAAAAATTTAATTGCACAGGTAAACTATGTAAAAGCAGGTTTAGGAAACAACACAGTTCGACAAAATCCAAAAAAAAAAAAAAACCCAGCATTAGAGCATTAAATTATGATAAAGGGACCTCATCGCTTCATACACTCAGAATATTTTTTCTGAAATCGCCTTAAAATGTCGAAAAAATTTCTATATTTAAGAAAAAATTTTCAGCATTTTAGAAAAGTGGCCCTAAAAATGAATATTTTAGAAAATTTTTTATATTTTTCTAAATTTTAGGGTGATTTGCTTTATTGCCTTTTCTAGGGTAATTTGGCCTTTGATTTTAGAAAATATTTGTTACAAATTTAGGGTATTTTTCCCTAAAATTAAGAAAATAAAACCTAATTTTAAGAAAGTTTTTCTCAAAGAAAATAAAAAAAATATATAAAAAATTGCTCCTACGGTGACTTGATCCCAGGCCTTAACTATGGTTTTGACGCTAAGTTTTGCTTAAGGCTAATAGCCGGGTGGGCTAAGGCGTCCGTCCGTGAGAGGTCCCGAGTTCAAGTCCAAGTAAATTAAGTAAAAAAAAAAAGAATTGTTAATGCTGTAAAAAAAAAAGGAGGATGATGGTTGGGGGGGGAGTGGTCCGGTGGTCTTCCCTCCCCCTTTTTTTAGAAAAATTGCCCTGCAATTTAGAACACAATTTCTATTTTTTAGAAAATTTTGGCCCTTTTTTAGGCCGATTTTCTGAAAATTAGTTTTTTGAGTGTACCCAGTTTTTCAAATAAAGCCTCGGTTCCTGTTCAATTTTGTACTTGCAACACACAGCGACGACAACAATTTCAGCTTAGTTTTTAATGGCTTAAGATAAAAATCTGCAAAATTCAGCAAATGTTGACAGAGTCATTAGCCGTGTTCAGCAGAACAACTTGCTCTCTGATCAAGTATAAATTTGCAATTATCTTCCTACTGAACTCGAGTGATGCGGTATAATGATAGCCAATTTAGGGTATCATGATATAGGAGCATGTATCAAAGAAATATTACGCTACTTTAAAGTGATACTGCTCCCTCCAACAGCAGAAACTATTCGATGCATAATTTTTTTCTGACACATGCTCAGGGATCAATTATTCTGCTGAACATGCCCATTGTACAATTGGTTAAACTACGGTATCCAAAACTGCAATTCCTGACAATTTTTGGTCGTAAAAGTGAATAATTTTGTTTGGATGAAGAAATTTTTATCTCATGATAATGTTATTCCTTTGGACTATATAGGCAAATCTGCTCAAAAAGAAGAAATTGTTTGGGTATTTTGCATTGTTTAGTGTTCGTGAGAACTAGTATAATTTTGGCAAAGGTTCGGTCCGGAGGTTCAGTTGGCGGAACGGTTCCTGTACTAATCTGACAGATTTTTGCCTCTACATTTGGTCGAAATTTTAATATATATTTGTTCAGAAGAACACGTCCAAATTACCAAGCTATGTATGTTAGTCGGCAAGTCGTCTGAACCACATTCCTTATTGTTATCGTTCATAAGTAGGTAATCTAAAACGTCTTTTCAAAGTGCCTGGTCTTTGAATTTTGGAAGCCTAACCTTTTAGAAACATACCCAGTCGTCATTTTATGAAATTTTTGGTCACTCTCGAGTCTTTTTTGAGTCCTCTGTGTGATTAAAATACTTATAAATGATACATTTGTCGGGAAAATATGGTACCCTAGCCGAGACTCTTTTCGAAGAGTCGTTCCACTCATATTCACAATCATTTGGAAGTTTTTTTCCAGTAGCATTTCAATAAATCACATATTGAACATATGCATGAGTCATTTTGGAGTCTTCTTTATATCGTACATAAAATTAATATCTTTAATCTAAAAAAATCGCTTAAAAAAGACTCGCGATTCTTGTTAGCATGATCTTCCAAACTCTTGGTTTGTAAACTTGACTTATGTTTTTCTTTCTTCTCAAAATCGCAATATGGATCGGACTTCTAAAAGGCATCTTTCAATCAATTCAAGCGATTCTGTACTATAAAATACTGTTTTCCGGTCATAATATTGTCATATTTATCAAAGATCTTAAGAAATTGACTTAAATGATTGTTTAAACCAAAATTTTTCTTTGTATACTGGCGGTTCGGTTTAAAAAATTTTAAAATTTGAAAGATTCGGCTGATGACTCGGTTCAACGGACCCGAACAACCCGAACCGAACCGCTTTTTTGGGGTTCGGCTCAGGACAGCCTTGATACATACTTTATGTGGTCGGAGATGATTCCTTCTATGCTTTTAAAACTTCTGAGCAAAATTATAATATACTTTTCGAGTGTAAAATAAAACTTGAAAAATATCAGTTTACTTTTAAATTGTATTAAAATGCTACAATTTGAATTACAAAAGTTCAAAAATTAAACATTTTTTCTATAAATTTTTCGAAATTTATAAACCAAACAAAAAAGTAATTTCTACAGTATAGAAAAATTAAATCTTCAAGTGTTTTTTCTTGTTTAAACAAAAAAATTTACTAAGCTTCAGGGTCACAGCTAGCCGCCTCCAACAGCCAATTCATTCATTCACACACACACACACACACACACACATACGCACTTGTACACAAAACGCCCCAGAAAATTAAAACCAATTTCGCTTTGTATTACATTGCCAAACATCACACAGAGAGGGGCAGAAAAAATATAAGCAAAAAGAGATTTTCCTAGAGATTATTGTACAAACAAATAAAATGAACAGAAAATTCGAAAATTCGAAATTTATATCTAACAAACAAAAATCCACCCAACCCAACAAGAACTCATGCGTCATCAAATACAACAAAAATAAAAAAACAAAATAGTGCGTAATTTATTTATGCACATTTGGCTTGAAACTATATTTTTTTCGGCGCTTGACTCGTTTTTTCTCGGTTCATTGTCAATGTCAAAAAGCTGGCGTCTGGTTTTGAACTCCGATTTGACGATTGTCTTGTAATTACCGCAACTATTGAGGAGAAGGCAGTTTGTTGTTGTCGCTGCGGCTGCTGCTGCTGACTGACATTGATGCGGGTTTAATGCACCGCAAAACAACAAACATTTGTCTAATGAAGCAATTAAACCAGCGACTTTTGCACCCTACAAAAATAAATAACAAAATTATACAACACAAAAAAAAATAACAACAAATTAGAAGAGAGAAGAGAGATAGAGAGGAAAGAGAAACAAAACTTGTTTGAAAGTCAAAACTTTTAGGCCCAAATATAAAAATCATACCAAAATTACGTAATAACAGAATAGACGTCGACGTCGAGACGTTGACTGAGGCGACAGCAGCCGCCACATGTCGACCGTCCCTTCCGCTACTGCTGCTGTCTGTTTTCGTTCTAGCCTTTTTGAACACGTCGCCAGTTTGTTGGCAAACGGCAGGTAAAAAGATACAAAAAGCCCAAAACAGAAAACAGAAAAGACAATTCAAGGTACGCGTTCTTAGACAGGGCCACTTGGTTGTATCTTTTGGTCATAGATAGATAGAGATGCAAATGCAGAGACGTGTAGCCAGAAGTGGACCTACGCATCTATGAGTTACAACTTGCGCAGTTCTCAGAAGGAAACCCAATTTTAGCTTAAAGAAATCCAGGAAGTAGTAGATAGAAACTAGGCAGAATGAGTTTTTTAAGTAAAAGATTTGAAAAGTAGAAACGAAGGCAAACCTTTAAAGTTCTAAAGATGTTACGGGTCGGTCAAAAAATTTTAGGTTCGGTTTGCGAACCGTTTTATAAAAGCATTGTAACCAAGAAAGAGGTTTGAGCTTGGGCTCATAGCGACTAAACTCTGCCGTATTTTGCGGATTTTACATTTCCGAAAGTTTGCACATTTTTCAAATTTCTTTGCCAAAAGTAGAATTCGTTTGGAAAAGTGTTGTATGATTATTAGATGTTATTTTAAATCTAAATTCTTGAGGCTTCTAAAATTACTACTTTTCATGCACTGATCCTATACCTTTCAATTAATGTATTTTGCCATTTTTTTTTCTTTAAAATGAAACCTAAGGTCGTTTTTTAAGTGACGGTCCGGATTGGGTTCTGCGGGGTTCGTAATCTATAACCATTTCTTGTAATGATAATCGACTATCGGTTACCCAAGATGAGTAAAATAGCTAATGAATTGGACATCTCACTTGAATCCGCAGGAAACTTGTTACGCGTTTTTACTGAATGATGCAGTGAACCAATATTTTACAATTATTTTGACGGTGAAACTGTTAAGCAAAATATTTAAAAGACTATTGAGGTTTAACTTTTGAAACCACTCTTTTCCCATAACAGCCGGTCACCGTAAATTATAAGGTTCGCTTTGAGACCGGCTTGTAATCAAGGTTACGACCAAACGAAGTATTGGTTTTTACTTGAGGAATTAAAATCAGCACTTGGAGACCTTGGAAATTTCTAAAAAGGTTCGATCCAGATGTTCGAATCCATTTTAAATCATTCCCTTCCTCAAATTTATGTTTGAATTCAGACTTTTTTGGTCGAAGTCAACGTGATTTTTGAAAAGTCCGAATCGAACCGAAGCTGAAACGCAGAAAATGAATTTCAACTGTCCGAACCCGAACCTAAGGCGGAGTACAAAAAACTAAAAAGGGGTTCGGTTCAAAAAAATACTTTTATTTTGTAATTTACGAAATGTTAATATACTTCGACAAGTGTTTTTGTATTTAAAACAGGGCTGCAAGCTTGTTCGGAATCGAACCGCTCCGTAGTCGGAGACTCCGGGATTTTCGAGTAGTCCCAAGCGATTCTTAACCGGAGCAGTAAAAGGTTTTACATTAGAACCTGAACCTAAACCGGAGCAAAAAATAGGTGAAAAGCATCAATAATTCCTTCACTAAGTTCATATTCTTATGAAGATGAAATGAAATCTTGACCAAAAGCTGTATGTCTGATTAAAATATAAAAATATATAATGATAAAAAATACAATAACTTCGATTTTCTTAGGCGGCCTTGGTTCGGTGACTCAAAGTTGTAATCTCGTGTATCGAACCGACATGGTCGCCTTCGATTTCCTGATGCAGTGCCAAAACTTCTACCGAAAGCTGTCCAAAAATGTAAGTAATGACTGAGTGACCCTGGTTTTTGTGTGTGTTGTAGCCCTCTGGTTCGATAATCTCTCACGCATGCAAAAAAGCACTTCTGGTTGCGCTACTTTTGGAGTTATTGTACAACCAACTCCCAAAAAACAGAGCTATTTTTCAGCAATATCATATGAGATATCAGACAAGTGTAAATACAGATTAAAGAGCTAGAAAAAAAAAGAAAAAGTGGCACATAATGAACGATTTCTTTGCTTCTTTTGGAGGAATTAAAACAATAACTTAAAATTCTATTGTTTTAAATTCTTGGGTAAACTATCATTGTAAAGCATTAAGAAAAGTCGCATATGCTGTTTTAGCTGTTCCTGAAAGACAAGTATATGTTAGTCGAGCGCGCTTTTCCACTATTCAATTTGTTTTATCTACAATTAACTTCAGGACAGCTCAAATATTATATTGAAAACCTTGAGCCAGCCAGATGTAACTTTGTCTAAATCAAAAACGTGTCACTATACCCCATATAAATATATTGAAAATATTAATATTTGAATAAGTTTGTTCCAATTTACTTAGGCTAAGGCTCCCATAGGCAAATAATATGCCAAATTTTTACGATAATTTGGCTAAATCAGCCAAATTGGAGAACTTAGCCATATTCGATCAACTTATTTGCATATGGAACCATAGTTTCAGTTTTAAGCATAGCTCGTAAATAACTCTCAACCCTATTTTCAGTTCGCTCTGCTCACGTCACTGACCGAAAAACCAAAGAAAACACGGGCTCGGGCTTTCCTCAACCGAATGTGTTGTTATCGCGCTCTCTGTTAAGTGGCTGTGGTTGCACACACAGCACTGATCGGTCTGACAGCAACCGAATAACAGGCCCCACTCAGTCAATTGGTCTTAAATTGCGCGCTTCTCAAAGACCAAACTGTCAAAACGTTATTTGAAAAGGTTGCAGACTCAAGAGAGATCGAGAATGCGAGTTCATCGCATACATTTATATTGTATTGTTAGCCGAGCATTACACACCGATGCATACATCCGAAGACCTTTTGAAAGCGTGACTTTTGCCAAAAGGTTGCAGGCAGACCTGAGAGGGAAAACACAAAAATATGTGTTTCTCTTCTCTCACAACGAAAAAGAAGCAATGACCGCTGTTAAAGGTTGTTTTGGTACTCTATTCAATGTGCCGGGCGAAAAGTGTTTTTCTGACAAAGGCAAACAAGTGACCGATTTTAGCGACCTCTGGTTTTAAGTCATGGAAAATTTGTAATCATGTCTATTTGGCCAAGCCTTTATCAAAATTTGGACAAATAATTTTCCTCTGGGACCTTAACTTTACACCTTAAGGGCCTTAGCTGAACACGCTCAGGCGGTTAGAGGGGTTTGCAGCCCTGATACAAATACTTGCCCCCCCCAGCAGATGCTGGCGGCTTCACCTTGTAAATTCCACCGTAATCGGAGACATAGGAAAGAGAGCAGAGAGACACGTTTGAAATCGTTTTTGCAGGTCTGCACGCACTTTCGCTCGGAAAGAGAGGATATCACGCATATGAATTTGATGTTGCCTTATGTAGGCTTATGACGTGAGTGGACCGCGTACGCGTATTCCTTTCCCCAAAACAACAACGAATGCGCCGCTTTCGAAATAGGCTTTTGCACCCCTTCCCCTGTTCACATAATATAGCTTTCTAAGGCTTTCTAAGGTAGGAGCCACCTCAAACTCGTCGAAGAATTAACCGAACTGAACCATTTTCTTCTGCGGTTTCTGTTTTCCAACAGATGCTGGTTCGGTTCGCGGTTCGGTTTAAGTGCAAGGAATTGCGGAACCGGTAAACAGTATATCCAAATCATCGACTTACACCAAACCCGCAGCTTCAAAAACACATGACAGCTACTTCTACCTATTATAAGTGCAAAGTATCGCCAAAAGCACTCGGAAACGATATCGAAGCTTGATTTTGGGACTTTTGAGTGACCACCCAGCCTACGTATTTCCTATGAAAACAAAATCTCGCAGCTTCGACTTTGACAGTTTTTTCGAAGCTGCGGCCGGTGTGAATAGACTATCAGACATGTTTAAAAAAAGTTTGAATAAAAAATAGTTTTCTTATGGGAATAAAAAGGAATCTATAGAGGAAATCCCTGTTTCAAACAATAATTTTAGTTTTCTATCTCAAAAGGTATTTATTTTTGGGCATAATGGGTCACTATTTTAATAAAATCTACTTTTAAGAACTATAGCTTACCTTTTTATTTTGGGATTGTTGTTGTTATGATTAGTATTGTTGTTGTTGTTATTATTAATATTATTGTTGCTGCTGCTACTATCCACGGCTATTGGTTGTTGTTGTTGTTGTTGGTGCTGCTGCTGCGTAGTTTCGGCTAATTTTCCAAAACAAATGTTACGGCTACTGTCGCGTACCATGTTTTGACGGAACACTCACGGAATCTAATATTGAGCATTATGTATGCCGCATTGGAGGCGCATAATTTTAAATGGGCGCGCTCCTCCCATTGAACATATATATTTTTATTTTGTGATAAAGATTCTTTTTTGTTTGGGTTGCACTTTTATATTTTTTTTTTTTTTTGATTATTATTTTAGGTATAACTTTTTCTTCATCATCATCATCAACATCAACATCATTGATTACACCACATCAAACACCATTTAACACACAAGATTTGTTGATCCGCAGGAGGCTGGAAATAGATGGATTTTTTTTTTGGTATTTTTATAATGAATATTATTTTGCACTTTGGGGAATTAATCAACATTAATTGAACATATTTTTTTTTTTCAACTTCACTCACTGAAACTGACAAGAGCGACAAAGCTTATGCCAATTTATGTTAATTTAGCACAAAATGTTTGATTAATTTAATTCAACTAGAGCAATTTAAATTTATTGAAATTTTGAAAAGGAGAGGCGGATGGGGGGGATCTCAAGATGTGCTCTATAGGGTCTGCTGGTACAAATAACAACAACAACAACAAGAGCGAGTAAGAATACTATACAGAAGGTGGCAAATGCGAGCAGCGACGCTGACGTCGACAGCACGTTATTATAATCCAGTCCAACAACCAACATGGCCAGCCAGCCAGGCAGGCAGGCAGGCAAGCCAAGCGTGGCGGTGGTTGGTGCGGTAAGCGCGGGGCATGTTAAAATTCCATGCATTAAAGAACTCAACATACAAGAACAACAACATAGAGTGAAGTTTGGCAACCTAGCAAACGTTGCTTTCTCGCTCTCTCTCTTGGTTGTGGCTCACCCTCAATAGCTGCTGCTGCTGTTGTGTAGCTGTAGCGACTGTGAAGTTTGGCAACCTGGCTTTGTTTGCTTATAATTGACGTTTGCACTGAACTGCGCTGTCTGACGTGGTATACAAAGTGGGGTGCCTAATGTTAAAGCGAGATAGAGCTATATGTACATGTGTATAAATGCTGCTGCTGCTTCCCTCTCAGTCAGGCCATTATGTGTATGCTATATACTTTTAGGTTTATTCTGTAGATACGTTTGTATATAGCGGGTACTTGGCCTGGGCATGGAAAAACGAGTATCTGCTGCTGCTGCTGTATACATACATACATACATATATTTATAAATGGTTGCGTGTGTGTTTGTGTGAGTCAAGAGGGGTGCTTTGGCTACGCGTTGTTATTTCTTTTTTTTTTTTTGTTCAGTTGATGACGACGTATTCGTTATGAAAATGTAGTTTTGTAGCTAATGTTTTTTTTTTGGGGCCCTTTTTTTTTTTGCTGTATGTGTTTGTCTTTTGGGGCGCAGCAGGAAATCGCACACATGTAGCTATCTCACTCTCTCTCGCTCGCTCTCGTTCTCTTGCTTGCTTACTTATGTATGTATCGATCGTGAAAGTTTCTCTGCCTGTACTTAAAGTTGGGGCCCATTTGACTTTTCGTATTTCAGTCGCATTGTATGCCTGGTGGGGTGCGGTTCGATATCGCTTAGACAACAGAAATTACACACAAAATGTGCCAAAAAAGAGAGAGCAAAATAAAAAAACAATCAAAAGCTACATTTTTGTTTCCAAAAAAATTATGTGCAATTTTTTTACGTTCCATTTTAGTTTAGACATTTATGGCTTAAAAGCTGTGACCATTTATAGAAAAACTAGCTACATATATGTACATAACATCTTGTGGGGGAAAAACCCCATTAAAGCAGGCGATTTTTGCCTAGAATTCAAGAAGAAGCAGAAGCAGAGAAACCAGTTTTTCTGTAGTCAGCGAACTATGCAGTCATTTCTTTGTAGCAGGCTACGTGACCACACACCAACGAGATTGGTGGGGACGGGGGATCCGGGAAATGGATGCCACCACATGCCGCCACCCATACAAGCGCAGGCGCATTTATACATACAAAACGGGTTAAATAAAATAAAAAAAAAAAAGTATTTGCCAGCTCGCTCTTACACACACACACAACAGCCATCTCGCTTGTTCTCGTTTCTGCAGCTGAATCGATTTTTTCCAATTTCTCTCCCACCTCAAAAGCAACGTTGCGAGCGCGCCATCTCGTTTTAGCTTACTTAAATATATACCCAAGCTCTATCTCGCTCTCTGTAGTTTGGGGGGGCTCAGGCAGCGCCATGTTACTTTTTCGTTGGGGGAGCTGTCAGGCCTGGATTTTTGTAGCCGCTGCCAACGTCGACGTCGTCGCTGTCGCTGTGTGTGTGTGTATGTGCTTTGAATTTCTGATGAAATTCTTTGCTTTCGAGTTAATTGCTATAGCAAAAGCAGCGGACGCGCAGCGACAGCGACAGCTACTCCCCACCAACCGCCTCAAACGTCTCCTTAGTGTGTTGTGCCATTTTTCTTTGTGCGCTGTGTAAATCGGCAGGCCACTAACCAACCACACCAACCAATTGGCATAAACTTTATTTGCTTGCAATTTTGTTGAAATTTTTTTTTTTTTTTAATTTTTCTTTTTCATATTTTTGGGTGTAACATTATTATTATTTTTGTAAATAATTTTTTTTCACTTGTTTTTCAAACACTTTTGCACTTTTTGAGACCAATTTTTTCGTTTTGCTGAAGAATTTTGCTGATTTGCTGTTTGCTGATTCCTTACCAATTTCGTGGAGAGCTGAAAAAAAATGAAAGAAAATATATTGGTTAGATATTTGGATAGATAATCTCTACGAAGTAGCTAAAAGTGTGGAGTTTGTGGGGAAATTTTAGAAAATTCGAATGGGCGAAATGTTGACTATTTGTCAAAACCGATTTATTTTAATTTCTTCCGAATCAAAACTATTTTTAATTCCCATCAATTAAATTTGGAGATGAAAAAAGTACCATTTTAGAGTTACTCTTAGACCAATTTTGAAAGTGGAAATGCTATAAATTTTTTGAAAATGCTATTAGCTGAAAATCTTATAATTTTTTAAATAATGTTAAGCTATTTTTAGCTACTTTGATACTTGTGAGTAGAGCTGGAGAAACATCGATGTTTTCTCAAATTTTGAAATTCTTGCTATTACGATATATCCATATCGTAAAATCGTAATCTTAATATCCAAATAATATAGAATGTGTCGAAAAACCAAACAAATTATAAACCTTTTTAGGTCAAAAACTACTTAACTTACGAATTCTTTTTCTAAATTATTACGGTTTTTGTTAGGTAATGTCTCAAAAATACATTGGGAAAGTATGCTATCTTCTCTGAGCTGTGTAATTCTTTTTTATGTTTGCTCATTTCTGACGATTCCCAGAAATTTTCAAATTATGCAAAAAAAATTTTGGTCGCTTGACTTACAAAAAAAAAAAAAATGGTTGATTTAGGTGCCGTTCGTACGTTACTCAAATGGGACGTCGTATTTGAAATCAACATACAATTTCTTTATTTTCAGCAATTTTTTCTCAGATCGACAAAAAATGTATTTCGTCACAGTTTTTTCGATATATCTATATCATTTCCACAGAAAAGTCCACCGAGACCAAAAAATGTCCGTAATGAAGGCTGGGGTTCGTACCTGTGGCTTGGATGGGAGAGCTGTATTTTGGCAAAAAACAAAAGTTTCTTAAAATGGCACAACTATGATTTGTATCCCGTCAGGTAGTACTGTAGTGCCTCGCAAAATCTACAAGAAGTGTTTTCAACATCGCTCATTTCATTGTTACTTGCAATTTTTTAAATTATGTTTATTATCTGTGCAGAATTTATCAATGGCCGGTGTGCGGCGCATATAACAGGCCTTCACCTTATGGAAATGCAAAAATATATGAAATAATTTGTAATTTTAAGAACAGGTCGCCTAATCCATCAACTATTCTCAATTTTCGCAATTTAATTTTACAAAACCTTAACCTTCTTAATATACCAATCGTATTTCGTTGAAGTCTATGAACATCTATCATTATTAAGTCAAGGATCCACAGTTTTGATATATGGGCATTTCCACAGCTACGAACGTGACAATCGTACGAATTTTTTAGCCTTTGATATGAAGAAAAACATAGAAAAATAGTACGATAAATTTCCGCATATTGGTGTTTGGATAGCACCTTGGTAGCACTATATTCAATGTAAAAGCTGAGAGTTCTAGACAGTAAGGTCCCAAGATACAGGCAGACAAAAAGGCATACGCAACGTGACATAATACGGAAGTGCGGTTTGTCTGCTTTCATAGAATAGCAAAATTCTGTGGAAAGCGTTCGAGTTTTTTAATGCAACTAACTTTAATATGATCTGCAATAATGTGACTCATTATGTTACGCAACGTGACATACGTTACGTGACAAACCTTTCTCTAACGCCGTACTTCTGATGCTTTTCATAAATTTATATATGTATCCTTTTGCGTACATACAAATGTTGATTCAGGAACCTATATTGATATACATGGGATAAGTTAGCTGCATTTAATGAATAGATGTTTTCGGTTTTTGGTTGACCTTTCTGTGGAAATGCCCATATGTATCTGCTTGGATTTTGTTCGTACTTAACAGAATTCTAAACGAAATATGTCTTGTATGTTGGTGTATTGTCATCCAATTTTTTTCCAGCTTAAAGAACATAAAAAGGGTATAGAATGTGATGCTTGCTGCCTCGAGGTCAAGAAGAAAACTTATTTGTTGATATGTTTCCAATATATTTCGTATGCACATCGGCATCCGTCTTCAGGGACAAATATTTAACACGTCTGTACCGCTTGAAGTGGAGTTTAATACAGTATTACAAACAGTATAATACATTTCTTTTTTTGCGTAACAAAATATTTGTTTAAAGTAGGCGAACATTTGTGCTGATACTGGTTAGTCATAGGAGAATTTTCTTAAAAAATTCTAAAGGTAAATATGTGGTCTATTTATTCAATATTTTCTGATTGCGTTCGCATAACTTTACAATGCCCATTTTTAGTTATTTCTTAAATATAAAACGTATAAATCTTATCAAATCGGAATAAGCTCATTTTTCTTAATGAATCTTTAGCTTTTTTCAGAAGTTTTCTTTATCGTGTAAGACTATATCGTTTCGGAATGACGACCATGGTTCATTTACTGCACCTGTTAACAAATTATAAAAAAAATATTTCTAAAATTAATTTCCTGATTTTGCACTTGGACTTCTTTCTATCCAAACTAAATATGGGTATTTCTATTATGTCGAACGTGGCCGTCGTACACATTTAAAATTTAAAATAAGTCAAAATAAAACAAACAAATTTTCAATTCGTTTTTTACTTTATAATATAGCTTTTAGCAAGCACTTTAATTAGTGCTAAAGTGTATAATCAAGTGAAATTCGGTTTTCAAAATAAGGTCAAAATAGGAAGCGATTCGAACGTGACAAAAACAGAAGTTGTTTACGGTTGCAGCTATATAAAGACAAAGTTTAGCGAAACCTGACACAATAACTAAGCCCAAAATGTTTTATGAATAATTCTTTGAAAGGTATTTTATTTGATTTGTAGATCTTCCGCTCTTTTTTTTAAATAAATATTTATTTCTGTCGATACGTGACAATTTTTGCATCAATATTTCGAAATGGGTTATGAATAAATGTGAGATTAGCTTTACATTTGTTCAATTTGACTGCTTCCTTATAAAAATTTGATAAAACATAGTGTTTTTAACCAATTTTATATATTTGGCCTCGGTGGACCTTTTGTTGGAAATGCCCATATGCTAAAAGCTTTGTATCGGTGGTATAGAGGGAAAACCGTATGCCTATTTTGTGGACTTTAAGTCAATTCGATTAGCGTATCAACGAAATCGATTAAATTAATAGAAACTATATACTCAAAGACCTGGAGCGCAGTATGGACTGGACAGGAGACTATCTATCATAGGATTTTAAAACACATAATGAAGTTAGACGGGGGGAGCCAGCTCTTAGCGCTTTAATAGGATGACATTCCATGAACAGCCAAAAGGTGGTATATTGGTATCAAGGGATTTGTAATCAGAATGTAATGACCGACTATTTTGGAAAGACGTTCAGAATTAGTTAGAAAAATCGCAACCCATACTCGAAACTCAAACCCAAAGTTTATTGAATGATTTCAACACGCAAACTGAAGCTAAACAAAAATTTTTGGGCTTGTAGCCAGAGGTTCAGTAAAAAATGTTACCCCTCAGATATCATTTGGCCCATCAACAACTACTTTTTATATTCTGTACCAAAGGTACACAGATTTCAATTTGCATAAAAACGTCGTATCTCCCACAGTTTTGAAGATAGATTGTTCGTTTTTTCTGGAGATATTTGTGAAAACATCATATTTTTGAGTTTCTTTAATAAACTTTTTAAATATATATATAATATTTTACTAGATTGACTCGAAACTAAAACAATTATTTTCGTTGGGTTAAATCCATTGAGAACTTTAACTGCTATTTTTAGAAATTAGTTTATTTTGAGTTATGGACAGCGATATGCCCAGGGTTTTAAGATTTTAAGTTTACGTTAAAGGAATGCGGGTTTGAATCAGGGTTGCAAACCTCAAACTAGATTTCTAAGATCAGGTTTGCGGGTTTAAACCCAATTTAACCAATACATAAGTTATGGATTTCTGAAAAAGGAATTAGGGCCGTTTTCTCTTCTTTCAGATAGCTACTATGTGTCAGATTAAGTTACAATTTACTCTGGTATTTTCTAGTTAATGTGACAGATAGCTCTAAGTAGTAGATGTAAAATCGGCGCTTAATCTGTTTAATTGTGAATCATTCAATAAAATTTGGATTCATATATTTGAAAAACAGAGGCTATTAACAATTCTTACTCAGATCAGATAAAATTTTGAACAAACTTGCAACAAGACTGTGTCACATTACCGACATCATAACGGGTAAAGTCGATAGGAAGTAGTTCACATTTTTTAATGTACAGTCGTGTCTGGTCCTTAATGTAGTAAAACCCTATTAATATTTATACGCTGACAATTTATTGCTTTAACTCTTACATTTATATACACCCAAAAGAAATGTAGAATCAATATCACTTTAATACACATTCATTGTCATAAATTAAAACTGAAACTATTATTATTTTTTTTTTTTTAAATTGATTTTTTTTGGTATTAATATGATACATAGACTATTAATTTGATATGCAAAAGTATTAATTTGCAACTAAATAATTTCAATGTCAACGAATATTGGTTCGAAAATTCGAAAAATCATGCAAGGTAAGTCTAAGCAGCTAAGCATACATATGTATGTATATATGTTTTCTCTCTCTGTTTTACAAACATTTGATATTAACAAATGTAACTCTTTAGACACGTCAAATACCCCGCCACAATGCTAATGTGACTGTTTCAGCGCTTTGCAAGATGACGCACAATGCGATAGGTTCGAAACGAAGACAGCTACAACAGGGGCGTTTTTTGCGTTCTCCACTCAGGATCTCTGCGAAGGCGCAAATATCTTAATGTATGGGTTCCAGCATGAGGCACACCATTACATTGACTTCTGATTAAGCAACTTCCGCTTGAAAGAACAATGTTTCCCATACCTGACGATTTCATTTCATTAGTGTAAATAAAATATATTTTGTAAAAGTTCAAAATAAAAGTGAAAAGTTTTTAAAATGTTATGTTTTAATTTAAATGGCAGTTTGTGGAGAACAGAATTGATACTACAAAACTTAATAAGAAAAAAATATGAAATTGATAAAAGCTACTATCAAAATGATACTAAGAGTTGGGCAATTGAAATATACAAAAAATACACCAAAATTAATACAAAAATAGTCTCAAACTGTCAAAATGATACTAACAGTTTGGCAATTGAAATACACAAAAAATACACCAAAATTAATACAAAAAAATTGTTAAACTGATACAAGTTAGTATCAATTTGATATTCTCGTAATATCATTTAAATACTTTCGAAAATATCAACTTAACCTTGGAGAATTAAAGAGAATTTGATACTCAATAGTTTCTTATTGATGACTAAATTGTGTCATTTTGATGACAAGTGTACTTTAAACAAACAAAACTTTGTTTTGGTAAACAAACAAGATACTGTGAACTAATTTGTGCTCACTGTGTACAGTTTTTACAGTGGAAATTTAGGGAAACGTTTTCTTCTAAAAAGGTTGCAGCTCTTCTTTAAACATGGTTTAGGTTCTTCAAGTAGAATAAAAAAAAATGTTAATAAAATACTTGTTATGGGTCTGAAAAGTGGTTCTAAAACAGAAAGAACGCAAATTAAAGATGCAAAATTTTGGTTTTGAAATCAGAACTGCATTACTTGATGGTCCCAAAATTTAATTTAATTAAATAAAATATTAAATTATAAACATACAAATTTTAAAAATTTTTATTTAAAATTGCAATATTTTTATATAAGTTTCTCTAAAAAAGAGGTGTATTTTCACTTGTCTGATTTCTCATATGAGCTGCTCAGATAGTGTAATATTCAGTCTGAGAAGCTCAAACAATTTTCTGATAATGCGAGAAGTAGTCTATCTGAGTTTCTCATATGACACTAGCTATATATCATATGGGAACTTGGACAAGTGAAAATTCCTGATCAGAATTCAGTTTAAAAAATTGGTTTGGATTTGAATTAAACAATTGAGCTCGGGATCGGAAACAAAATATTTATTTGTAAAAATGAATCAAAACACTCTAAAAAGTTTTTAAGCGCCATTCCAACTAGTTACTTAAACCTTTCAAATGTCATATTCTCTTTATCCAAAAATCTGTTCAAAACCGAAAGAAAAAAAATTTTTTTTTAAGAATTTCCTAGGGTTTCTTTTTTTTGTAATAATAAAAAAAAATTGCCAAAATCTTTTAAAAATTTAAATTTTTCCCGTCTACTTACACCATTGAAGTGATGTTCCTCAGCTGTGGGATCCTTCTTCTATCTTAACGGCTGCCGTTGTTGTTGTTATTATGGTTGGCCTGGTGTTTTCAATTAAAATTCAAACCCGTGTTTTGGACTGTATTCGAAATTTTCGCATTTTCTGGTATCTTCCAAAAACCTCCAAAACGCGCCCGTAGAAAGTTCCGACCGAGCCGAGTCCAAAAAAATTTTTAATATTTTATTTGATTTTTTTTTTTTTTCTTATTTTTGTGAATTTTATTCACCGTTAAGAATCATCACAAAATCAAATTTGAAAACCATAAAAAAATTTTGTTTTATTTGATTTGGATTTTATTTTGTGTTTTTGTTTGTATTTGAATTTGTATTTACATTAATGCATTTTCCCACAACGCAAACACACACACGCACACACCGACACTTACACATACACACATACATATGCAGATGCAGATAGACAGGAGAGGAGCAGAGGGGGGTCGGGGTTGCGGTACGGGCAAAGTTTTTGCCGTCGTTTTGCCTTTTGCAGATAATATTAATTTTTTTTTCTTTGTGTGTGTGTTTTGGCGGCGTTTTGTTTTATCGCCCCGTCGTTATACACTTTAATTATTTGTTTTTGCTTTTTTTTTTTTTTATTTGCTACAAATAACGCGCGCGCTAAACAAACGCGCTGCGCGGAAACAACTTCACACTTTGAAAATCCATTAAATACTGAGCGAGGCCAAAACTCATAGTGCGCTGTCATTGCTCATTTTGAGTACAATTTGAGAGCCGGAGAGAGGAACTATCGATGGGTAACGAAAACGTAAGTAATCGAGCTATCGCTATCGTTATCAAGCTATCGAAATGAGAGTTGAGCTTTAAGTAAAAGCATTGTGGTGCGTGTCTCGGATAAGGTAGGCAGTGTGGATAACTATTTAAGCCATATTTGAATTTTAATTTTTAAAATAAAATGGAAAAAGCTAGAGAACACAAAAAAAAGCTCTAAAAATCAACGGGTTTATTTTGAAAAATTAAGTACTTTTGATTTGAAACGTATATATAAGCCAGCTAAACTTCCTATAGTAATTTTCTAATTAAACATTTATTCCGCCTGCGACATTACTAAAATTTGTGTCTAAATTGTCCACACTAGCTTAGCTTCGTGATAAAGCTTTTTGGTGCATGTCTCGGGTAAGCTGCAAGCGCAGCTTTTGAGATACTAAATAAATCCCGAAAAGTATAATAGTCGAGGGTGGTCGCTCTAATACCAAAAATAGTCGAACGTGGCGTACTTATCGATTTTTAGCATCGATTACGGTTTATATCGTATATAGAGGGTGCCTTTGCACATCGGTCAATGCGACCAACCAAACGTCACCCTTTGCTGGAAATTTGTGAATTTGTTTATAAATAAACTACAAAATGGGCACGAAGCGTCCCAACACTAGTATGGTGTTGGCCCAGGAGGCAAAGCGTAGCAAAAATGATATTGTGGCCTATACGAATCGGGATAAGGTTTTAATGGAATCGGTAAGCGTGGTGAAAAGAAGAAGAGTGTACCAATTTGTAAATGTTTCTATTCCCAGGGCGTACGACGTACCTCCAATCTACAGGCGCCGATAATGCAGCTGGAGGGACATGAAGGAGAGATTTTCACCACAGAATTCCATCCAGAGGGAGAGCTGTTGCTCTCCTCGGGCTTCGATCGACAGCTTTGTAAGACAACCTCCACTTCCTTAGTGTGCCTCATTCATGATACCTTCTGCTCTACCTGTTTGCAGATATTTGGCAAGTCTATGATGACTGTGAGAATGTCATGGCCATGTCCGGTCACAGTGGCGCTGTTATGGAGGCTCACTTCAATCCAGATGGCTCGCACATCTTCACCTGCTCCACAGACAAAACTTTGGCCATTTGGGACATAGTGACAGGTCAACGTGTGCGTCGTCTCAAGGGTCATGGTCACTTTGTGAATAGCGTGCAGGGCTCGCGACGTGGCCAACAATTGCTCTGCTCGGCTAGCGATGATCGCACCATCAAAATATGGGATGCACGCAAAAAGCATGCTGCGCACACCTTGGAATCACCCTACCAGGTGACGGCCGTGTGTTTTGGTGACACGGGCGAACAGATCATTAGCGGTGGCATCGATAATGAACTCAAGATTTGGGATATACGCAAACAACAAGTACTTCATCATTTGCGTGGGCACACCGACACCATTACGGGCATGTCACTCTCTCCGGAGGGTGATTTCGTTTTGACCAATGCCATGGATAATACCCTACGTGTTTGGGATGTACGTCCGTATGCGCCCGGCGAGCGTTGTGTAAAGGTCTTTCAAGGACATCAACATAATTTCGAAAAGAATCTATTGCGTTGTGCCTGGTCGCCGGGAGGTGATAAAATCTCTGCCGGTTCGGCTGATCGTCATGTTTATATATGGGATGTCAATACACGGAGAATTCTGTACAAGCTGCCCGGCCATAATGGAAGTGTTAATGATGTGGATTTCAGTCCACGTGAACCGCTTATACTCTCAGGCTCTAGCGATAAGACGTTGTACTTGGGCGAGATTGAGGATTAGAGAATTAATTTAAGATTATTTGACTTTCATTTGACAGCCAAATAAATTCACAAAATATTTTGAAATTGTTGTCTTAAGAAAGTGAAACAGTTGACCGGTGCACCTTTTGCTACTATCTTTGAATCCTGTATTTGTAATTCGCACGAAAGTCGACCCTCCCTTATTGAGATAAAGACCTAGTAAGGATTCAGTAATTCAGTAGAAAAACATATTTGAAACTGAATTTCTTGTGAGGAAAAGATTAAAAAAGAACGTAGATGTAAGAATCAAAAGCATTCGTTCTCAAAAGTACGGTAAGGGAAAATTCTTGATCGAAGAGCGAAATTCTTGATCCAAGAGTGAATTTTTGTCCCCGACATTATTGATTCAAGAGTTGAGAGACACACGACTGATCCGACCCGACCGACGTGGTCCGTCGCTTTTAAAATGCAGCTGAGATTGCATCTGAGGTACGGCAAACAATTTGCAAAGGATGTTTCGACCCGAACAATTCAACGTCGTTTAAATAAAGTGGGTTTAACGGCAAGGACACCTGCAAAAAAGGCACTTCTAAATAAAAGAATGAAGGAAAATCAGCTTAACTGGGCCAAGGAAAAGTAAAATTGGAGTGATTCCGAATGGGCACGATTTCTATTTTCGGATGAGTCCAAATTCAATCTCATTGGACCCGATGGCTCTTGCAAGGTGCGCCGTAGAAAGGGCGAACGATATTTGGAACATTGCTGTGTGGGAACCGTTAAGCATTCACCATACATTATGATATGGGGATGCATATCTAAATATAAAACTGAATCAAGTTTAATGGTTCAGGGTATGGTGAACGCCGAAAAATATAAAGATATAATTTTAAGTGGAGTTTTGCCTAGCATTGAGGCAATAAGTGAGAAAGAAGAAGGTCCTATTTTTCAAGATGATTCTGCACCTTGCCATCGGGCTCGATCTGTAAGTAATTCAGTGAGCTTTAGTTATTAAAACAACTTTATCAATTAATTTTGACCTTCTTCTTTACGAAGATAACAATTTTGAAGGAAGAATTGGGCATTAAGTCCCTAAATTGGCCAGGAAACAGCCCTGACCTCAACCCAATAGAGAACTCCTAAACAGCTTCCTTTCGCGGATTAACCCCGACGTTGTGGACGGATGTCCCAAATGCGGCCACAGCCCACACGACACCAAGCATCTCTTTGAGTGCCCCTGCAATCCCACTAACCTGGTACCAGCGGACCTCTGGACCCACCCAGTCGAGGCCGTCCTATTCCTCGACCTGGCCCCTGATTAGCTCTACATCTCTATTTACCTTACCCTCTATCTATTCTTTCACTTTCACTCTCTACGTACATATCTTTCCAGACGCCGCTACAACAACAACCCAATAGAGAATGTCTGGGCCCTTATGGCTGCGAAAATAAAAAAAGGGAAGCCTAAAACCATCGTAGCATTGAAGGATGTGATAGAAAAAGTATGGTTCGAGGATATCATTGAGGAATATTTAAGCGCTTTGTACAATTCGATGCCCAATAGGCTAAAATGTGTAATAAAAGCAAAAGGGGATACTACAAAGTACTAATTTAAATTAAAAAAAAAAAATTAAATTAATTATTATAGCAAATTAAGTATACTTTTGGAAAAAAATCATGACTTGTTGAGTATATGCACTATTATAATTATTATAATTTTTTTTCTTAAAGTTGTCATAATTATGAAAAGTCACCAAAATTAATATGGGTCTGAAAAAAAACCCTTTTTCTAAAAAACTAACATTCATAAAATAAAAATTGCTATGCACTTTTATTTAAAAATATTCCATTAAAACAGTAAAAAAAATAATTGGGCAATTCGGAAAACATTTATAGAAACCCCAAGCAAGAAAACAAACATACAAGTATGTGAATATTTAGACTGCGGCTTTTTTTGTGGCGCTGGGTGTATTTGTATTTTTGTTTTACTTACTTTTCTGGGACTTCGAACTCGGTACCTCGAAGACTGAAACACACACAGACGACGGGCAGCTTAGCCCACTCGACTATCATCCATGAACTAAACGAGGCGACGAAAACACACTTATAAATAAACGCAGTTAGCTTTCGTACGCATCGGACGACAAACTGCGCATGAGCTCTGGCTCTCTCTCTCTGCGAGAGTGAGTCCAACGCTATTCTCTTAAAGTTAAGTCGCCCTCACTCCCTTTGCCTGTAAAAACCAAATTGAGAACGTTGAGAACGAATTTATCTCGATGCCAAGAGCGAAATTCTTGAAAATTCAAGAACGAATAACTTTTTTTTCAAGTGCGTTTGTACTCAAATAATTCGTTCAAGTTTTTTCTTACTGTATAGATGCATAAATCTCACAATCTGTCGCATGACGATTTTCCATAATGGTGGTTTCAGGCACAATAACGGATTTTGTACGACCACGGAATTCGTCGCTGAGCGAACTACGACTAGCGATATACAGTGGGTTTTGGATGGTGCTTTATTGCCATACAAAGAACTGAGTTAGGATGGGTTAGGTTAAATAAAAAGAGCCAGTTTCTTCAAGGGCAGATTTACCGCTTGTGTCGTGGGTAGCGCCTCGTTGCCTGGCCAGGAACTGAGTTCATCGACACACTCTTGTTGAGATAATCCACTTTAAAAAGTTATGAAAAATAATCCAACGAAAACGTTCGCTTGAAATTTCATTTTAAAGCCAAATTGATATTTTCAACTCACTGTAAACAACACAAATTGCGCTAGTACATGAAAACGTTGTGAGACCGTTTATGCTAATAAAATGTCCAACTTATTTTTTGTATTAAGGCCTATTCTCAGATGAGATAAATATTTAGTTCGGCATTATATTTCATATAAATAGAAACAATTTTGAACAGTTTGAAATCTGATTGCTTTTGAGCGGCAGAATTATTTATATGTAATATAGTATAGAATTAAATTTTTTCTCATCTGAGAATAGGCCTTTACCAGGCGTTTTTGATTACAGGAATCAACTGATTGCCGAGCAGGCCAAATCGGGTCATGTACTTCTGACCGATGCCCGCCGCCTCAACTAGATCGATGTGAACAAATCTCGTCAGATTTATGATTTCCTTTTAGAAAATGGTCAATTTAGCCGACCATCGTTTTATTTTTAATGTATCACTTGAAGATGGCCCTCAACCAGAAGTCAATTATCAACTCATTCCTATTTTCATTTAGACCTTTTTGTGGGCAGACTTCGAGAATGCCGAAACGATAATCTTCTTCTTCTTCTTTGGCCAGATAGTCGCGTCTGCTTCGTGCGTTCTGGCACCAGTTGTTCTTTCCGCAACTGATCTTCCCATCTTAGTGGTGGGCGTCCCCTCTTGCCTTTTCTACCAAAGTCATCCATTAGATCTTTACGAAGAATTGTGCCCGATTTGTTGGCATTTGGGCACTGGAGCAGTAGATACTCCATCAGCAGATTAAAGGAGTTACACGATAAGGTATCACCCTGCCTAAAGCCTCTTTTGGTATCAAATGGTTCAAAAAGGCTCTTTCCTATTTTGACAGAGCTTTGAGTCCTTCTCAAAGTCATCCTGCAAAGTCGAACGTACTTTGCTGGTATACCAAAGGTAGACAGGGTTTCAAAAAACCTTGACCTTATCGGTTTGTCGAAGTGGGATCTATAATCAACAAAAAGATGGTATGTTTTGATATCTTTCTCATAGGTCTTCTCCAGGATTTGTCGTAATGTGAATATCTGGTCTGTGGTGGATTTACCAGGTCTAAAGCCACACTGATAAGGTCCAATCAGTGTGCTTATAATCGAAAGTCATAGTAAATACAATGTTTGACAAGTTTTTTCACATCTCATTAGTTCACAGCTGGCGACAATAGCAGGTGTAGGTGATCGGTTGAGTAAAAGTTTAAACAACATTTTTTTGTTAAATGTTCCAAGGTTGTACTCGCACTACAGGCACACACTCTAGCGGTTTTAAAGATGTATTTACACTTGTCTGATGTCTCATATGAGTTTTACAAATGTATTTTGGGACTTTAAACTGGATTTTTAACAAAAACTGTAGTCAAAATCGCCAAAAGTTTACGATATGAAGCAAGTCTACATATGATGGAAGTATACACTTTTGAAATCAAAAGAGTAAATCAACTGTTTTCTTAACAGCTCTCTAAACTTTCCCTCTTTTGCCTTACATTGCCTTTATTATGATGACAATAGACTTAAGTACTCTTCCGTAGCTACTTTAATATACCATCTTTGATATACCATTTTTCTAAATCAAAAACTAAGTATTGCATTAACATTGTGTGAAATATATTGAAAATTTATACATATTCGAGAATTTCTTAGCAAAAAAAATAGATTACTGATTTGTTAGTTTAAGCTTTACATTTCTTAGGTTTCAGGAATTAGTTTACCCACAAAAAAACCTAACTACGTTAAAACAATTTGAGATAAGCAATTTGGCAACGAGAATTTCTATCTATGTATCACAAATAAGTTTAGTTTTATTGAAATAAATATTCTGTTAAAATTTGAATGCTTTAGTTTCTATACAATATTTGCATTGTCCAATAATAATTATTGTCTCTTCATTGGTTTTACACGGGCAACGCACTGGACGAGGCTGAGACGCTGCTCTTGAACAGCTGGCCGAAGAACTTTAGGCCCGTTGCCCCACCCGGCACCATGCCCAAGACCATAAATAGTAGGGCTATAATCTGGGCAACGGCAAAAAGTACCGTAAATGCAGTGCTCTTTGCCACCAGAGCACAATACAGTGTCAACAGCAGGCAAACGCTGTACGAAATGGAACTAAGCAGTCGCGGCCGGGAGAACATTTGCTTGAGAAAAGCCCCAAAGCCGGATAGGAAACAAAAGCTCAGTATGAAGAACAGACTGCCCAATGTGTAGAGCAGTGCGAATTTACGAGCTTTGAGAATCAACATGGGTATGTAGAATGTGGAGAGAGTCATGCAAAGTCCGCCCATTCCCAGACAAGCCACGAAGCCAACAATACGCTGCAAGCGGGACTGAAAAAGAAGAAAAAGAAATATCAGCTAAATCGGGCACTGCCGCTTAGCCGAGGCCACTCACCAGCTTGGGACAGCAAGAATCCTGTGTGTCCTTCAGCCAACTGTTTGCTTCCTGTGGCTCCGAATTGCGTGAAAATATTGCACCCAATCGGGGCACTTTTATCTGTGGTATCTTTACATTAAAGTTTTTCTTTTGGTCACTCTGGAGCAGCAGATACTCGTCCAGATCCTGTTTCAAATTGCTCATCCTGTCATTTATGATTTATTTCGTGTCAAAAACAAAAACACGGGAACAAAACAAAGCAAAGAAAGTGGTTATCGATAGCTTAATGTGAAGCCCTTAGAACTGGATTGGAACTGTGTTTTAGTTCCCTTGATATATATGAATATACAGCCATGCTCCCATTTTCGCTTTTGCAAAAATTTTGCGAATTTGAGTCAAAATTTGTTCCCAAAACCGGTTTTAAGTCGCAAAAGTCTTGCAAAAGTGAAAATGGGAGCATGGCTGATATTCGATGTGGTTTTAAAGAATGATATTGCTTAAAAGGTAATATTTTGTGGTTTGGAGGCCAAATTTTTTCCAAAGACCGTTTTCAAATCGCAAAAGTTCTGCGAAAATGAAAATGGGAGCATGGCTGAAAGTGCCATTTTTGGCAAGAAAATAATTTTACACAGGGGTGTCTTGGAAATCTATAGAGATTTTCTTACAACAGATGGCAAATCAACCAAAACTTCGATGACTTGATATGTGAATTGACAAGAAAAAGATCGGTTACCAGATTATATGCAAGCAAAAACAAACAATTGACATCTACTTGGCATTAAACAATCGGTTTCAAATCGCTGAACATTTGTAATTTGATCTACTAACCCAAAATATTTTAGTCGGCATAATATGAAAGTTTATATATATAATATATTTTATACGTAATCCTCTTGAGATTTCTGGGACACACCCGGTATTTTGCATTTTCCGTATGTTTTCAACTTTCATATCTGGACAAGCCTGAGGATTTTTCTCGCTCTGCTTTTAAAAAAGAACTAGTTCCCAAAAAACAAAGCTAGTGCAAAGGTTACCATCACAGTTTCACCTCTTTGGCCCAGCCATTACCAGCTGACTTGAATTTTGTTTTAATTTCTTTAATTTTTTAAACAATTTTCTGCTATACATATAGAAAATCCCCTTTTAGTAGGCATCCACACGTGGTGACTCGGCAAAGAACTCTTCACTCTTGCGCTCTCCCTTCAGCCATTGCTTATAACGTTCATTTCTCATGGCCTGCAAGTGTACACATTATTAGACAGCTAATAAAAACCATATAAAAAAGATCATCAACTAACATGAAAACGCAGCAGTTGCTTCTGCATGCCCACACATTCCTGGAAATCGGCTATCAGATCGGCGCATTGCTTTTTACCTCGCTCCAGTCCATAAGCCTCCAGGCAGTCCATCATTTTCATTTCAAAATTGCCGCATTTGTCGTAGGTCTGATGATTGATCAGACAGCCGGTTAAATCTGTGAGCGGCAGGCGCAGGAAGGGCGTCAAAGACATGTTAGCTGGCTGCAAAATTAATAAATATACAAAAAATTATTAAAGGCAGTTCCTCCACTGGTGACGTAACAATAACAAAGCTTGTGGACGGCTGTTTTGTAATGTTTGGCAAACGCGACAGCTATTTTAAATGTCTTTGAGCTCTTGCCGGACAATTCAATAGACTGGATTTGATTTTCATTTACCTTAAATTGCGTAAACTATGAAAAGAAAACAATATTTTGATATTCTGGGGTAACTAGAGATGGAATTAGTTGTTACTTCCAGCTCATCTCTAGTATCGTTTAGCGTGTCTGACTAGTTGCTGTCGATATATGTATCGATAGTTTGACTTGAAGTTGATTGGTCACTCTACAAAGTGGCGTTAAGTTTGAAAACGGTAGTAGCGGCTGCAAAAAAAGGGAACAACTTTCTCAAGAGCGATGAAACTAAGATTAATTTGTTTGGAAACGATGCTTATTTTAGTTTCTTAGTTGCATCACTCCAGAGAATCTTGTTCCATTCTTTTTGCAGCCGCTAATCCGTGCCAGTTTTTATGACCAATTGCAAAGTTTTTCCACATCTTCAAATTTGCCTTTCTAATCAAAGGAACTTTTCGGGCTATCCCATCAGGGAACTTTGCACTTACTAATCGCCGTCGGACAGTTCGTGTTGCCAATGTTTTCAATATTCAGCAGAGCTCGCAAAAAACTGTTAACACTATTAGCGTGTCTCCAAAAAACTGTTCTGTTACTGACACAACGAAAAGAGGTTGCAAAAAGACTCTATCAATTCGGTTTTGCTAAATAGCTGATGTCGCTCAACCACAGAGCGCTTTTTCTTTTCTGTTTTTATCATGTCTTTCACTGACCGTTTTGCCGAGAACATACTTCCAAAGTGTTTTTTACAAATGTAAGAGTGGTTGCGACTGGGATGCTTGTGTATGTGTGTTTGTGTGTCTCAGTCAACGATATTTGTACAATGTATGTACATACGTGTAGTATGGAGAAATTTATTGTAATTAACCTATCAAATGAAATGCAGAAAATATTAGTTTTTGTAATTGCTTAACGCATAAAAAACATATTTATTTAATTATGTACATTGTACATATGGTACATAAGCGCACCGTCTACCTCACGAACAAAACAAATAACACTTTTTGCTGACACTTTTTGAGTTTTGCTCATTTGAAGACAGTTTTTCGTGAGCACTCGCTCTCAAGTGTCCCTCTCAGTTGTCATTGGCCGTCTGTCTCGTCTGTTTTGATCAACCGAAAATGCTCAACAGAAAACACATGAGAAGGGAAAAGAGGTGTTTTGCTCAGTGAGAGACCGAGTGGGCTTTGTTTTTTTTTGGTTTGTCAGTGGGCTGATCGCGCTGAAAAAACTGTTGAGGGTTATTTGCGAGCTCTGATATTCAGTGTTGTTTTCCTGATTTAAGAACACTTGTAACGAAGTTCTGAAACCGACCAATTGATGTGGCATTACATTTGTAACTTTTTCCTTGTTCTCGGACCTTATGCACAAGTCTTCTCTCCTCAGAACTGCAGTGATGCTCCCAAACCATCTAATACTGGTTAACTTTTGCATTTCGGAGTTTTTCTTTTTCACTTTTCAAATGTTCTTTGGTCTGTTTTAATGATTGTTTATTAAAAAAAAATTGTTTCATAGAAAAAATCAAAGTCAAAAGTATTAAATACAGAAAAAAGAAATTTTACACTTATTTTACTGTCCATGAGTGTAGTTGCATATTGAATTTTAAATTGATATTATCCAAATGGTCCCAACGCAAATGGACTCTCGCTGCCAGTTTTAAGGTAATACAAACCTCTCACATTCTCATTCACATGATAGCCCATTAGAGCCTTTGGAACTTGTGCTGGACACAAACCAAGCATGTAATTCGTCCAACTGGCACACTGACGACCCCAGAAACCCACACTCGAATTAATTGACTCCGCATAGAAGCGTGGAGCACGCTCATGATTGCAACTACCCGGATCATTGGGATTCTCTGCCAAGCAACCCGGTTGCAGAGGTCCAAAATTAGGATAGAAGTCAACATGACCCATAGAATCCAACATGCCACGTCCTAAGGTATCCGTATGTATGACATCCACAAACTCAGCATCACCGGCATCAAGTCGCCTGTAATCACTATATAGGTTAAATAATGGCTTGGCAGGATCTAGTCCGGTAATGCGTTTCAGTTTTCGTTTCAAATAGTTTGCAGTTTGGCCAGCCACTTGACCGCCCAGACTGAAACCTATAATATGGATCAAGTCATTTTGAACTATGCCACGATCTACCAGATTATTGATGAGCTGAGCCAGACATTGACTGACCAAAGGCAGATTCTGCACCGCCTGTACATAGCAAGGATAACGCACCAGGGGACCATAATCAATGGAGATTACATAGACATCTTCATGATCCAGCAGAACGGGACGTATAAACGAATTGGGTGCAAAATCCCTATATCCCGTATAGCCATGTATTAGAATTTTAAGTGCACGTGGAGGCTGAAAATCCCAGGGATTGAGTTCAAGAGGATCAAGTAAAATAGGATTATCACGTGTAGATCTAAAATGAAAGTAGAGGGTGATTTCTCTTTTTAGAAAAAGTTTAAAATTGACTTTCAATCTTCTTTTTTTTATTATTTTGTACGTTTGCAGCTTTGTACATAAAAAACTTACTTGGAGTATAACCAAAAGGTTACATTTTTATTAGGACATTCTCCACTGACCACAAAACAGGAAGGATCCACTAGACCGAGCAAAGGATTGGCATTTGTGCAATATACTAGAACTAGTTTTAGGATTTTAGTTTCAATTAATTACTAGAATTTTTTATACTTACCCAGCAATATTCCTGGCAGTTTCATCACTAATGGAATACTTTTTCTTACTCTAGGACATGCGCTGAAGGTGGCTGGTATTTAAGTTAAGAACTTATCACTGACTACAATCGTTTGCAACAAAATTTCAGAGAGATAACCTACCTTACCTAACAGCCTGCGCATAAGTAAATGTCAATATATATCAACTTATTTGCTTAAGTTTTTATTATTATCCGAACCGTAAAATTACCCCTAATTCGAAATGATTTAGTTTATTAATTTTAATCAGGCATGACCAGTGCTTGCTACGTTTATGCACAAGAAGAAATCATGATTTTTTCCCTACAGAAAAGTTTGCTATTTAAATAAGTAATATTAACGAACCCTGCCAAAGAATATATTAATGGTAATTAACAATTATTGGAGTAATTTCCGATGAAGTTATTCATTACATGAAAGTAGTGGTAATGGTAAGTAAATTTTGAATTACCAAATAATTATTATGGTAATAGTAAATTGTAACGGCAAATTTAAGATTTACAGCTTTGCTCTTAACATTCTACAATCATAAGCTGACTTTAGCAGCTGATGTAAATATAAGCAGGATTCTATTAAATCAATATTTGTTGTGTACCTTTGGTTCAGATTATAACAAGTACGAAAGTCGGTCAAGCCCTATAAAAAATGAATCAAACAAATTTTCAGAGCAATGGTTAATTAATTTTTTATACACCACCACATATTCATGAATTGTTGAGCGTTATCTGAGCTCAAACACTCGAAGCATTCTTTAAACAGCAATAAAAAATTTACCACTTGTTTTAGAAAATTTAAGTCTATGTTTGACCACCTTTTAACATCGTTTCTCGCAATCAAGATGGCTTGAACTTTAGTGAAGAACTAGATAGTACCATCGAGCCTAATAAATATGGAGTTCCAACTAATTTTAACATGCTGTTTAAGAGATTTTTAAAGCTTTTTGTTCAGATCAGAGTGTTTAAAATAAGCTTCAAAAAATTTCGAGATCTTCAACATATCCTTTATCAACAAGAAAGAAAGTCGATCAAGCTCGACTATAGCATACTCTGTACCCTTAATGCCGCGCATTCGTTGTTGTTTTACGCAAAGGAATAGCTGGCGCGTATATGGTCCACGCGCGTCATTAGCTTACATAAAGCAACAACAAATTCATATGTGTTTTCTCCTCTCTTTCTTTCCGAGCGAAGGTTTTATTGTTGCCGGCGCGTAAAGCCCGCCACGCGAAGCATCTGGGCTGTGTAGAACAACAACAACTTTAAATGTGTTCTCTCTTCTCATTTTCTCCGAGCGAATTCCTTCAGTAGCACACACCCAAAGAAATATTGGGTTTCTCTTTCTATTTCTTGTGGTTGTTTTTACTTGTGTTCTTTTGCATTGGTGCCCATTTTGGGCAACTCTGGCTTATATGTAGCTTTTACATAAACGTTTACTTTTAGCTCAAAGTCCGAGGAGATATGATGTGCTGTTTATGCAATAAATCTTCTTTGTATGTACTCATCCGTCCACATATGTATCTGTGGTGTAGGCCAAAGTCCGCTCCGCTAGTTCTGCCTTTAACTTTGATTTTAAGCTTACAGTGGTCTGCGTCTCTCTCGATTTTAATAGTTCAGCAGCATTCTGTTTTCCAAAGTCTGTCCCAATGTCTATTAACGCTTGGGCTAATTTCAAGAATCCATTACCTGAAATATTTACGATCTTATGTTATAAAAAGTAAAAAAGTAGGTCAAGCCCGACTGTTATATACTCTGTACCTGTAGCAGCTGAAAGCAGCACTCCTGAACAGTAGATGGTACCATTACTTGCATTGAACAATGAGGGATTTTTAAAACTGACCTAAAGATGACGCCATTACTGCCAGGGCGGAGGAAGTAACTTTTTTTTGTTCATAACTTGAGTAGTAGTAGCAAATATGTATTGTATTAATATAAATTTTGGCTTGATTTTTAACCGTCAGCCATAGCATTTGAGTTTTTGTACATTGTTAACGATATAATCAAACAAAAATTTAAAACGAAGATACATAGTTTTCGATTTAAGCATTGAAGAAGAGAAATATAAGGAGAAAAGATACATAATTTAATTTATAGAAAAGTTACAAATATTCATTTATAATAACGGTTCTACATATATTTTAGCGCCTGTTGTAGAAAGGATGATAATGTTGTCCAGTTCTTGCCATTTAGCCAATTTATGACGTCTGCTTCTGATAGAAAACGGCTTCCCAGATGGGCGCTTCTTATCTCAGATAAAATTGGGCATACCCCAAGCAAATGTATGACGTCTTCAGTTGCGTGCAAATTACAGAGGCTACAACCTGTGTTAACAGAGCTCCAGTGCGGCCTGTAGTTGAGACTAAGCATCTCACAGCGTGCCCGACATATATGTGAGATTGCTTGAGTGTCATAATGGTCATGAAAATACATAATTCAGCGTTTCCAGATTCAGCTCTAGTTTCGGACCACAGTTTGCCTGGCTTAGCTTACAAAAGAGTCTCTTTCTCTGCTAACAACTTTCTCCAACAGCAATTGGTGAGATCTTTCGCATGATCCGACGCTTTGAAAGTCTATGGATACCTCATGATCCTGAAATAAGGACAGCCAATTGTCAAAAATTTTGCGTTTTTTCCGACAGCATAATAGCAGTGAGTGTTTTGGCTAGTCTACAATTCGGCATTTCCATAACTTTCCGTATGTATGTGAAGTGGTTTTGCAGACCATACAAGAATAAAGTATAGTAACTTAAGTTAAAATCATCCGATCTTCAACATTTCTTCGGCAAATCGATAAATAATATTGATTACTAAATATCTCTAGAAGGTAGGAAACATCTTTCTACGAAACTGTAGAAGATATGACGTTTTTTCAAAATTTTCGGGGACGGCAGGGTTAATTGAAAATAAAATTGATCTGCCTGCAAGTATAAAAAGTATATGTCCCATATATGTCAAAGCTCTATCTCTTACCATCTCTGAGAGCTGTGCATTCATACAGACGGACATGGATATATCGACACGGCTGTTCATGTTGATCAAGAATATATATTCTTTATAGGGTCGGAAATGATTCCTTCTCCCTGTTACATACTTTAGAGTATATTACGTGTACCTTTGGTACAGAGTATAGAAACACCAAAGTTATACACCAGATAATATTTCTAAGGGGAGCGGGGTTAAAGCATCGTCAGCTAAGGTGAGAAAGTGTGGGTGTGAGTGCTTACATGTTACGTCAAGTGCAAATTGTTTTGTATAATTAAAATAAGTCAATTTGAGATAAGGAAATTCTTAAATGGTACTTCTGTTTTGTTTTTGTATTCTTTATTGGCAATTGTGGCGATATTTTTTTAGCGCTGACAGAGTTATTTTTTTAATTGTTTTTCTAGATTATACTTAGACGATTGATGGAAACTATGTTGTGTTATATAATATATTTGGCACAGTTTGAGTCGAGGACTCACCACTTTGGAAATATGTTTTAAATATTTTCCAACTTTCTTTAAGCGATTAGCGACCCATTTCGTAAATGTCAAAGTTTTTACTAAATATTAGTCGCTTTCCGAATAACATTTGATGTTTTTAAAGTCATATTATGAATAGTTTGAATTCCAAACACTAGATTATCTACAGGGTGGATAACAATCTGCAAATAATTGCTACTATATTAGCTGAAGTTCATAGCAAATACCGACTTAGAGATATCCAAATGTTAAATAGTTTCAGAAAATGTATCCAAATTCTGAAAAGCATTTAATGTGTACTGTTTTGAAGGAAACAGATGAAGCCTGAGTTTTTAGACTAGTCTAATTTAAAGGTAATAGAGCGGGATAGTTGAGCTGATGCTGAAATCATTTTTCCAAGGCACATTAGATGCGCATCAAAAGCTTTGAACTACGAAATATGCTGAACAGGCTCTACCAAACACATTATTCAAGCGGTTGTACAATTCTTCCTTAGGGAAAGCAACGTCAAATTGGAATGCTGTTAGCAGATCCGTAGTAGAAGCAAATGAAGTTGACAACAGTAGCAGCACCAGATGGACTTCTAAATAAATCCAACAAAATTGTAAAGTGTTTTAAAGATTGGCGTGTTAAAGCAATTACGGAAAATTTTGAAACTGTTCTCAATGAGAGTACAAATACAAAGGATTCTGAAGACTTTTACGATACCAGAAATGGAAGATTGAATAAAACTGAAAAATTTTATGAAAATTATAATATTGAATTGGAAGTCTTAGTTATTTTGCCGATTATGCAAATCTTTTGAATCTTTACTTAAGTATAAAAACAATTGCAATGTTTTTTATAGGTATAATACCATTTTGCCTAGGTTTGTCCCAAATGAAAGAATTTTTTGCAGTAGAGGCCAAATACCTACACCAAAAAGAAATAGAATGGGTGACGAAATATTCGAAACTCTTGTTATATCAAATAAGCGAGATGGTATATGAGAAACATGTTGAAAATATAACATCATATGAAATTCAAATGTTACATTTTTAAACCTTATAGTTTAATTTAAGCCCTTACAGTTAATATTTATTACTAGTAAAGATTGGTGAACAATGATTTTTAATTTAAATGTACCTTTTTTGTACCTTTGCCTTTACCTAGGTAAGAAAATTGGGTACCTTTCCAATCACTGGTTATATTTAACATAATTTCTTTATTCCGTGGAACAAAAGTTCTAAAAATATAGAAAAACGCTTTTAACAATTTTGAATTAGTTTTGTTTTAATAAAAATAATTACAAAAGTTATAATGCTTTTTTATCTAATATCACAAATTAGTATATTACAGATGCAGCTCAAGTGGTTCATCCTCTGCGAGTTCATTCCACTCTAGTTGTTTTTCCAGCTCATTAAGCTTCCAGTCCACATCCTTATCATGCTCTAGTTCCAGTTCTAGAAATGCTTCCTGCAATTGGGGCTCATAGTCATGATCGATTTCATTATGTTCCATACCGAATTTAAACTTGGCCAAAAGTTTGCTATTATCCACATTCTTCATTTTGCCCAAGGCAAATGGACTCTCGCTGCCTGTTTTTAAAAAATACGAACCTTTTGCATTCTCCTCAACGTGATAGCCCATTAGAGCCTGTGGTGCTTGTGTTGAACACAAACCAAAGAGATGAACCAACCAACTGGAACACTGACGACCCCAGAAACCCACAGTCGAATTAATTGATTCCGCATAGAAGCGTGGAGCACGCTCATGATTGCAACTTCCCGGATCATTGGGATTCTCTGCCATGCAACCCGGTTGCAGAGGTCCAAAATTAGGATAGAAGTCAACATGACCCATTGAACGCAACATGCCACGTCCTAAGGTATCCGTATGTATGACATCCACAAACTCAGCATCACCGGCATCAAGTCGCCTGGTATCACTACCCAGGATGAATAATGGCTTGGCAGGATCTAGTCCGGTAATGCGTTTCAGTTTTCGTTTCAAATAGTTTGCAGTTTGGCCAGCCACCTGACCGCCCAGACTGAAACCTATAATATGAATCAAATCATTCTGAACTATGCCACGATCTACCAAATTATTGATGAGCTGAGCCAGACATCGACTGACCAAAGGCAGATTCTGCACCGCCTGTACATAGCAAGGATTACGCACCAGGGGACCATAATCAATGGAGATTACATAGACATCTTCATGATCCAGCAGAACGGGACGTATAAACGAATTGGGTGCAAAATCTCGATAGCCTGTATAGCCATGTATTAGAATTTTAAGTGCACGTGGAGGCTGAAAATCCCAGGGATTGAGATCAAGGGGATCAAGTAAAATAGGATTATTACGTGTAGAGCTGAAATGAAAGCAGATTGGAATGATTTGTTAATATAAAAGGCTGCAAACCGCTCAGAAACGCTACGGTCCTTCGAGTCGGATCAGGTCTAGGAGCATCGCCATTTGGGAAAGGACTTTTAAACTTTCTTTAGAATTTTGTAGCTTTGCAGCTTTGTATATAAAAAACTTACTTGGAGTATAACCAAAAGGTTACATTTTTATTAGGACATTCACCACTGACCACAAAGCAGGCAGGATCCACCAAACCCAACAGAGGATTGCCCTTAGTAAAAGATACCAGAGCTAGGACCAGAATTTTAGTTTCAGTATGTTAGCCAACTTTTTAAGACTTACTCAGCAAAGCGAGCAACTGCTTCATCGCTTTCAAAATTCTCTGTTCAATTGTCATTCATTAAACGAAAGTGCTTGCTATTTAAAGTAAAAACTTATCATAGGTTACCATCAAACTAACGATTTGTAATGGAAACGACCTGCCGTCGTGACGGCATACATAAGCACCCACACATGGAGATACAGCGACACACAAAGGCGGAGTCAAAGCCAATAGCAGCTGATAATTGACCAAAATTGAATTGAATTAGTGTCAAAATAAGAACGAAAGTTTTGCACACATCTGTGTTTCAATAATGACCAGAATAGAGAGCAATTTTCAAAATATATTAATTAAGAATTTTAACACTGTGCTACAGGAATAAAGAACTAGGGAATTGATCTGACTTTCGTGAAAAACTAAATCAATAAACTAAATTGATTTGGTAAGGAATAGATAATGTAGAATTGAATCATGCTTTTGCGCTTAGCGATTCCGGTCGCACACATTGCACTTGTTGCGCCGTTTGCTTGTGCGACCAGCTGGCGGCGCTTAGTGAATCGCATGGATTTTGTTGCTTTAACTCACTTCGAAGCGAGGCAATTGCTTGTGCGACTGAGAGGCGCCTGTTTCTAATGAATAACTCTCGGAGTAATGGGCGTAAAAATGTGGTAGGGCAGAATTTTCAACAGCAATTGCTCTTTCAGAATGGGTTAGGGGAAAAGGTGTTTTTTGGGTTCACTTTTCATTTGCAAGAGGAACTGCAATATATATATTTTCATGTTTTTAAGGATGTCGTCGAAATATAACTATAACTAGGATTAGGACTATTTTGGGACGAGCGGAATGAAACACATGTTAACAGGAAGCAATGGCTTGTCCACCGCTGCACACTGGACCAGCGGTCGAAATTTTGGACACAGGTACCAATTTTTGTTTGGGAAACTAGATAAAACGACTGTCGAAAATGATTCTTATGCCATTTCACAAAATGGTTTTTGAATGGCCGCTGTTCAAAGTTCATTTTCATTTAAATTGATGCAAAAAAAATAAAAAATTAATAGTCAAAACTAGGAATGCAACAGCTGCCGAAATTTGATTTGGTATTTTCGACTACAGACTAAGCGTTTACATAAAAAATGGGAAAACATCTTAAATTTTGTGGGTACTTTGACTTTTAGCAACTTTGCGTTGAGAGTGTCCCACGCACTTATTATTTTCTTTGAAAATTGCACTATAGCAGGAGGTATGCGCTTTTGCGCGGTTTTGCTTTGGCTTTCAGAAAATCGGGTTGGAAATGTTTTCCAGCCTGAAAGTATGCAATTTTTATTTAGGATTTTTCCGATTTTCCTGAAAAACTTTTAAAGTGTGTAACATACTTGGCTGGAACTGAAGAACCAATATATATAAATTTTTCAGTGGTCGAATTGACTGAAAATCCTCGACGTATCGGACAGACCTCATAGTCCATTTGATATATTTATATACTTTTTCAATATTATTTATATATACAAGTTCTTTTTATTCCCTTATAGAGGTATTAAAATTGTCTAGATGTTTGTAACGCATGGAAGGAAACATCTCCGACCACATAAGGTATATATATATATTCTTAATCAGCATGACGAGCTGAGTTGATATAGCTATGTCCGTCCGTCTGTTTCTATGCTATATCCTCCGTCAGTTTAAAAGCTATCTTAACCAAACATTGCACAAAATCTTTTAATACAAAGACGCTGCACATTTGTCGGAACCGACCGGATCGGATTACTATAGCATATAGCTGCCATAGGAACGATCGGTCGAAAAAGTAGTTTTAGTGAGAAAAACTTTTTTGTCTTCAATGAAAACGTCCCCAACCCTCGTATTTATAAGTTTTCTATGCTTTTACATAATTTCACCGAGTTTGATGAAAATTGGTCAACTATATAGTCTAGCTGTCATACAAAATATAGTTCTTAAAAAAAGTCTTAGTAGTAAGAACATTTTTGTTTTCAATGCTATCGCTCCCAAACTTGTTACTAATTAATATTTAATGGTTCCACAAAATTTTGCTAAGTTTGATCCAAATCGGATTACTATAGCATATAGCTGCCATAGGAACGATCGGTCGTAAAAATATTTCTAGGGAGAAAAACTTGTTTGTTTTCAATGTTAGCGTCTTTATACTTTCCAGTTATAAATATTATCGGTTTCCACACAATTTGGGGGAGTTTGGTCAATCGGATGAATATATAGTATAGCTGCCATATACTTCGAACATTTTATAAAAAGTTTAAACTTTCTAGCTAGGCTGGTGTAGAAATGACAGAGTTTTGAAAAAAAAGAGATTTCTGGCTTGCAGAGTTAATGCTGAGAGCTTGAGAGAATCTTAGCTTGACATTCATTAAGCAGGAGTAAGGTCTTCCCTTCACTAATTTCACTTATTTCTATCTATCTAGGGAGTTGAGGGAAAGCCTTGATCCAAAAACCAAAGCTATGAGAATTTTTGTACTTCCCCTTATACGATCTCCCCCTTTCATCAGGTGAAATGAGGAATGTTATCGGTCTGTTCTTTTTCTTTTACTTAAATTCTAAAGTATTCAACATCTTAAAACCAAACCACAAGTTGATTAAATTCTGAAACCGGAAAGCTAATTTTGTTTCAATTAATTTTGAATTCTTTATTTCAAGGTTATTGGGCCAAAGATTTTGTTACTAAACCTGATTCATATTTTACCCAATTTTAAGTGAAAGGCAATCAATTCTATAATATTTAAAATGGCCTTGTTCACCAGCATACATCAAACATCAAAAATCGTACATCAAACATCATCCATCGAAGTAAAGTTGATTGGCTTATAATGAACGGATTTGATCGAAGTTTTAGTTTAGTAAAATAGCGCGAAAGTTATCGTTTTAATTAACAACTTGAATTTTTCTGTTTTTTTCCTCCATCACAATCACAAAAACTGGCAATCATGATTGCACATCACATTCGTTCGTTTTTCTAGAGTTACACCTTTTTATACAATAACTGACAGATTACAAAATCAGTCGGTAGGTCAGACTTTTCAACGTTTTAAGGTTCGGTTTACAGTAAAAAAATTTTTGTGGTTTCGGGCTCGAACGTGGTTGATTCAAGCCTCTTTGCAGCCCTGCCATAAATTTAAATTTTTGAACACCTCATTTGTTATTACTTTCACACTCAAGAGCACCAGCCTCTAACTCAGGGTAACCAATATTAATGTGTAATTCTAATGTCAAACACAAATGCACCCGCATCTATTTTAAAACTCAGACTGACCTTGACATACTGCTTATTCTGAGCCTTGACTTTTACATGAGCCCGCATTGTTAGTTTAAGTTTTCCCAAGGTCAAATGAAGCAAATTTAATAGAATTGTCGTTCTATGCATAGAGCAGAGCAATTTAAACTTTAGAAATGTGCGAATATCGTTTTAAGGTAATACCTGGATTACTCCTGCTCTGCCTATATGGGGCACAAGCTCAGCCGGAGTTGCGTGCCTTACTACCCGAACTGTGCGTTTTTGCAGAGCAAAAGTGTCCCAATACTCGTATCGGTTTCTGGCTGTACACCAAGTAAGTTGGCTCACTAAATTTAAATTGAAACTAATTTTTTTTGCTGTAGTGAAACTCGGAATGAACCGATTCAGTTGGATCCTCTTAATCCTTTACCGCAACTTTTTAAACCTCATTTACCTCTGAAAATACTCATACATGGCTTTATTGGAAATCGTAATCTTACGCCCAATTTAGAAGTACGCGATGTACTCCTGCAGAGCCAATCCGTTAATGTGATCTCTGTGGATTATGGTGATCTGGTGCGTTTCCCCTGCTATTATCCTTGGGGTGTACACAATGCTCCTATTGTGGCCAAGTGCTTGGCTCAATTGATTAACAATCTATGGACTAAGGGTATATACAAGCGCGAAGAAATTCATTTGATTGGTTTCAGTCTGGGAGCTCAGGTGGCTGGCTTGACGGCGAATTATGTGAATGAACCATTGGCTAGAATAACCGGACTGGATCCAGCTGGTCCTGGATTTATGAGTAATTTGCCAGGGCAGATGCTTGATCGCAGTGATGCAGATTTTGTGGATGTCATACACACTGATCCATTTTTCTTCTCAATGCTGACGCCCATGGGACATGTCGACTTCTATCCAAATTTGGATATATTTAATCAACGAGGTTGTTCGTACATTAGCGAATGGCGTTTCTATAATTGCAATCATTACCGAGCGGCCATCTACTACGGCGAATCCATAGTGTCGTATCGAGGATTTTGGGCTCAAAATTGCGGCGGATGGTTGGACTTCTTTACACAGCGATGCAGTCAATACTCAAATATGCCTGATGTAAAAATGGGCTACTTTGTCGAACAGAGGTATGAATTCTTTTTTTTTTCATTTTACACATCTAGAGGTCTTTTCTAAGCCAATGTTTGACTAAACATTTGGATAAGCGATTGTTCAGATAGATCAGAGAGAGATCAGAGATCAGGCCCACAAAGAAATGACAAAGGTACCTCTACCTAATTCTTACGTATAGAATTTATTTGGGTTCTTTTCCGGTTGTCAAATTAAACCTTATCTGTTCCGACTCAGGTACACTTGATCATTCTGAAAGGGGACCGGCTTTTGGTTTCGCTCTGATGGCTTCGGCAGAGAGTTGTACCTATAGATCGAAGCTAAGTGTTAGTATGGTGGTTGTCATATCGTTCTACCACTAAGCCACAGCCCTTTGTGCAGGCAGAGTAAGACGTAAAAACAGATTAGTACAATCAAAAACCAATGTGCAAAACTTTCGTAAATGATGTCTTGAACTAAAAAGGGAAAAAGCATCGAAATTAAGTCCGAAATCAAACAGAACGCGTATCATCTCTCGCTTTCGTAAAGCCATTTAAACGACTGTATCTAACAAGGCTGCATATCTCTAGAATTCTGCAGAAGATACGGTTCTGCTGGTTTGAACCGGTTGGTGTCGCAAGATTTCGGTTCGCCTACCAGTTCCTCTACTTATCGAACCAATGGTTTTGGTTTAAATCTTGGTTCATGGATTCTTAGATCGTTGACTCATTTTACGGTAAAAATTGAGAAAAAATTTTGGATAAAATTCTGAAGGGGTATGATGGTAGTACAAAAACCTTCGCTGGGTTTGGTCTGGTTAGCTGCAGTTTTCTTTTATTCAGCTTCTGATTGGCATTTGCAACTCCATATCGCGTTTCACTATGACGTATTACAGGCAGTTGTGGCTCTGGCTTGGCTTACAAAACATTTCTAAGTAGCAAGTCAAAAAGTCACATCTTTATACTCAAAATTACAAAAATGTCGTAAAATCTGCATGTTTATCTCTCATTTTGTACTGTTTTTCAACTTTGTCTTGAAAACTGTAACGAAATTGACTAAGCAATGCAGGACAAAAATGTAGCATAGACTTTAATAAACAAACGGTTGGAACATACCAACTTCATTCGATTGGTTCTTATAGTTACGGGCCCGTAAGCACGGCGAATTTAAAACAAAACGAAAAAGGAGTTGGTTCCTTCTAACGGTTTGTTTATTTTGGTCTAAGCTAAAACTTTGTATTGACTTACTTGTCATAATTTGTAACACGTTTCAAGATGAAGTTGAAAAACAGTAACTGTTTGCTACAAGGAAATGTTTTGTGGGCCAAGTCTAGAGCATCTTTGCCAAAGAAATAAAGCCAAAATTCAAAATAGTTAACGAGATATGGAATTGTAAATCCTACTTTTAAGCTAAAATGTTCAAAGTGCAATAAAAAGAAAATGGCAGATAATCAGACCAAATCTAGACAGCGTTTTTATACTACCATCACACCTTTTAAGAATTTTTTGGTCTTGACACGATCAACTTGTTTGAGTTCAAAAATGTGTGGCAGAGTATTAAGCGAAAAATTTAGTGGATTTATAACAAAAGTCCATTAGTAAACTCTCAATGAAATTTATAAATTTTTATAATACTTTATTTTTTTTTTAATTAATCTTACATCCTTTTTTGTCATTTTTTTGTCAGCAACTTACGAAGTATTAGAATACTTTATATAGACATTAAAATCAAGCTATTACAAGTTAGCGCAATGCGATAAACTAATGATCTCACTAACTTACAAAAAAAAATAAAAAATTAAATGATCCATTTCTACTGAAACTTTTTTCAAGTGTAGTTTGGATTGGTGATCTCAAAAATCGATTTAAAAAATTTTTATCAGCCATGCTCCCATTTTCGCTTTCGCAAATTTTTGGCGATTTCAAACCGGTTTTTAGAGCAAGTTTGGACACAAAATCGTAAAATTTTTGCGAAAGCGAAAATGGGAGCATGGCAGTATATATATGAATTTTGTTCGGTAGGTGCACTTACATTTTATGCCATATCTCAATTCATAATCGTTAGATGGTGTCAAGCAAGATATGAATCGAAAGGTCATTTGTCAATAATTGTCAATAATAACGTAGATTCAAACATCTAAACCGATTTGAAAACAATGACCCAAAAATATTTAAAAAAAAAAATCAATTTTTTACTCGAAAATGAAAGAAAATTCATTTTTAATCGCTTAGTAAAAATAAAAAAATTCAAAAAAAATATTTTTATTCTTTTGACCTTAAAATCGCACTTCTACAAAGATAATAAGGTATTGATGAAGAAAATCTATGAATAAATATTGTAGCTGGACCAATTTAAGTGAAGGAACTAACAGTAAAATTGGAGTATTTTAAGTGTTTAGAAAATTTCTATTCTATTTTCTTCGTCTTTTGGTCAATATCAGAAGTGGGCGAATAGCCGGAACAGAAAAAAACATTTCAGAACAGAACAAAAGTCGAAGCAAATGAAAATTTTTTTTTTTTAAATCTCAAAAATATCACTTTTTTCAGCGCTTAATTGCTCACAGCTCCTGTATTTGTTTATAGATTTTGTTCTTCGATATCTTATTTTCTTTGTAGAAGTGCGGTTCTAAAGCAGAAAAAATAAAAATAGTTTATTTGAATTTTTAATTATTTTTCCTAGGTGTTTGGAAACGAAATTTATGGAGTATTGAGCAAAAAATCAATTTTTTTTAAATATCTGTAGTGTTTTGTGCGATTATTGAGAATTCAATTACCTTTCAATTTATCTATTGCTTGACACCATCGGACGATTATGAATTGAGATATGGCTTAAAATCTAAGTGCACCCACCGGAAAAATTAAAAAAATTCTTATTTAAAAAACGTTGCTATGAAAGAATTTTTGAAATCGATTTTTGAGATCACCAATCCAAAATACACTTAAAAATATTTTCAGTAGAAATGGGTCTTTTTGGCTGTAAACTAGTGTAATAGACGAGGTTGAGGACGCTAACATTGAAAACAAAAAAGTTTTTCTAGTAAGACCCATTTTCCAAATGATGGTTCCTATGGCAGCTTTAAGATATAGTTATCCGACCCGGTCAATTCCGACATATTAGCAGCGTGCAGTAAAAAGAACACTCTGTGCTAAATTTTAGCTCGATTGCTTTAAAACTCTGAGACTAGTGTGGGTAAAAACAGACAGACGGACGGACAGAGCTCAATCGACTCAGCTCGTCGACCAGATCAAGAATATATGGGCATTTCCACCAAAAGGTCCACCAAGACCAAAAACTCTGTTTTATCGAATTTTCAAGAGGAAACAATTTAATTGAACTAATGTAAACCAATCTTACATTTAATCATAACCCACTTCGAAATATTCGGTTTCACAGCTGCGCTAGACCGAATTTTCTAATTTTGACATAAATATTGCACATTTTTTTTGATAAAAGTGCCATAGATTGCACTTACTTTTGCTATCTAAAATCTTACTGAGGGTACAAAGGGTTATAAAAGAATGCATAAGAAACCATGAGAAACTATGTGATTGCAATTAATATTAAGTTTTTGCTTCGCATTATACAGAAACCACATAAATAAAATTATGGAAAAAAAGTGTCGCGTTCGCAATGTCACGTACCGAATCATATTTCATTTTAAAATAAAAAAATAAACAAAATTTTTCGATCAAATAAATTCTAATATACAGATAAATTATTCAACATTTTAAAATTAGTAGCACTAAATGATTTTGGCATATCTTGCTGAGGTTTGCTTTTATATTGATGGCCAAAAACACCTATTCCATTTTCTGTCGTGTGTGAATCGCTCTTTGATTGGCTTTATCTTGGAACCAGCACTAGGTGTGCTCTACTTTTTTCTCACTAAATAAAGTGCTTCGAAAGTGCTATAAGTCAAAGTAAAAAAAGAAAAAAAAAATATTTTAATTTTGCAAGGGTATAAAAACTTTTTTGTGTTTTATTTATTTATTTTTATTTTAATTGCAGCTTCGTCTAAAAGACACAGCTACAATATAATAGAATATAAAATGATACAAAATAGGGGGGATAGAAAGGAAAACAAAAAGAGTAAATAGAAGAAACACCTTCCGATCCGGTGGGGGTAATTTATTTTGTCGTTATGACCAGCTACGCCCCTGCTCGCAGCGTTGGTGATCGGACGGAATTTCCTAGAAAAACTAGAAACTATGCAAGTGCATAGATTGTGAAGAATAAAAGACCGCAGGCCTTCGTCGGAAAGGTTATCACTGAGAAGAGGAAAGATATCATTGTAATCCCTACACAGTATGCGAAAAGGACAATTAGAGGCATATAAAGTAGAAGCAACAGGAAGCCTCAAGGGAATATAGTTTCGTGTTTGTCTTGAAGGGACATTAAGGTTCACGCGTCCGAGTAGGTACTCAGCGTCAATATTACCCTTTATAAGCTTGTTTAGAAACATTATACCCAACATGGTACGTCTATGCTCAAGTGAAGGTAAGTCTAAAAGCTTAAGCCTGGAAATATAGGGAGGAAGTCTCAACTGTGGGTCCCAACCCAGGTTGCGAAGGGCAAACAAAAGGAACTGCTTCTGGACAGATTCGATACGTTTACACAGGGTGAGTGATTGAGGGTTCCAAATACACGAACAAAACTCCAAAATAGGCCTCACTAGGGATATAAACAAAAGCTTGGTCGTATAGGGATCATTGAACTTATAAGTGAATACGATTTTTAATATCGATCTCAAATTTTTAACTGACATTTATATCTTATGTTTTGATAAGGATAATAAATAGAGGAGCTATAACAACGTTTCATACTTTTCGGATTTTCTGTAAGGAACACAGCTTTTGTTATATATATTTGGGGTCAGCTAACTTAATGTTAATATGATAACCTTAAAGTAAATGCTCTGTTAATTAACATAAAAAAGGCTGTTAAACATTTCTTTCCCTGAGTAACGGGTATATAGAAGTCGGGCACTGCCTCTAACTTACGTTCTTTTAGTTATTGTGTTCCTAATGGCTCTGCCTTTATATGTTGAATTTTGTAGAATTTTATCTTGTTCTTGCTGTTTGATAATTTGTAGTATAAAAGTGTCAATTAAAAGTGAACTCGATATGCTCTAGAAAAACTAGGTATGTGGTGTTGCTACCTGCGGCCTTTAGTTTTATAATTTGTTGGTTTCATTCATGGAACATTGGAAGTGTAGCGTGGAAGCGAACGATTTCTGTAACCGCATCATTTAAGTTCAGTCTGAAGTTCAATTGTTGTTTTGTTATGAAGTATTACTTGCTTTTGAAGAATTGTGTTCTAAAAATTTTGTCAAATATTTGTGTTGTCGAAATAATTGGCTTAGGTAACTCTGTGCCATCTTTTGCTAATTTAAAATGTTTTCCCTTCTCTTGTCTCCTTTCCCAGTGCCTCCGGTTCATACTTTCTTATTACCAACGAAGAAGCACCATTTGCCAAGGGACCCTTTGTGGATATAGAGATGGATGTTGCTGAATATAAATAAAAAAAACCGTTAAAAAATACTGAACAAAACCTAAAGCTTTCATTTTCAAAAAAAAAAACAGAAGAGAGAGAGAGCTTTATTTCAATTCAAAAACGAAAGACTTAAGACACGAACTCGAGCGTTCAGTTGCTTGCCAGCGCTTAATCGTAACGCACGTGTGTGAACAACTCGTCGTAGTGAAAGCAAAAGAGTTTGGCTCTTGCTTTTGGCAGACCGCGCGTGCCCGCAAAAACATCAATAGCATAACAAAAAAAAAATATTGAATTAATTTTTTTCTCGAGACAGCCGGAATTATGTCTCGACCGCATCGTCATCTTGTTGTGCATTGAAAACGAAATCGAGTCCAATGACCAGCTCTTAAGCTGGTGTCTAAGTAAAGAAAATAAAAACACGAAATATTTTAGCCATTTTCGGTTTCTTATCCAGCCAACGCAGACCTTGACCCATGGTCTAGAAATAATAAACAAAATTGTTTAGTTATATAATCGTTTGTTTTGTGACTTTAACAAAAAAAATGTTGCTGAACCCGCTGCAATTGCTTGGATTAAGTATTTTCTTTGCCTGCTGCGATTATGCCGGTTTGTATGTTTTTTAAGTTGTGCTAAAAAGAAACTGACAAGACCAAAAATTAACTTAAACTTTTACTTTCGCCCTGGCTGGTTGGCACCTTTATTTTGGCCATGCTTGAATGGTATTTTATTTTTTTGCCTTTCTTTTGGGTTTATCATTGCTGCTCTTGTTTGAGGCGCGGCTGATGCTGCTGTTGACATTTGAAATTTGCGTCCACTGCATAAATAGCAAACAGACATTTTAACAAATTAGTTGCACAATATTTCCTTTAAACAATATTTCGACCTTGCCTCGAATATTTATTAAAATTTTCAAGAGTCACTTGCACAAATGTCTTCCATATCGAATAGTTTTATTGCTTTCTTATGTATATTTCGAGCCTTGTCATTGGAATTTTGTAATTATTACTGCGCTTGTTCATATTTTGCTTTGCTACTGCTAACCCAGTTAATTAATTGGCATGGCTACCGTTTGAACTGCATACAGTTTTAATTACTCATTATTAAATGTATTTATATTTTTATTAAGCTACATAATCCGAGGCGCCCTTGCACCCTTGACACTCTTTATTATGCATTTGTTTCTCTTTCGATGTTGCAATTGCTGGGCGAAGGTGTCATCAACAAAAATATAAATAGTTGCTGTCTTTGTTATGATTATAATTTAGGAGAGACTGGTGAATGGGGCGTATGCGCTTGGCAAGAGTGCGTGTCATTGTCAAACACTTGAATAAATAGGCACAGGGACTGAAACTGAGAGGGCAAAGTCAAATGCTGAAAGGTTAGGGATACTCCATTGACGGACAGTCTGAAGGCAAACAAATGTAGCAATATGAATATGAATTAAAAAAGTTGCAAAATTTGCAAAAAAAATGTGATAGAAAAAATTAGCTGGTTTCAGTACTGAGCTGAACTAGAGGGCATGTTGTGATTTCGTCCAATTCAGTTAATGATAATTCCGCGTAGCTTAGTATCATTTAAATTAAACTCAAATTTTTGTGGAGTTTTTTAAGTCATAGCTACATGTGCAATATCTGCATTTTCCTTATTTTCGATATAATATTAAAAAAAATTAACCAAATGTAAAATTCTTTAAATAATATCTAACGTCTGCAGCTAAACTTTCTTGTACCATTTAGTTCGCACAGAAAAAAAAGACAAAAAATCATGTTGGTATATCAGTATATTCATATCAAAATGATACTATTTAATATCAAAATGATCCTGTAGAATTACATTGATACTAAAATTATTATATTGTTATGTGAAATGATCAAAGGTAGATGAAAAATGCCCTAGTGATTTGATTTCAGATCAAAGTATACATCTAATCAAAGAGAGACAGTCCAAGATTTGGTACGCGAATCGATTTCTAAACTAGTTGAATTTCAGATAGGCAGATTGTTCGAGCCTTAGTTTAAAGCTTCTTAGATAGTTAAAACATTTTTGGTTCTATTCTCAAGCTGGATTTTAATGAAATTGATTTCATTTCGAAATTATAATTATGAGTAAAAGATGAGTAAATGAAAAGTTCAGCCGCAGTCGGCAAAGATAATAATTCAATGTAAAGTACACTGTATAAATTGAACAAAAGACAGTAGGTTGTGCTTAAGACAACCTACATATATTGTGTTTAGCCTCTGTGCTAAAGAGTTCACTAAATTATAATTATGGTGACATAACATACAACCCACAGAAATAAAGCCCGTACAAGAATATCATTCAAATTTGATATGGGCGATAAGTTCACATAGAATTCCGACATAATGCCCTGATTTGTTCGGACTTAAGGCACATATGGAAATTTGTATTCAATGTAAGTGCCAAGCTAAACTTTTGGAAGAATATATGTATCTAAATCAGTGGTGTCCAAACTGACACAATCAAGCATTTCGCTTGTGCGCATTGCAGCGAAAAACCAAATAAACGTGTTTGACATTTCGACATGAGCAAGAAGCAAACGAACAAATGCCTCGTGAGAGAACAAAAAGATGAACACGCACAACGTAAGAGAGCAAGCCGCCGAGCATGCTATGTATTTAAAGAACATACGTATTCGCTCTCTATACGTGTGTCGGCTGCGAAGCCGGCAGAATTATGAGTTCCTATCCCATGGGATAGGCTTTTGGCTTTTGGACACCACTGATCTAGATACAACAAAAGAAAAAAAAGTAGGTAATATTTGTAAGAACAAAGTCAAAAAATACCAGAAAAGTCCAGCAGAACCATCTGATGGGATCGGCTTTAATGAAAACATTCCAGCGAAGCATTTTCAACGATTATTGTAGCGTTTGAGCCTTTTCAGCAACCAAGAACGCCTACAGGCTCATAAAAGTTAATTATTTTGCAAAACCAATCGAAAGCCCTGCAATGAATAAGAATTAAGAATATCACTGACTTCGATTGATGATACATGACCTGGCTGATTAGCAATTCTGTTAATTTGTAGAAGTAAAAATGTAGGTTCGACGTGTGGATCGCCTCAAAAAAAACACAGTTTTTATCAACGCGGACTCTTATTCAGCCTGAAAGATGGGAGACTAGCAATGGGAATTTGGCTTTAATAAGAATTACATAACCATTCTTTTTTTCAAACTAAAAAGTCTAGAATCTTAAAACATATGGAGAATACACTCAGTATATATATACAATGCATTTTTTGGAATACTAATTGTCATGGGTGTAATTATTAGTTAGTGTTATTCCTATCGCTATAAGAATATTTAAGAACACACACGTACAGAGGCCACAGACAGTGTAGAGCTTGTTCATTGTGCCTGTTTTTGGTGTTGAGTCGCATTGGAGTTCCCAAGCGATTATGGCATTGCAGGCCTGAGGAGGGAGCTGTTGGCTGATTGTGGACCAGGCAAAGACCGCTGATGAATTGGCAGAGAAGCCAATGAAACAGCTCTTCGGTCAAATAGCCTCCTTTGTGGTGTGGTGTGTAAACAGAAACAAAACAGGAAAAAAGTTATGTGCAAACATTACGAGACCGAGGCAAGAACTTGAAAGTTTGATACTTAAGAACTTTTCTTCAAAGTACATATAAAGTGGTTTCCTTTACTTGCTACATTTGATTTGAAATCAGTCATATAAAATACGGTTAACTGAAAAAAGGTTGTTGACCTATATGCACCGCCATCTATGGACGTCCAATTCGCATTTTTCCGAGAAGTTGGATATGTTTATAATCATTTTCTCCATAATGAGTTATTCGCGGTTTTTTATAAGATAATATATTACTTCATGGTCACTAAACTTAGGCCTCAGCAGTTTGTTGCATTCTCAGCGTGGTGTATTTGTTGCCAAGAAATTCAAATCCATATACGGACTTTCCGATCCTAGGCTTTATGTCCGAACATAAGTAAAGTTCTGAGCCGTATTTCAGAGCTATGATCGAAATTTTTCATTTGAACTTTATGTTTGCAGATAATATATTACCTGTGGGACCTGCAGGCTTCAGTACGGTGCTTGGTCTTTGAAATTGAAACAGAAAGCCGGGGAGGTCTGTATTTATGTATTCTTAAATGATATTTGCTTTTTTAGGCATAGTTTGAGTACTGCATTTTAATGGGAAGTGCTGAAACAGTATCGAAATTACTTCTGAACTGGAGATGTTAACAGTCTCTGCTTTGTAATCAGTAGTACAAATTTTAGTAACATCCGTTCCAAAAAACTCAAAATTCTAAAAATATCGACAAAGTCTTTAAGTTATCCCTCTTTTTTTGGCCAAGCAAAATAATGCAACCCAACTTCATAGGATTACTTCTTTAAACAGTTAAATGCCTACAAACTTGTAAAATGATCATAAAAGATGAAAAAATTGTCACTTTTTTTTTCAAAAGACAAAAACTAAAATTTATTTATTTATGTTTTTTATTGGGTTTTTTAATTGATTTATGTGAAATTTGAATTCTTAACTGTGAAAGCCAATAGCTATCAACAATTTTCATTAACTGAAGTTTGCTTCTTCTAACGCCTTACTAAGGTTAGGCTCACCTACAGCAGCTTTGAATCGCTTAATTAAGCTGGTAAAAGTTCTTAATCTAAAGTAGGAATAACAACGATCTTTGGTCTACATTTATATAATTTGTAGTTTGAAGATGTGATTATTTTGATTTGCCACATCAGAAAGTTTTGTAAGCTAAACTAGGAGCTGCAACTTTGCAAAAGACATTACAACCACATTAAGCCACATTGATATGGGATCCAAAACTACACTCAGAAGTTGAAAATTAGAAAGTATAATAAACAGAAAACGGTTAAGAATTTCAAAACTTATTACTGGCTTATGGACGAAACAATATTTTGTTTTTTATATATTGTATTAGCATTTACTAAGAATGCGTATCGAAATTCATTTTCATTTTCAGCGATTATTGCTCGATTACTCTAAAAGATAACAAGGATGCGCTTTAATACTGAATACTTTGTAACTGTTTACCCAGAATTCAAAATAAAACCTTGGGTCAACGTTTCTATGAACCAAACCCAATGCTTTAAGAACCACCGAATTGATTTAAAAGGCTATTATTTACCCCTAGTCATTCTACTAATTACCCTTCGATTATTTGGCTAAAGTTTGAGCGGCCACATTTTTGCAAACATTTCATAACCAGAACTAGTTCCATGCGCCACAAAATATAAACACACAGCACGCCCCAAGTCACTGGCTTTCCCAGCTGAGCTTACCTCATGTGTAAGACGCCGGCATTGTGCTTGGCATTTTTATGGCCAAATTAACAGAAATATAAAAAAAATAATACCAAAAACCCGAAACTATTGAGAATCGGCCTTCAGTCTAAGTGGCAATTGGCACACTTGATAACACAGCTACCTGGTTGGGTAATTCCAACCGGTCTCTAAGAGATTTGATTGAGTTTCGAGTATCGAGGCCTTATAGGGTAACTAATGAAAAATGCAATTCACCGCATGGCACAGTGAACAAGTTGAATTTTTGTTACCGTTTTCCTCTTCTTCTTTTCCTAACATGTTGTTGTCATAGATGATGGACAGACCAGACAGTTGGACAAATTAAGCATGCAACTTGCGATTGTTTTACACAATTCACAAAAAGAGACCTCAGCATAATTCGACTAAGACGGGCAACCCCCTCGTATTCCTCATCCTCCACCCACTCTTCAATTAGCAATGGGCAGTGGTTGTAGTCATGCCTCAATTGCGTCCAAGCTGTAGTTTTGTTTTCATTTGTTTTTCACAATCGCTTATCTCAGCAGAGTGGCTTATGTAAGCCAACTACGAGTCAGGCTCTGGCTTCTTTTTGTTAAGCATTACGCATGCCAATTTAATGTCGTCTTTTCATTTAAATGTTGTTTATTTATTTTTTGGGAAAAATTTTCATAAGCATAAAGTTGCAATTCGTGGCCGGAAAAGTCATCGAAAGTATTACAAATCAAGTTGTTGCAACTCGAAGTCAAAGCCATAAAAACGGAAACGCCAGCTAAACGCGGAAGAAACAAAGTCGACAGAAATACTCGTACTCATTCGGTTAAGTGAAAGACGGTTTTTGGGTTTTGGCCCATTGCATGTTTCTCTCTCCTCCCCCAACTCCTTTACCCTTTCTCTATTAACCGACTGTGTTACTTGCGCTTTGTTTTCTTACTCAAATTCGTATTAAATATGTTTGTTTTTGGGATTTCATGTTGTGGTTTTCTTGAAAATTGTTTGAAATGAGTCATGTGCATTGTGTTTTCTTTATTTGTGGGTTTGTGGTTTTTTGAATTTATTAGCCAATTGATATGAACTCGATAACAAGACTTTTATGTCATCAGATCGATTGTTATAACCTCAAGATGGTTGATGAAGCTAGTTACACAATATATAACTTACGATTAGCTTGAATATTTTGAATATTTTGAAAAAGTCTTTGTTTAAGAGATTTGAATACTTCCTCAACAGCTTCTAATCTGAATATACGAAAGCACTTGTGCTGATACCTCGCACCGGAGTAAGCGTTATGAATAGTCCTGTACCTTCTCAGTGAGACAGTTACAGACAGACATACAAAATGTACATCAACATTATGAATCATTCCTTATGAAAAGCATTGCACACTTTAAAGGAAACTAAGCACAATACATTTTTTATAGGTATAAACGCAGTATAAGACTATTGGAGTTGACACAGAAATCTCTAGAGATTTCGCAGACGGTTGGTTTGTAAATCTCTCCAAAAATCCGTCGGCACCACAGAACTTCGGGAGATTTCATTTTCTTATTTGAAAACCTAGTTAGAAGGCTTGTGTTCAAGATAAGGGTCCACGGCTGCATCTCTCGCAAAAAAATTTTATATTTTCTAGTAATGATCATTCATAACTCGAGTTAATTGCTAAATTGATTTTTTTTGTTTCTAAATTTATTGTTACCTTGTGTAAATTTAGCAACTTAATTTAGATTGTGTAGATATTCTCATAACTTATCTGTTTATGTAAGTTTGATTTCAGGTGTAATGTGTCTGATTATGGGCGAGTTGTTTTGTGATGATATAAAATATGTTTGGTGTCAAGTTTATTGAATGGGAGGTAGTTGCTAAGTTAGTATATTTGTCTGTTGGGAAGTTCCCTAGGGAAAAGTTTTTTGAGGCGTCGTCTTACTCTACTTCCTGCTTTCTTTCGTCTGCGCAGGAGTCTTCTGGCTAGTGTGTTGGGGTGACTTTTTAGTCTCTCCACGTAATCACCTGCCTGTTTATTGATTACGTCACCAATCTTGGGCACACTGAGGTCACTCTCCAAATGTCTTGTGCATATATACCAGGATGCTCCCGATAGTCTACGCAGACACCTTGACTGAAGGACACAGAGCTTTCAAGATTATTACATATACTTGGATCCCATATCTCCAGGCAGGTGCTATGAAAGCTTTATATATATGCACCTTATTTCGGAGTGACAGCTTGTTTCTGCTAGAGAGAAGCCATCCCACTTTCTTTACTCTGCCATATAGTCCCTTACAAGCGCGTTGATATGGGTTCCGAATGTATGACGCTTGTCCAGATATATTCCCAAGTATTTATGTCCAGATAAGTGACGTAATATGCTAAATTGAAATTTATTGATTGTTATATATTTTATGATGCATGTTTAAATTATAACTAAAATTCCAGCTGAGTGGCCAATTGGTTTTGGTTGATATGGCAGCTTTCGGTTGGTTTTGCGAACAATTTCTGAAACGCTAAATTTAATGTTAAAACAAATTAAATAATTTATTAACACGAGAGGTTTGAAACCAACTAAAAGAGGTTTGTGTGGCTCCTTAGAATTTGAATTCGCTTGGAATTTGGTTGGAAAAGGTTTGTGTGGCACTCCCGTATTACTAGTTTGGGACGTGGAATCGGAACGTCGAATATTAACTCTCAGCAAATTTAAAACACATATTTGACAATTTTTCAAACTTTGAACACAAACTTGCGTGTAAAGAATTAAATTTTGTTTAGCGAAACAGGAATTAGAAAATAACAAATAAGTGACGAATATTTCAAATTGGTTAACAACAAAAAAATTATTCAATTCACCTAGGAAATTAAAATATCACCTATAATTAGCAATCTGCTGATTGTCCCTAAAAGTTGAAAAAATGTTATTGATTTGGGACATCAAACAGCGTGTTATATAGCGGAGGAGAGCTTTAATTGTGGTGGCAAATACATACTTAAAAAAAAATTAAGCAAATTCCCCCTGAAAGTTAGAAAAAAAATTTCCAGCTTTGCTAAAAGCACACAATACAAATTTAAAGATTGCTGATGAGAGAACCAGGAGGCCTTTGAAACAGTACTGTACAGACTAACCAATTGCTATCCAAATGTACTAAATCTTTGTTGATTTGTGTTGATTATTGAATTATAATCAACCATCGACCTTGAGCCGGCTTAGAAAACAAAATATTTTACAGAATTTTTCTAAAAACAATGGTTACTCAACATTTTTTTTAGCATCTGCAATTAGATTTTTAGGGGTTTAACCAGTTTATGGTACTACACCGAAAAAGAAAATGATTTTTATACCCTTGCAAAAGGGTATTATAATTTTGCCCAGAAGTTTGCAACGCATAGAAATATTCATTTCCGACCCGTCTGTCTGTCCGTCTGTCCGTCTGTTTCTACGCAAACTAGTCTCTCAGTTTTAAAGCTATCGAGCTGAAATTTTGCACAGAGTCTTCTGTTTACTGGCACGCTGCTAATATGTCGGAACCGACCGGATCGGATGATTATATCTTATAGCTGCGATAGGAACCATCGCTCAAAAAATGGGTCTTAGTGAGAAAAACTTTTTTGTTCTTAATGTTAGCGTTCCCAAACAAGGTCATTATTAATATTATATGCTTTCAAACAGATTTGCAAACTTTGGTCAAAATCGGACTATATCTTATAGCTGCCATAGGACCGATCGCTTTGAAAATGGGTCTAAGTGAAAAAAATTTTTTGTTTTCAAGTAAATCGGTCTTAAGGTTGGTGATTATTAATATTAAACGCTTTCAAACTAATTTGAAAAATTTGGGCGAAACCAAATGACTATATCTTCAGGTCCAATGGAAACTTATCGGTCGGAAAATAAGTCTTAGTGAGAAAAATTTGTTGTTTTCAATTTTATCGTTCTTAAACTTGGCGATTGTTAATATGTTTTGTTGTTTGTTAATATGTTTTCAAAAAGATTCGCGAAATTAGGTCGAAATTTAGATGTTCATCTGACTGAAAATGGATTTTAGATACAAAAGTTTTTGATTTTTATCTAAGCGTTCTTAAACTCTGTCATTTCAAAAACAGCTTTTGCAAGGGTATAAAAACTTCGGCACAGACGAAGTTAGCTTGGCCTTCTCGTTTTCATATCAATTTTACTCCGATTTGAAAATATATCAAATTGATATTTTAAACATATCATTATTACATTTTTAGTATCATTTTGAACCTATTTAATATGAATTTAAGTGAATGATACTATTTTGGATCAGAGTGATATTATTTTTTTGCTAAATGTCACGAAAAATTTTATTTTTAAAAAGTTCATTTTAACCAGATGAATTTCCAAATGAATTTGATCTTTATTTTTCTCTGTGTAGTTATATTAAAAATTTTTCTATAAAATGAAAGGTATAAGAAAAAAAATATGCAAAACAAAGTTCTGGGAATATTTTTTAATGAGAGTATTAGTGAGAATTTTCATAATCGTTTTCTATTTAGTCGAAGAATATTTTAAATTTGATTAAATTTATTTTAAAAATAAATTATTCAAACCAACTGGAATCTGTTCGCCCTTCTTGGCCCTAGACATAGACTACTCTTAATCGAACTTCCATCTTGAAACCCCTGGACTGGTCATTGTGTGATTTTCATTTACAAGCTTTTATCAGGTTTTTAGGGGTTTTAGCATCGAAACGAAAAAATTTTGAGCTTGAAGAGTTTTGAAACCCTGACTTCAGTGGAGCCCCATAGCTTAATCTTGGAATAAGTCTAATACAAGAATTGGTAGAAAATAGTTGGTTTTAACAAGAAGAATCTGAATTTCACCATCAGACCAAGTATTAAAGAAAGTTAGGAGCCATATGATGCAACTCATATAAATAACATAAATAATCTCCCATTTTGTCTTTACTCAAGCTTAGCATCTCTTCAAAAATGTCATTTCAATTCCTCAAAATTTTCTATTATGCGCACTTGGAATTTTTGTAGTTCCAATTATGAACTCAAAGACTACTCAAGCATGTCAAATATGGGGTTTCCTTATGACCCTCATGATTCATACACGAGCCCATATACAACCAGTTATATCATGAGCATCACGTTTTGTCACAAAACAAAAAAAAAACAAAAAAAAAAAATCGTAACCGCCAACAACTTCCGTTTTTGGGCGCCTTGGCTGACTTTTACTTTTGCCTCGGAAACACAAGTTGCAATTGTGTGGCAGTTACTGGTGCAACAAGAAATGCAATCGCATGACATTTGCAGCGTGCCAAATTGCAAACTCAATTCAATGTCGTAGTGGCCAGCGGCTTATGTAATTAAACGTAATAGCCATGGCTTGGCTGACTAGAAACTTGTTTATCAACTCCAACTACAAACTATTTTCTTTCCGATCCTCAGCTGCTCAAAATGCTGGCGTATTGGCTGCTGCTGTTGCGGCGGGACAAAATCAAACTCAGGTCTATGTGACAGAATCTTGCCTGCAAAAGCCGTATCGCTGCCCGCACCCAAAGATACAATTCTATCTCTACACACGACGCACTCAGGTGGACGCTGAGTTTATTGATGTTTTGGATCCAAATGCCTTGTACTACACCCACTTCAATCCGCGACATCCAACAAAAATAATTATACATGGCTTTGGAGGAGGTCGTATGCTGAGTCCAAGTCCGGACTTGCGAGAGGCTTACTTCAGTGTGGGGGAGTATAATATCATAATAGTGGACTATAGTGACGCTGTAAAGGAGCCTTGCCTAAGCCAAATGGAATGGGCTCCCAGATTTGGAAGTCTCTGCATAAGCCAATTAGTCAAGTATTTGGCCAAACATCCACGTGGTGTGCAGCCGGATGATTTGCATTTCATTGGTTATAGTGTGGGTGCACATATAGCCGGACTGGTGGCCAACTATCTGAAGCCAGAGGATGGTAAATTGGGTAGAATAACTGCATTGGATCCAACGATATTCTTCTATGCTGGTGCAAATAATTCAAAAGATTTGGACACAAGTGATGCACATTTTGTGGATGTAATGCATACAGGAGCTGGTATACTGGGTCAATGGCATTCCAGTGGACATGCGGATTTCTATGTGAATGGAGGAACTCGTCAACCGGCTTGTGTGGGATCAGCCACTTTATTTCGTAAGTATGAAAATGGAAATGAAAGTTGAAAAGGAGATGTTAAAAAAAAAAGATATAAAAAATTTGATTGGTGTTTAATACGAGGGTGGATCAATAAGTAACTGTGCTAGACTTCAAAACGAAAGTTGATCTGCATACTCGGGAATATATTATATATTCTTTATCAACATGACAAGTTGAGTTAATGTAGTTTGTATAGATCGCAGAGAACATGACAAGTTGAGTCAATATAGCTTGAATAGATCGCAGAGTGACTTCAAGCTAAAGCTTTACCGAAAACTGTAATAGGATTTTGTATGGAATACGAATTTTTTTACAATTTGGACAAATGTCTATAGCTTAGCAGTTTAATCCCAGACTATAATGAAAGATAGCTTGTCTAAAGCTTTATCAAACTTTATTTACACAAGTTTACAAACAAAAAGATCCATTTATACTAGACCTATATTTTAGAGACGTTTAAAATAGGATTTTTGGCAACTTTGAACTCCAACTACAAAAATCTCGAGGTTGACAAAGAAAATCATCCAGCATAGATTAGTGTTGGGTTGTTCATGAGTGAGTGAACAAAACTGCGTTGTACTATAAACTGAACAAGTGAACATGTTCTTCTTCAATTGTTCATTTGTGTTCAGCGAGTCCTGTTCAGACTGTCTTGCTTTGAGTTGTTCTAAGAGCTGTTCGGTCCCTTTTGCTCAGAGAGTTGTTCTGTCTGTGTCGCTCTGAGATCTTGCACTGTCTTGCTCTAAGTGTTGCTCTGTGTTCTTTGAGCAGTTCAGTCTCTCTTGCTCTGTAAGTGGTTTGGTCTGTCTCGCTCTGTCTTGCTCTGTGTGTTGTTCTGTGGGCTGTGCCATGATACAACTATAACAAGTATATCTCTCAGCCAACATTTTGAAATAAGCGAGCGAGAAAGAGCGGGAGAGTGAGCGCTAGAGTAAAAAACGAACATACACACAAATTTCGTATGTGTGTACAACAAAAAATCCAAGCTGAAACAACAAAAAACAGCTCCGCGATCAGTGCGACAGAAACCAACCCCTTAGAAATGCTGTCGGCAAAATAAAAACAACTGAACAAGAGCATCTGAACACAACGGAACAAGTGAGCAATTTAAGTGAGTTGACTTACATAGAAAAAAAGAACAAGTGAACATGTTCAGTGAAATGAACAAGCATTACCCAACACTAGCACAGAGGTCCCCACTGCCTAAGCGCGCACCGCGCATTCGTAGTAGTATTGCACATAGTGATAGCCGCGCGTATAGGCGCTCACTCATAGCACACATAAAAGTTTAATATAACAAAAACTTTGTATATTTTCTTTCTTCTCTTTCTCTGCTATGCCTCTTGCAAAATCGAATACAGCAACAAATATGTATTCGTCGTCTTCAGCGTAGTTTTTGTTGTTGGCATCAGACAGACACACAATAATCGGTTTTCTCTTTCTTCTGGTTGTTGTTCTGACAGATATATTTTCTTTATTTGTATTGGTGTCTACGCCGCCGTAAGCTGGCTTTGGGCACCTCTGATCTAGAACCTGCAGAATCAATGACTCCCAAACTATTTAGTTTATCCAGAAAGAGAGGAGGGAAATACGTATTTCTATTTCTTTCATTAAAAATTAATTTTCAAAGTTTAAATAAGAAAAAAAGTTTTGTAAGTTTAAAAATTCTACCACTAAAGGTAACAAATTTGTTTCAGAATTGGGACAGAAAAACTCTGTTTCAGTTTGAGAACAATTTGGCTGTTTCATGCATCCAATAGCAAGGGTGCATTTGCTCCATACATGTGAAAGGCAGGTAATAGGCCGGTGAACCTATTTTAAGAGTCTTTCACTCCACTTATTTTCCATTTTGGCAATAATAACCATTTCTGTCTCCATTTCTAATTGTACAATAATTTGTTTTTTTTTTCCAGAGACCTTAGCCTGTGATCACACCAAAGTGACTCCATATTTTATTGAATCTATTACGACAACACGTGGTTTTTATGCCGGACCCTGTCCCAACCTGTTTGCTTACCTGATAGGCTGGTGTGAGCCCAAGGATTCTGAATATGTGCTTATGGGAGAGCATTGCTCTAACAAGTAAGTTTATAACTAATTTTAATGCAGATGTGAGTTAAACTCTTAAACCCTTTTTTTAATTTTTAGAGCACGCGGAAACTATTATGTGACCACCAATGCAAAGGCCCCCTTTGCGCGAGGATTTCCAGGCAAAGGGCGTTCAAATGGCGAGTACCAAGGTGTACGAAGATAAAACTTTATTTTAAGCATTAAGTTTTGTTTCATTTGGAGAGGCAAAGCGGTTCAGAATTGGATTGAATAGTATAAGGAAAAAAGTGTTGCCAAATAGCCATCCAATTTCCAAAGGTCTGACGAAGAAGCCATTGCTTATAAACCTAAGAGCTAAGCGAACAACTAAATTAAAGTAACTTTTAAACCATTTAAAAAGTTGAACTTTTGCTTAAATAAAAGTTGTGCGTGTCATATACTTAGTATGTTGTTTGGAAACCTTTTTAAATTTGGGTGTGATTCGAGTTCGAGAGAATATTATTTCCTTATTATTGGAAAAAACAAACATTTGAATTACCTTTTCAAGGCGTTAATCAATGATGAGCATTTGCCTACCAGTTGATCGATTGAATACGTGCCGACCCTACCTTAAAATCTTTTTATCGCTCTACTTATGTCAAACCCATACTGAACCGCCTTTGCATACCTGATTCTCTATTAATTAGCACTCTTGTGATTTTAGTTTTGTTTTCTAATTCTAGAATTCCTATTTATTTTGAATTTGTTGTAGATATTAGTTTTTACTGCCGCCATTCAATTGTCCGGGTTCTTGTACAAATCTAATGAAATCTAATCATTAAGCTGTAAGCTAAAGTTTGTTGTTCAATAAAACAAAATCTTGAATGCATACAATATTTTTAACATGTTCTTTTATTGAATTCCAAATACATTTCTTTAGGTTTAGATATACTCCTTTCGTAGGCTTTTTATAGTATATTGAGTTCATGCTGAATTTAATCAAATTAATATAAATCATAATTAGTTCTATGGCATATTTGATATAATATTTTGTTTGTTTATAATAATGTATAATATATGTTGTTGTATATTTATATATATTAGCATACATTGTAATATATGTGTAGGTTTACTATATCATATTTTGTGTATATGATAAAAATAATATATATAACATGGGCGGGTGTTGCCAGAAAAGGGAGTTTCAATTTGATTTCTGATTAATTTTGATTTGATTTGTAGCTTATGTTTTTAACCCACATACGAAATGGTAAACAGAATTGTTTGATAAACACAAAGATTATTTAATTTGTTAGGATATATACACAGTTGAAATATATATATTTTAATATATATTGGTTTAGATAGATTATATATAGACTGCGGCTGGCCGAAGCCTATTTAAGTAGTTAGCATTTCTAAATGAATTTTAACTGGTTTAGTATGTATTTTTGTGCGCCTATAAGTCGATTCAAATGTTTAATATGACAAAACAACAATGTTTACTATAATCAAGGCTGAAAATATTCGAATAAGTTAACGGACTAGAGCTGGAGCTGTAACTCGCTATAACTCATACTAGCGGTTGGCTAGTAGAAGTCTTAGAAATGTTTTAGAAACTTATTTATGAGATGTTTGAGCAGAACCCAAAAGTACAAGAGGAACGGACATCCAGTTGAATGCCCCATTTGAACAACAGAGACTTAGAATTATTTTTATAGGGTTCAATCCAAAAGTTGGTGTCTGGTTCCAAAACTATTTCTTAGATGTTACGTAGGCAGGCTTGAACCCTAAATAAATCGTTATTGCTTCACACAAGAAGTTTGAATTGAGAGATTTGTCAAAAAAAGATCAATTGAAAAAATTACGAAATCATCATTGAATTTTCGGGTTTCAGTAGTTTTACGATTGCTTTTGTGCAAAGAATCCGTCTAAAATGCAATAATAAAATAACGTAAAGTATAAAAGTTTTTTGAGATTTTGCTGAAAACTCGATGCAGGAGAGAGAGCGAAGCAACATAAATTGTTCCAATGTCAACCGCCCAAATTGCGTGGACCGGAGATCTGCAAGGGTGCCTGTTTTCTTGACTGCATCAATACTCTCTTTAAAAGCGTATGCGGTGTGACTGACACTCGAAATTTTGCAGTTCAGTCAAATGTTTACCCGTTGTCTTACTGGTATTTTTGCGAGTGAGTGTCTTGGTTGATCGTCTGTCAAAGTGGATGTTTCTGCTTTGAGAGGCAGCGCTCATTGATTTCGTCTGCGATTGCCAGTTGTACACAAGCAGCACACAATCAAGTAGTACATGGATATGCATAGCTTTCATTGCTCTCGCTCTCTTCTCTCTTTTTCGAAAAAATCAAGGGCAAACGCCGTTAAGTTGTTGCTGTTATCTCAAAAGAGACAGACAAAGGAACAAATGAGAGAGAGGGAAATATAAAGAGCGTTTTTGGGGTGATTACATCAGAGTGCCCTAGCGATAGCCCCTGGGGCACGAACATACTCGCCAATTCACACCAAAAGCTTGCCGAAGTCATGCATCACTGTGTGTTAGAGAGAGACAAAGTCACATTTTCGCGCTCTCTTCTTGGGGAACCCTGGATTACATCAACACCCGCTCTCTACTTTTACGAGTATAAAAATATGCCATACGAAATGCGGCGGGTATCATTCGCATTTCTACGCGAAGCGCAAATAAGACAGCTCATACATTTTTTGCAGTGGTTTGAGACTCCAGTGTGAAAAATATCAAGTACGAATGCAGTACACTTGTAATTGCGGTGTACTCGTGCAGATATCTGGAGTGGACACAATCTTTTGCAACACTAAAAAAGAGAGCTCTCTCCCAACTAGCCTAACTCTGTACAGAAAAAAAAGATATTTGTTGATGATGCATTGGATTATTTTGGTATCCATTTGCACTGGAAAGGATATTATTAATTTCCATTTAAGGTTAAAGTGATCTTAGATGTTCATGCAATGGAGTTGAAAATCGAATATGGAAAAAAGAACGTGATAAAACTATCCTTTTCAAATGAATTTTAATGGATTTTTTTTCTGTAAGTAATACCAGCATTGCTCATGCTCGAGCAGAGCAAAAGCTGCACAAAAAAGATCTCGAATTGCAGAGTTAGTGCAGAGAGCGCAATAGAATAAATGAGCGGTTAGCTTGGCACTTGTTAAGCAATAAGCTTCTATGAACATGAAAGATAAATACTCGAACACATACAAGCCTGAGTAACTGATCGGGTATGCGCAGCTGTTTTTTAAAAACATCTTAAAATGTTGATAAATCCCAAAGTATTGAAAATGAGACTAAGCCATCTTGAAATGTGATGATGTCCACTTAAAGTAGTTAGTAATCCATTTTAGTTTAAGCTTGTTCGTTCTCAAAACTTTTAAACTGTTCTCTCTTGGAGTGTACGTATCCATGTATAGAAATCTTGAAGCCTTGATTATCATAGTTGTATTTGTAGTGCTTGCATTTCTTCTGGTGTTTTTGTTTGTTTGTTTCTATATATACATATACACTTAAATTACTCACAAAAGCATTTAATGATGGCATTTAGCTAAATTTGTATTTACAAACTGTCATGTCAAATGATGAACTACTATTTGTTTGGTAAGTACAATATATTGTATGTTAGTTTAAAGTTAATTCGAAAACACTGTGGCTTTTTATTGGTTTAACATTGTGTCTGTTATTATTGTCCACACAGCCTCGAGAGCTTGAGTATCTCTCCCAAAAAAAAATTAAGGAATATAAAATGAGCACATGACAAATGAGAGCCTCGTTAAAGTTCATCTCTCCTGTGACAAACACATAAATATATATATATATTCATATAGTATGTAAGTTTATATGTATTATTATAGTAAATTTGCTTTATATACAGTATGTATTGATTTTAACTATGCTAATATTACACATACGCCCCAATGGCCAAAATTTTGTTTTAGTAAAAATTTTGTCTAAAATTTAAATCAAAGAAATTATTAGAGTTTAACATCTTACTCAACTAGGTATTGTCGCTTTCACAAGCAGTTTGTATTTTAAATATTTGCCTTAAGCAAACACACATTTAAAATGTTTAATTTACTTAGTATATTGATTATATTTATATGTATGTCGTATAATATTTTGCTGCGCTGTACAAATTACGGTATAAGAATTGACTCTTTTAGTTAGAAAATTTTCACAAGTTTATTTAATACATAGTGAGTTAATTGTGAATAATTGTATATAATGTTTAATTGTAATACTTTTGACTGGATACATTTTAATCAATGTACATTTATAATATTAAGTGGGTATGCTAAATACGTTCTAATAATTCTAACAAAGTAAGTGCGTCTAAAAAAAACGAATATAATGGGTGCATTTTAATAGAAATAATAATTCTAAGGTGCATTTGAATTTTTATTTGAAATTACAGTCGAACTTCTATAACTGTGGCAGACTTTAAGTAAAATAAGTATTTAAGAATAATGGGTTAAGTTCAGAAATTCGCAGGCATACTCAGAAGAGAAGAGAACCTTTAAATAGTGTACGTAAACCTACAAAGGAGAATTTGTGAGTAAACAAGCTTGCATACTTCGCACAAGAGTAAACAGCTTAATTAGCTTCATTATTAAAATGAGATTTTTACTGACGCAAACGAAATATGAAATAAGTACATCACAGTGCCTTGAAAACTTTGACCTCCAAAACTCTTAATTTGAAAATAAATTCAGCTGGGCACCTTCCCAAAATCTAAAGAGTGTTTTTTGCTTTCGTTTCCATTTCGGACCAATTCTTAGTTTGAAGCTAAATCGATTTGAAAAAAAGCGTTTCAGTTATTAAATGTAAATCATGTCAAATCATTAATAAAATGAAAAGAATATCGAAAAATATGAAAACATTTTTTCCACGAATCTAAAGAACTCTTCGAAATTTTTTTGAAAGTCGAATTTCTGTTTCAACTTAAAAGTTGGGATTGCACAATTTAAACTGCTTGCAATATTATTTAATCTGAACCAGCGACGCGTTGAAAAACTGATAAAGAAACTATTTAAAAAGGTAAAATTTATGTTGATATGACCCTTATTAAAATGAACTTTTTAAAAATATCAATTTTTTATATCATTTATTTAAATTGATATTGAATAGTTTCAGAATTATATTAAAAATGTAATAATGATATGTTAAAAAATATCGATTTGAAATTTTTAACAGGAGTAAAATTGATATGAAAAAAAGTCAATTTTTATCTCGGTGCAGTTTTTATACCTTTCCTTCCAAATGTAGCCTGAGATTCTCTTTTTCTTACCATTTTGTCTTTATAAAAAAAAAATCAAAATTTATGACTTTTTTTATAGTTAGCAGTCGTGATAAGTTGATCGCGGTACCTGATAGTATATCTGCTAATCTCGGTGCTCAAAAATGCATGCCACATTCAGCCACATTCAAATGTTCATGAAACCAATCAACTTAATTTTAAAAAAATCCAAATAAATATAATTGTAGTTTAAGTTAGGGCAAGTTCGACTGTAATTTAGTGCCATTAAATTAAAAAAAATATTTTCTAGTGCATTAAATAAATGTGAAATAAAGATTTCCCATAAGTACGCTTATTTAAATATCTTTATATGTAATGCTAGTTATGTATGTACAGTAAAATCTTTGCTTAATGAGTGTTATATATGAATAAGTTCACATTGAGAATATTTAAATATATATATCAGATTTTGATTTGTAAAAGTTCATAATTGTTTTAACGAGTTACGATGGGTTCTATGTCAAATAGCTTCAATGAAAAAAGATTGAAATTTTAAAGTTATATCAAAATTAGTTGAAATTATGGTTTCATTCTCAAGATATTAAAACCCAGCTGAAATTTGCCTGAAGTATTAAGCGCCATTCATACTATAAAATTTGCAGAGAAGTAATTACAATAAAAAAAAAGGAGTAAATAACAATCAAACGTGGTTATAAAGTAGAAAAACTAAAATCGTGTGTTAACAAATGTTGGAAACACTGGTAACAACATCATTTGAAAGACATTTTTAGTGCTCATTTCAAACTTTTCAAATGTGACTGTTTGAAATTTGTTTCTCTGACAAACAGTGAGTTAGGACATCAGATTTACGTATCCAAATGTGTTCAGCTTGAAAATCTATCTATCTAGATGAAAGTTAATGTATGTATGTATAAGAGCCATGCATGAATTGAATTATAGTTCCCCTTATTATTGTTTGTGATTTGAACTATCTATGAACTTCTACTCGTTGCTCACAAAATTATTGTTTCATTGAACTATAGCTCATGACATGAACCATGTTCTATTTGATGGGTTGGAAATGATGAATGCACAGCAAAGCAACTAGATCAGTCATGCTCAACTCAAATATTTCATAGGGTTCGCAGCACAGAAGAAGTTAGCTTAGCCTTCTCGTTTGAGTGGCAGCTTTGTGCCGTCAGCTGCTCAAACCAAAATTAGGTCCAGAGCCAATTTACATAGATTCCACAAATGTGCAGTTAAACGTTACATAATTTCTGCGAACATATAATATTTGAGGTGGGGCGAAATCGTCAAAAATATGTACCGATTTTAACGACCTCTGATTTGATGGATTCGTCTTCGCCCCGAATATTAGAATAGTTATTAATAACTTTTATTTAAATATTTCATATAAGTTTAGAAAATTAAAAAGATTGTAGACGGTTAAATGGGAAATGAAAGTCAATCGAGAAAATTTTCAAAATTTCATGAGTTTAGAATTTTGTTAAGATTAAATAGTTGGCAATTGTAGACGGGTAAACGTAGGACCTCCTAGTAGGCCAAGCGGTCCCAAAAATTGAGAAAATTTTTAAAATTTCATAATGAGTCTTGAATATTGTAAATATTTAATAGTTGGCAATTGTCGACGGGTAAATAGGAGGTGAAGACCAAGCGGTCCCAAAAATTGAGAAAATTTCCAAAATTTCATAATGAGTCTTGAATATTGTGAAAATTTAATAGTTGGCAATTGTCGACGGGGAAATAGGAGGTGTAGGCCAATCTTTCCAAAACATCATAAGCAACATAATATAATGAGTTTAGCTTGTCATGACGATAGATAGTAGAAGACGAATAGATAGTAAAGATCGAAAGGTTAAAAAAACGAGAAATTTGCTAAATTTTATAATGAGTTTAGAGTATCATGTAGATATGGTAGATGGAAATTGTAAAGTAAGCTGCACTTCTTAGTTTTGAGTTTAAAACACTAATGGGGTCGTAGCAACGCAAGCTGGGTACCTGCTAATTTGTTATAAAATATCTGAACCGCTTAACAGTCTCGGCCGCTGCTATAAATGCTGGCCAATCGTTTCTATTTTGCTCGAGGAGGCTTCAGTTACTCACACCAGGCTTGGCAATGTCTTGCCATACCGTCTTATTTAAAGTCTTTCGCTTCCGATTTTCACTGAATATTTTTTAGGTCGACTTATTTTCTGACTTGTCTTGATCTAATGCAACGAGTTTGATCTGTGATATTCACCAGGCAAATAATTTGGCCAAAATTTTGATGAAAATGTGGCTAAATAGGCCACATCCTGCAAAATTTGCAATCATGTCTATTTAATTATTTTCAGAAATTATTTATGTTATGGACTGGAAATTTGGTGTGCAGGTTGGAAGTATGTAGTTTGATACTTTCCCAATTAAAAACTGGAAATGCTATGAACTGGATTTTCGGTGTGCGAATCGAATCGAATAAGTAAGACAAATCATATGTTCTGCCGTGGTGAAGACGGATGTCACTTGAGATACAACATGATGAATCCCAATGGTTCCGAAAAAGTTTGGAAGAGTTCAAATGTTAATATCGATTTGCACGTAGTTTAAACTTGAATATAAACGCTCTCATTAGAAACAAAAACTCATTACTTAAAGGACCCGTGCGTCGCCGGTTATACAGCTAGTAGATAATAAAGCCAATCGGTATAGCCAATTGTATTTTTTTTTTTTTAAATATCCAATGAAAACTTAAAACACAAAATTCTAAATTTTTTTGACTGAGTGTCGCATCCATGTATTGTATGTACAAGCCTTTTTTCGGTTAGCATTTTCCAGTTATTTTGTTTCTCAAACATAATCAGGACTGTTCTTGTTTCTAAATTCTATGGAACGGTAATAGTCAAAGTTCTGATTTCCAAGAAGAGATTCAAGAATTCGGTTAAATCGATTTTCTATCTTGAAAGTTAAGTGAAAATAAACGAGAGCTTAAAGATGACATTCGGTTTCTGGCAATGGGAATGTTAAGCAGTTCCGCATGAAGAATGATTCAGAGAGAATGATTTTATTTCTACTAAAACATGCGAAATTTTTAAAATAATTTGATAGTGACAATATTAATGTAAAATTTGAACTAGTTTGAGTAGCATATTGAGATAAATTCATGGATTTCACACACATAATTCATCCAAACTTTTGAAGTTACCTTTATTTGCCTCAGTTTTAAGTCAAAATGTAAATGCAAATTTGTAGTGTAATTGTGAACAGCATTTGAAGACCAATTCTGAGGTTATATGCGCCTACCGCTATCTACTTATCTATATCTATATATATATATAATTTGTTTAGTACCTATATCATGCCTTGCTCAATTATGTTTTATAAAACAAAAGCATATCTTCATAATACATATGTAATCAGAAACATAACCAATTCATAACTCAATTAAACTGTATGTATATTCGATTAATTAGTGCTTAATTTGTGCCGAACATTAACAATTGCTTATGGTCTTAGAGTAGATTAAAATTTACTAATACTTAGACATTAATGCCACTTAGAGCTTTGACTTTACACAGAAGAATATCATCAACGGTAATAAAACTTGCAGTTTTACATTTGTGCTACTTGCATAGTTATTAACAATTTTCCATTCGCTAGATAAATTTGTATTATTATTATTAAATATATATATATAGTGTGTGAGATGTGGTACCATGTGAGTGTGTGTGTGTATGTCATATTCGGGGAGCTTGTAAATAGATATTCGCTGAAGCGCTGCTTAAAAATAGGCTATAGATGGGTCTGTATGCATGTTTGTGTTCGTGTATGTATATGTAGTTTCTTTGTTAGGTACATAGTTTCATTGTGTTAGTGTGGCATGATGTGAGTATTGGCTATATGCAAATTCGTTTCATTTAGCTGAGTTTAAGTTGTAGTTGTCCTATATATTATATACATTCATCGAACCCCTTAACAAAGAGTGGAAAAATCTTTAACGATACATCAAGAGAACAAACAATAACGAAACTAAAATCTAAGTGATTCCTTTACTGCGGTTGTTGTTGATACGGCTGTTGTCCTTGCGTAACATCCTCATAGGCCGGAGGGCCCGACAGCTCGGCGATGGGCGCACTGGCGGCCATGGCAAATGGATTGTTGGCCACGTGCCCGGTGGCGCCATAGCTAATGGCATTTGATTGCTGCATTTGGCTTTGTTCATTGTACTCGGGTGCGCCCTAAAATTTCGTTGTAGATTGCATCACATGAAAAAACGGCTCAAAAGGTTAATGTCATTCGCGTGAGACTTACAAATGAGGTTTCCTTCATGTAGTTGCCCAACATGCCCGCCTGACTGGGATCGGTATTAGTAATGGCTCCCACTGGCGGTGCCCAGACTTGTTGCTCTTCTGGTGGTGGCTCAGCCCACGGCTGGAGTTCACCCGATGCAAAGATGCCATAAAAAGTGCAGCCAACCAAATGAACGCAAGCGGCCAAAGTAAACACTGTGGTCCAGCAGCCAGTAGGCTGTAGGGGAAAAGAATTTGATCGGGTTAAATGCAAGGAATTTTCTAATAGTTTCTAAGATTTGGCTCTTAACCACTTTTAGAAAGGGTTCACTCAGGTTCGCATCCACTGGTAAAATGCCCATCTCTAGATGATAAACCTATATCCAAATTGTTGGTTCACACCTCACATAATTTCTGAATCAGTTTTGAACCTGTCAAATTACCAACCCAAGCACCAAATTTAAAGATCCGAAGTCATATTTTTGCTCTGAACTACTTTTCAACCAGTTCACTTCTAAGAGATTCCGAGAGAGCAGTGTTTCTATCCGATTAAACTAAAACTTTGTTTGTGTCCGAAGTTACTTTACGACAATATTGTAATTCCGGAGAGAAAGGACTGGAATTTGCATAGAATCGGGGAGTACTTTAAATCTAGACAGAGGGTTCGTAAACGGCAACCGACACAGCTCTCATATCGTCTACCGAATTTGTGAAAGGCAGAAATCTATGCAGTCTGGAAAGCGGCAACATTAAATTACTCCACCCATACCTGTCAATGAGGCTACGGAAGAGTACGCAAGAAGCGGATGAACGCTGCCAATCTCTCTGGTCTAGATACCAGAGCTCGCAAAAAGTGGTCCCTTTTTTCAGGCAGTAAGAAAAATAACAGTCACCCTTGGACACGATGAAAAAGGGAACCCAAAATGACATTTCACCTCTGTCTTTTCTCAACGCACTCTTTGCTCAACCAACGAGTTGTGCATTTGTTCCCTTGACTTCCCCTCACTTTTCTGGGCAGAACCTGCCGAAAGTGTCTTTTGGGCATGTATGTATGTGTGTTACAGCTCCGTCTGTTTCTCTCATCGAGAACCATGAATCAAAAAACAGAAGAGAAACAAAAATAAGTGTTCTGTTGAGAGCGTCAGCGAGTCTGTTTCATTCAGTGCTCCCCAAGAAGAGAGGACGGAAAAGGTGACTGTGTCTGATGCATAGCTTCGGCAAGCATTCCGCATGAATTGCCGAACATTTTCGGCTCCCAGGGGCTATGGTTGGGAAACATTGGTTTGAATTGTCCCTTCTATTTGTGGTGAGCAGATAGCATAGAATAATTAGGCTGACCACATTTTCCGAGCTCTGCTAGATACGTGCCCAAAAGAAAAAAACGAATCCTCCACCTTAGCAAGAACTGGATAAGGACTATGATATAAGTCTTAGCGCGGCACTCGGCCATCAGCATGAACATACGCCAAAACGACTTTAGTCGAAGCTGGAAATAAGGAGATATACAGAAAATGAAATCCGATTTATTCGGACTGAAATCAAACTGGAACGATGTCAAAAGTCGGTCGATCCCGGACTTTTCCAAACCAAGTACGAAAGAATTGACTTGAGTACGGATTTTTGAATCCAGGAATTTTTGTCTTCATTTCGTCTTTAGCTCGGGTGTGTTTGCTTTAAGCTTGATATGGGCATACTTCAAACACACTCGAGATTGATTTTATCTTGGTATTTGAACTCGATTTGTTCCAACATTCGTATCCAATCAAGAAGGTCCGAGATTAAAGGTTCCAAACGAAAAAGAATTGCTGCAAAAATGACAGAGATGGACTTGAGCACAATATTCAAACTGGATTTAAGCACGTTGTTTGTACTTTATTTTATCTCGAAATCGACTAGGTGTTAGAAACCTGAGACTATACTGAGCTCGATATTTGAGCTATATTCCAACCGAAAAAGAATTGCTGCAAAAAGCCTGTGATGGAGCACGATATTCAACCTTGATTTCCTATAAGAACGGACATTGGATTTTTTAAAGACCTTTGTGATTTTCAAACTCTTAGCCAGCTCGAGGTCATTAGTTTTATTACAAACTACTTTAAAAACAGGACTCACACATCACCACAAAGATTTTTTCCATGGTTTTTAAGAACCCCACGCTTCTACCTTCCGAAGACTTTGCCTATCGGCTGCAAATCAGCAGCTGCCTTCTCAAGTCCGGAGAGGTATTACTGATAGGGAATTCCAAGGCAGCATAAGTGAAAATCCGACTCCAAAAAACAAACGCTAAGTTGACGGAAGAATTTGTGTATGTGTGTGCACCTATTTAGCCTTAATGTATTAAAACGAATTTCTTAGTTCAGTTTCAAACTTGCTCTCGTTTTCTACCAAAGGGGTATTAAAATTGGCGAGTCCCGGAATGGCTCAAACCAAACCCGATCGGGAAAGATAAAAACAAAAATTTTAGAAAGGTTGGGAGGGGAGGGGTGGGGTTATGGGACGGACCACACCACTCTGAGTTTCTTCACTCTCTCACTCGGTTCATTTTTCATTGGAATTCCGTAATTACTGAATGTCAATGCAAGATTATTTGATTTTCAAGTAGGATGCGTACTTAAAATGAGCATTTTCGGATTGATACACGAATTTGAGAATTATTTCAATCCTTTTGTACTTGGTTAAAGTACAATTAAGTAAATGAAGTTTCAGTCCGAAAGGTCGAGATCAAATCCATATTTTGGGCTGGATTTTAGTTCCCCATTTTCTGTGTTTCTCAACAGCTACTATGCGACTGCCCAGCACTTCTTATGGAACTCAAGAAAATCTTTGAATTTATGGGTAGTCTGGAAAATGCACCACAGGCTTTTCTTATCGACTCCTCAACTTGGTTTTACAGAGATCTTGCGTATATATTTTCTTTGCTTTTACAAATGCAAATTTCATTCATGAAATTCTTACACTAATTTCTTTACTTACATTCGCCTGTATGAGACCATCCAGTGCATAGGGCACTATAATTCCTGCCAGTGTGCCAATGCCATTGGACAGACCCATCAATATGCTCGCATAACGTGGTGCTATATCTAAATGATTGACATTATAGCCCGATATGGCAAATCCACTAAAGGCCACACCGCAAGTTAAGGCAAACATGGCTCCAGTCTGAAATAAGAAAATGCACAAAAAGGTTTGTTAAATCCGGAATATTAAAAAATAATTACAAATGAAATCTTACCGCTGTCGAGGAATGCGCCACAAATAGAAAGAATAGCCCCTCCATGCCAAAGCCTCCGCAGTTGAATAGTTTTCTTACATTTGTCGTTGACATTATACCATTTTTTCTTAGATGATCCGCCAGCATTCCGCCAAAGGGTACAATAGTCGTCATAATTAAATGAGGCAGTGAGCCCACAAAACCCGCCTCTTCCACTTTGAAGCCAAATTTGTGCTTAAGGAACGAAGATTGAAACAGAACGAGCAGATAGAAGTTCCAGGAACGACAAAAGTTAGCCACAATAATGGCATACACTGGCATCGAGCGCATCATCTGCCGCCAGGGTGTGGTCTTTAAAGATGGCATGGTGGGATGTAGAGATTCTCCCAAGGATTTCTCTATATACTTCAGTTCGGGTATACTAATGGCAGGATGTTTGCGTGGATTCTCAAAGCACAACCAGATCCAGAACATGTACCAAATGATGCCAAAGACGCCGTAGGCATAAAAGGGAGCCTCATAGCCCACCGTATCGGCTAGCAGACCCGACAGGGGTAAGCCGACCACAACTCCAGCATAGGAACCAGAGAAGGCTAGCGTAGCCAGACGGGAGCGTTCCATGGGTGGGGCCCAGAAGCGCCAAATGCCGTGACAAGCCGGATATGTTACACCCTGGAAAGAACATCATCATCAGCATCATCATCATCATCAAGATGAAGACCAAAAAGAAATCGCATTAAAATAAATGCTTTTGTTATTTTTTTTTCCACCCCATTCCCCACCCTTCCGCTCTATTCCTTGTTGTCAGAGCTTAGTAGATGTTTTCATTTCACATATTTGCTTTATCATAAAGCAAAATCCCCCCCACCCCCACTCTCTCTTATCCAACCCTCTTTTGCCGCATCACGCACTCCTAATCCTTGGCTTTGATCTGTTGCCAAATCGAATTTGCGATTTCTGTGAATTTGCTTACTTACCTCAAAGAGTCCTTGCAGCACGCGCACACATATCACCACATGTCCGTGCATCAGCGTCATGGCAAATGGTACGAACAGATGCAGCGTAGCCGAACTGACGATGGACAGACCAAATATTTTGTTGGCTGGAAATTTGGATGCAATAAAACCGCCGGGTATTTGTGTTATCAGATAGCCCCAGAAGAAGGATGAGTCCACATGGCTCTCCACGGCAACCGTCCAGTTCATAAACACAGTCTGAAAGGGTGTGAGAGAGAAAGAGAGAGAGAGAGGCACAGAGTGAGTAAGAAAGCAACAATCATTAAAAACTGCCGCGGGGCTTTATTAACGAGCTCCAAAACGGGATGACACAGGGCAGAAGTGTGATTGTGTGTGTGTGTGTGTGAGGGGCGTGGCTTTTTATATGTGACTTTTGGGGTATATAACGCACTCACACACTAATTGACAGTAGCTTTGTGGGCAAATGAGGCAAATCTTACAAGGATAAAGAGCTTAAATTTTAAATGCAATTTCATTTTCAATGGAATTTTTGAGCTTTAAGATTTGTCAAAGTGTTTGTTTAGCCGGCTCAAGGTCAACGATTGATTTTATTTCAAAATCAACACAAAGATTTATTACTTTTTAAATAGCAATGGTTTGTCTGTACAGTACTGCTTCAAGGGCTTCCCGGTCTTCTCATCAGCAAAAACTAAATGTTTGACAACTGCCTCTCCCTACAATCATCAGTTGGGAACTGCATATAGAAACGAAAGTAAAAATGGTCATCTCATTCGTGTTAATGCTTAAGCTTCAGCAATGGCGTTGTTCTTGAAACTTTTCTTATATTGCCATATTGCTTAAACATTTAGCTAAAAAATCATAAAATTCTAAATGGAAAATTCAATTACTCTCGCACTATAAATTACACCGAACCGTACCAAACCGTAATCCCGTAATCCCAGCTGATAAATTGAGCCGCAAACCGAACCGGCTTACATTCGAAAATTCTGAACCAAACCGAAAACCACAAGGAAAAAACGGTTCGGTTCGATTCAATTGTAATGTAAAATGGGTACACTAAAAGAAAACTAAAACGAATAATTTGAGTACGAACGCTCTTGAAATAAAAATTTGTTGTTCTTGAATTTTCAAGAATTTCGCTCTTGGAATCGAGATAAATTCGCTCTAAGCGTTCTCAATTTGGTTTTTTATAGGCAAGGGAGGGCAACTTAACTTTGAGAGAATAGCGTTGGAGTCGCTCTCGCAGAGGGAAAGAGCGCATGCGTAGTTTGTCGTTGTGCGATGCGTACGAAATGCAACTGCGTTTATTTATAAGTGTGTTTTCGTCCGCTCATTTAGCTAATGGATGATAGTCGAGTGTGCTAAGCTGCCCGTCGCCTGCCTGTGTGTCTTTCAATCTTTCGAGGTACCGAGTTCAACTCACAGAAAAGTAAGTAAAAAAAAAAATCTCAAAATCAATCACAGTTTAAAACAAAGTTTGGGTGGTGGTTGGTTGGTTGATAATGGTAAGTGGGGGGAGGGAGACGGACAACGACGGTCGGGATGGGTCGTCGGTTGTGTCTTTCACACACCCACCCCATATATTCTTTTTAAGTTTTCTATTTTGAGAATTATTTGTACTTGGATCAAGCACTGAAACTCTTGAATCAAGAATTATTCAAACTTGGATCAAGAGCTGAAACTCTTGAGTCAGGAATGTCGGGATCAAAAATTCACTCTTAGATCAAGAATTTCGCTCTTGGATCAAGAATTTTCACTCTTACCTTACTTTTGAGAACGAATGCTCTTGATTCAAGAGTGAAATTTTCTATTTTTTTTCTGAGTGTATATACCAGAGTTCCCCAAGAAGAGAGCCCGAGCATGTGACTGAGTCTCTCTCTGAAACACAGTGATGCATGACTTCGGCAATCATTATCATTATTATGAATTGGCAAGTATGTTCACCCCCCAGGGGCTATGGCTGGCGAACTCTGCTATATACAGCCCAGGAGAGGGTCAAAAGCCGAGCTTCTCTCAATATCTTGACGTGTGTGCTTCAAATTTTTTCGCACAAGAGAAAGGGACCCACAGGCAAAGTTCTAGAAACTTATTCATGGCTAGTTACTTCACAGCTGGCGCCAATAGCTGGTGATGTTGACCGGATGTGTAAAAGATATTTTCTAAAGAAAAAAAAAAAACTTTTAATTAGAAGCTCCGAGGCGAGATTGAACCCACGCCTCCCGCACAGCAGGCTCCCGCACACTAACCGTTGGGCCACACCCGACCACGGGTTCGATTCAATTCTCTGACGCTTTAAGACGAAAATCACCTTCAGACAAAGATTCGTGTAATTTTGTGAATTGTAATCCATATTGGTAGACAGAGAGTCAATGTTGAGCTCCCTACCAAACATTTGAAGATCATCCAATGTTATAGATGCCATGAATATGGGCATACTAAAAATTATATTTTTATGGAGTTTGTTTGTGGAAAGTGTGGGCAAAGTCACCTAAATAATTGTGTCAAATGTTTAATGGGTACTATAGGAGAAAATTGCATCCATTGTGATAGCGATCATGTGTTTAAGGGGTGTCCCGTTTATCAGAAGAAACAAAATGCTTATGCGTTCCAAAATCATCTTAAAACAACATAATCAAACTGCTAACAGATCCAGGGTATCATTTGTTGCCGCTTCAATAGTAAAAGAAGGAGTCTTCTGGTATTACCATAAGAGCTGGCCTCATCATGCCCTTACCAAAACTATTCCATTCTATAATCAGGAATATCAACAAATTTCAGCTACTTTACAACATAAAATAAACAGTAATTCCCTTACTTTTTATGAAGTCCCAGAATGGAAACAGGCTATTGCTGAAGTGAGCAAACAAATTACCTAGTAATCGCAACTGTTTTGGTACACGGTTTTTTGGTCAAGAAATGAAAACGAATGAATATTTATCAAAACTTTTTTCTTCTTTATTTTCAACTTATTCGAAATGGCCGCCTTGTGCCTTCAAGCAACGCCGAAGTCTTTCTGTCTCATCGATAGAAAAGCGCGAACAATGCCCACAGACGAATTCTGTTTACTGACGTGAAAATTTTCACCATAGAGGAATCGGTGCACAAACAGAAAGATAGAGTGTATGCTGTGTCGTGAAATCAAGTAAATGTTTTGATATCTTTCGGGTTCTATCATTTGCCAAGCCCTTGCTTAACGTCCAAAAAAGCGTATTTCTTTCATTTTTGCGGAATGCACTTGGCGTATGAAAATGAATAGTGGTTCTTGCAGAGGGAAACCACAAAATTGGTCTTTTTTAAAACAAGACACACACACACCACAAAGGAGACTAGTTGACTATATAGCTATTTCATGAAACACCACGTTTCAATCATCAGCCGTCTTTGCCTGTCTTCAGCGGGTTAGCAGAAGCTACCTCATGCCAGCATTGCTATAACCGCTTGGGAAATGCAGGCTTATAGCAAAATTCGACATCAGCAACCAACGCCAAGTCGCAGAAGCTTTGGTTGTGTGCGCGCCCCTGCTTCGGCTCTTCTGTAATTAGATGGGGGAGATTCACATTGTGAAAGTATATATATTTTTGATCCGCACGACAAGCCAAGTCGATATAGCTATTTCTCTCTGCCCGTCTATTTTTATGCTATCTTCCTCCTCAGTTGCAAAGCTATCTTGATCAAGCTAGACTATGAAATTGGAAAACAGTGAACTTAATTTAAGTATTTTATACGCAAAGTTTGTCTACTCACCCCATTATGCTCGCCTTTAAGTTTCGCCGCTGACATATTGCATCTCATGCCGAAGGCAATCATAAATCCCACACAGGCCATGGTAGCAATTGTATAACGTGCCGGCATACAAGGACACTCGGCCTTGCAGTATTTGTCGATCTTACGCAATGGTGGACGTTCAATCTCCTCAAAGGAGGCAGGCGAATCGGGTCGATCATCGTCATCATCGTAGGCATGTCCACCGCCAGGTCCACGTCCTTCGCGTTCGCCACCCTCCATTTCCTCGTAGCCACCGTGACCACCATGATAGCTCTGGGATATTTCGAATTTCTCCACGTTTGGCTTGAGGCTGTAAGAACATAATTCATGCCAATTAGACCAAAAGTATGCCATCATATCAACAGGTCAACAGGAGGAGAGGGCGTGAAAACACAAATATTTTCAGCTTGTTAAAGGAACCACCCTCCCGGTTTGTCTACTTGTTTTCCCAAAGGTATTGCGGTAGCTCAATATGTTGTTGTTGCTTTTTTTTTGGTTTTATGGGGGAGGAAATGAAATGAAATTCAATTTTATCAAGTGCTGATAGCAGTCAGGACTGCAAGATGACAACATTTAAAGTTGATTTAAACAGGTAGCAATCTGGTCCCTTCAATTGAGACCTTTTGTGAGGTTTAAATACAATCAAAGACCTTGTCAAAGACTGATTGATGACTGAGCGTAAGCTGAGAATGTTTTATACCACCACCCTCCGCCATTAACGGGATAAGTTTCTCTTTACTTGGCATTTTTCTTCATAAATATCCAGACAATCGCCCCAAAAAGTATGCAATACAAACTAATAAGCAAAAAAAAGCCACTTCCACTACCGTGAACCGCACGATAAATTCGCAGTCGTCGCCGTTTGTCACATAACTCAAACTGTCTGACGCCGACGCCACCCTCCGTCTGGTCACGCAGAACCTTGCTAGGATGAAGACTTGGCTTCGACTTCTTTCTGCCTTGACCGACTTTAATGCCGGCATGTCTGACGCCAAATTTTATACGCTATTTTTATGTGCTCTGCCTTGGACAGAGTATGTTAATGCTATCATTATGTTTGTGTGAAGAATTATTGCTGAGCATCATCATTGAGTGAATGGACCTTTAATAAACGAAAAGAAATGACAACTATTTTGGTTGCCAGCGCTGTTAACTAGATTAAATTAGTTTAACGTTTATTTCTAAGCAGTCGGTGGTTAAAACTGTTCAGAGAAACTCCCAATTGAAGCTATCAACAATCAAATTCTCAAAGTCGAAAGTAGGTTTAATCCGCAGTTTCGATCCCGATGTAAATCTTATGTTTTCTAAAGCATCAAACTCAAACTTTTCGTTCATTACTTATTAGATTGTTGAAGCATTTTCGGCATTATTTTCTGTGACTTTCAGATAGGATTAACTTTTTATACTCTGTTCCAAAGGTACACAGAGTATACTAAGTTTGTGCAAAAGTATGTAACATGGAGAAGGAATCATTTCCGACCCTATAAAGTATATATATTTTTGAGCGATATAGCCATGTCTGTCTGTATGAACGCACAGATCTCAGGGATGGTAAGAGATAGAGGTTTGACGTATATGGGACATGTACTTCTTATACTTGCAGGCAGATCAAGTTTATTTTTAATTTTGGCCACGCATCTTCCCAACCCCGCAATTTGCAAAAAACCGCATATCTCCCACAGTTTTGCAGATAGATGGTTCGTATATTCTAGAGATATTGTGTAATCAAGATTATTTATCAATTTGCCCAAGAAATGATAAAGATCAGATGAACTATACTCAAGTTATGACCAAAAGAAACTTACTTTCCCCGCCCTGGCATTAGTGGCCCTCATTGTTCAATGCAAGTAGAGGGGCCATCTATTGTTCAGCAATGCTTTTTTTTAGCTGCTGCAGCCGGGCTTGACCGACTTTCTTTCTTGTTTAACTTAACTTTAGTTGCTGTACTTGAATTCTTCTCTAAGTCGTAAATGAAAATAATATGAATTGAAATATTGGTTTCTATGCTCATATTTACTAAATGATTATCTAATACTTTGGAATTAATTTAGTGATGAAATTTTAAATAAAAACATTCAATTTAGGGTCATTTTTAAACCGAACACTTTAAAAGAACAATTTAAAATAGATGCAAAAAACTTGAATCGAACCTGGTTTCAACCTTGGTAAAATCAAACCAAATGAAATGGAAACAAGACAAACAGTTGTTTTGAAACATTAAATTAGAAACTACTCTTTACGAATCTTAAGATAAGACAAAATTGTTCAGTTTCTGAGAATCTCCTTAGCTATATATGCCTGCTTTGTTTTAAGTCAAAGTGTTTGTTTAGTTAAATGTTATAAACTTATAATAAATGTTCAAAGATATTTAAACAGGGCAGCTATCTGCTTGCGTTTGAGCACAAGTGCTATGGTCACAACTATCTGCTTGCGTTTGAACACAAGTGAGGGGCACCCAAGAATAGACTAAGATAAGGCACTCCCAAATGGGAGGGTCAGATTTGTTAGCACTTAGCACGACCCGGCGATGTAAGATTGCACGGGTCTAAGCCAAAAATGTATAAAAAGCATATCTTCTAAATGACTCTCAACCCTATTTTCAGTTCGATCTGCTCACGTCACTGACCGAAAGAACCAAAAAAAAAAACGGGCTCGGGCTACCCTCAACCGAATGTGTGCTGCAATCGCGCTCACTGTTAAGTGGCTGTGGTTGAGCACACAGAACTGATCGGGCTGCCTGCAAACGAATAATAGGCTCATGTCAGTCAATCGGTCATAAACTGTGAGTTTTTCAAAGACCGAAATTCAGAATAGTCTGTTCAAAAACTTTCGTGCGCTATAACTAAGCATAAGCAGAGAGAGAATCAGTGAAGAAAACCAGAGATCGCATATAGTTTATTGCATACATTCATACTGTTAGCCGAGCATTTCACACCGATGCATACATACGAAGGAGACCTTTTGAATCCGTGAATTATGCCAAAAGGTCCCATCCAGATCTGAAAGGAAAAAAAAAAACAAAAAAATGTGCTTCTCTCCTCGCACAACTAAAGAGAAGCAGTGACCGCTGTTAAACGTTGTTTTGGTACCTCTATTCAATGTGTCGGGCGAATAGTGCTATGTTCTGACAAAGAATTAAATAAAGATTCATTCAGCTTTTGAAAGAGAAGCTAGTTACTCGTACCATATATGTATGTGTTTTATTCAATAAGGGAAAAGGCAGCTTTTAAAGCTGGAATAAACCGAACCAAATCGCACCGAACCAAGCTGAACCGAATATCGCAAAAGTAAACCGTTCAGTTCGGTTCATTTCATCGACAAGTTTGAGGAAAAAATGTCAGTAAATTGCATACCGGCTTGAACATTTTAAATATCATGGAAGAAACCTAAACGATATAATTTCAAAATGAAAATTAAAATTGGTAAATGCATCACTAGAAATCCAAGGAAAGTATAAAGCTGCCTTTGTAAATGTAAAATTTACTCAAGTGCCCCAAAGGGTCAGGCCAAGCTTCTCTCAATCTCTTGACGTGTGTGCTTATAATTTTTCGCACAAGAGAAAGAGACCTACAGTTTAACGGCGAATCCGAACGGCAAAGTTTGAGAATTTTGCCTTTTCAGGGCTAGTCACTTCACAGCTGGCGCCAATAGCTGGTGAAGGTGACCGGAAGTGAAAAAGCTATTTTTTTAAGAAATAAAAAAACTTTTTATTAGATGGTCCGAAGCGGGATTGAACCCTCGCCTCCCGCACAGCAGGCCGACCACCCGAAGGAGTACTAGAGGAGTATAAAGGAGTCCGCATATAGATTTGTGGGTTGTCTGAGTGAGTGATGTCCCTTTATACAAAAAATCCAAAAATGTCTGAGTGAGCATTTTGGGACGCCGAAATCAGTCACTCATTTATGATTTCTTTGAGCACACTTTTTTCATTCATATGGAGAAGGTATTTTGCTAAAGTGGATATATCCGTTTGGAAACCTTTCTCGACTCCCATTTCCCAACTGACTATTTCAGATTGTGGAATTCCAAATTTGCCCGTACAAGTAGGAATTCCATCTTAAAGTGCCTTAAAGTGTATATCTGCTTCGCCTTATACTAGTACCTTCCATTCTTTCGCTGCTTTTTTTGTCGTCTCGCCAAACTTTCGCGCATTTGTTTGTCAGTAAAAATTTTGTAGACTTTTTGGCGTCGCTAAGATTACAGCTAACTGGCGCCACTGAAAAGATTGAGAGACAGCTTCGTATCGTCGCTTTAACTTGGCCACAAAGGCGCGCCCATTAGGCGGCCATTAGATTTGAATGGGTCACATGTTTGCCTTGGCAACTTGGGAATTCTTTGCCTCAAGTGTGGTGGGAGGGTGGCGGCTTGTCAGTGTCAATGACAATTCTAATTTCATTTTCACTCGGGGAACTCCTTTACACGCATTTCAATTTCTTCGCGCCACCGCGTGCTTCAAGTGCCACTCGAGAGCTCAACTCAACTTCAACTGCAGGATCTGTGAGCGCTGGTGTCCTGGCAACGGATGAATAAAATGAAATGAAAATGGCTCGTAAAAATCAATTTCATTCCGCCTGTTGGTATGCAACACTTTTGCACATTCCTTAATGAAACCGAGCTGATGCTGCTGTGCCACCTATTGTTCCAATTTCTAATTTACGTCCAAGGTCCTTCAGAAATCAGTTATCCTACGTCCCTCCGGTGTGTGTGCCCATAAAAGTAAATACCAAAGATTCCCAGCACTCGCAGCCATTCACTACCGCCATTCAATATGCTCATGACTTTATTGTGTTTGAGACGTCGCGTCGACGGCTTCCGTGTGGCCACGTGCTGTCAACGTGCACGGAATTCCTGAGGCAAACGGTAAGAGAGTTCTTTCAAATGCCTGGGCGTTCATTCAGTCACCAGTGGAAGTTAGAAGTGGAACTGGAAGGGCTCTGACGTTGGCTTTAATGACTTGTTAAGCATGCCAATAATTTTACAACTTTCCGGGGAGCGCGACACGTGCCAAAGTTTCGCGACGCCGGCAAGTCGGTGGGGTTTGTATCCTGGCTGGCCTGGTCAAGTTCAACCAACCACGAAGAGTGGATACTGCCGATCAGCGTGGCGTTAAATTAAAAAATTTTTTTTAACTTTTAAATTTTCAACGATTGGGTTCATATTTCATTCTAAATGTACACTAGGCAACAACATTTTGGTGTAAGTTAAAGAGTTTAGGACTGAAGAAGGACCAAGAAGTGAGATTTTCAATAGAGTTTTACAAAAGCTATTAAAAATAACTTTTAAGGTTATCTCGGTTTTCGATTCTATCATCAGCAGACTTAGCCAGCGATTTAAGGTGTGTACACTCAGAAAAAAACAAGATCTTTGTACTCTACAATGTCAATAGAAAGGCAAGTACGAAAATTTTTGATTTATGTACAAACAGGATATAGTCAAAAAATAACTCAGAGAGTCAAAATGACCGAGAGCAGCTGACTAATATCTGAGTCAAAAGTTGTCGACGCAGCAAATTACGTTTCTATGTTAAATCTTCTTTGACAAAACCAAAGTTCATGAATGAAGGAAATAAATTAACCAGAGACCAAGATGGATTTACTGTAAATCAGAAATCTACCCCATAACCAAAATGTAAGAAGCAGCAGATAATTTTAAGAACAGAATCGGTTAAAAATAATTCGCATTATCCGTTGCACACTATTTGGAGCTATTATGGTAGGTCTATTTTGTCCTAAATCCAAATTATTTAGTACTTGTACTAAGAACGCGCTTTTCTCAAATTTTTCGGCTTACTGTAAGTACGTAAAGTTCTTGATTCAAGAACGTTTGTTCTCATTTTAATATCATTAGCAGTCGTTTTTCTATTCTAGAAAGTTTTGTACTTAATTTAAGTACATCCCGATCGACCTCGAACTCTGCCAGTCGTTTTCAGGAAACCGTTTTCATTCCATGTTCCATAGTGTTCATTTCATTTCATATTCGATTCGTTCTGCTTATCTGATTTGCACTCACCCGCCAAAAACGCCTGTCGCCTTCTCCTTAAACGCCGTCAAGCCCTTCATGATGATGCCGTGTGTCTGGGGCTGGACTCTACGTTGTTGTTGCTCCTGCTGCTGCTGCTGCTCGTTGAATCCTCTTCCTCTAGCTCTGGCTGTTATCACTTGTGCGCATAAATATTTTGTTGCCTACTTCACGGCAGCTTACCGTGGGTATATAAGCCTAACCGTGGCGAATCGGCAGGCGGCTAATTTCTTTTAGCAGCAGTCGGCAAATTTTATGGCTCTATTTTGGTTGGTTCTTTAGCTGCAGGTGGGGGGAGTTGTTCACTTGGCCGCCATTGAATTTCGTTTGTTGTTGTTTTACTTCGTTGTTGTTGTTGTTGTTGCCGTCGGCAGTTGCAATTGCCATTCACAGTGTCTGCAAACGAAGATTTGTTCAATTATTAATATGTTCAGCAGTTTTGTGTTTTGTTGCTGATAAGGAAAATGGTACAAAAATTTCACAAATTTGTTGCCGCTTCCTAAGCCGCTTATGTTCATAAATTTGCTTGGCTGGTGTAAAGGAATGGGGGGGTAAATGAAGCATGTGGGAAGGGGAAGGTAAGCCATCAAAATATTTTGTTCACATTTTGTTGTTGTTGGCTTGGAAGTCGATTTTGATTGCCTTTTATGCTTCATTTGAGTCAATTTGATTTGAAAAATATCTTTTTATTTTTAATAAAAATCTAAAATATCTTTTTTAATTTAATATACAATTTTGACCAAAATACAGACGGCAACTTATGTGTATCATTCAGTTGGAAGGAAATATTTTCGCTGATCAGCTGTCTGTCTGTCCGTTTCTCTGTATGAACGCTTCGATCTTTCTCCTATCCCCACAAAACCGCCAAGCACAGTCGGAGCCACCATTTATAACACTGTGAATCATTTTTCAACAAACAGATTTTGCTACCAACTAGACCCACAAAATTTAAAAGTTACTTATGGTAGCAAAAAAAAAAACATAAGCTGGGTTTGGTCTGATTTGCTAAGGTTTCCTTGTAATGGAATTCTGAAATTTTCAGATTTTCGTTGAAAAATACAGATTTGCGTTGGGACAATACCAGCTTGGCGACAACGTAATCCATTTCAGCTTGTGTTACGAGCTCTGGCCCATCGTCTTCTTCGTCTGGCCCAAACATTGGATCGTTGGGATCGTTCTGCTCTGTCATTAAGCATAGGGACCAGGGACGTAAAATTTCTTTGACTTCATTTTTTTGCTTATCCCACTTATAAAATTTATGTACCTGTAGCATTTCTCTTTAGCATGTCCATTTTGTATGTGTTTGACTACAGTTTCCCATACAGTTAAAATAATTTTAAGGTGCCTTGACCGAAACCGAAATTCGTTTCGGTTTTAATCAATGAATTTGAGGTTATGTGCACGTTGGAGAACATAAAAGCCACAAACATGGCCAAAGCTTGCAACACCTTTCCATTTTCAAGAATCTCCTGATTCTATCTTCAGTAAGCTTTTCGCTTAAGAATGCATGATTGCCAACTGCCTCTGTTCACAATTATTACTTTAATCAGTTGGGAACTGCAAAAAGCAATGAAAGCAACATTAGACATGCAATATTGCTTTCTTCTAATTATAATGAAATTGTTGTGTTCCTAAAAAATTATCGCTTTTTTCGTATCTACATTCTCGGAATAAATACTATATTGAATTGGTGGCGGACTTTAAGATAAAAGCAAAACCCTTAAAAAAATCAGTGGAAATGGTTGAAATTTGTTACCTTTCTTGTTATTTTGAGCATGAAGACGGTATTTGTTTGAGATGGTCCAAAGAATTGTTTTGTTGGCCTTACAAAGAGCTACAAAGTTAATGAAGACAGTAAAGTAACATTTCATATAGTTTATGAGATATAGACTTGAACAAAAACATTTTTTCAGAATAATCTGAAAACTTCTGGAGTTTATTACAAAAAGATCTTAGCAAATCAGACCAAACCTTCTTCAGTCGTCAGGGTCTTTTACTAGCTTGTACTTTTCAAATTTTGTGGGTCTCGCTGGTATCTAAATTTTGGGGTGCCCTGTGTAATCAGAGACCAACTATAAGTATGAATGCCCGTGTACGACTAAAATGGCGTACGCAAGGTGGGGAGGGCCGTTTTGGTGTTAAGTCGACCACTCATTTCAAATATTTATTTATATGAAAAATACTATACTAAGGAAGAAGCGACTAAAAACAAGAAGGCCAAGCTCATTTCATATGTGCCGCAATTTTTAGAAAATCAAAAATTTGTCTAAAACCTATTTTCCGACAAATAGTCATCTAATTTCGACCATATTTCACGAATCTTTTTTAAAACATATAAAATTAACAATCGTCGAGTTTAAGAACGATAATATTTAAAACAAAAAAGTTTTCCTCACTAAGACCCGTTTTCTGAATCGGTCCTATGGCAGCTGCGAGAAGTGGTCATCCAACTTTGACCAAAATTTGCAAATCTGTGTGAAAGAATATAATATTAGTAATAGCAGAGCTTGGGGCAGCGTTTATTCTGTACTGTCAGCAAACGAGGCACTCATCTGGGCGTAAGTTTTTAAACATCCAAAAATTTAAGTCGGATGCTTATTTATAGTCCAATACAATTATTTGAATTATTGACTGTATTTTGGAAATCCTTGCCCTCTTCACCTATAATGAATCCTGCTTTAAATAATATGTCCATTTACGTATCTGCAAAGGGTATTCTAATTATGCCCAGAAGCATGAAACGCATTAAAATATTCATTTCCGACTCGCATAAACTATATATATTGTTGATCAGGGCAGACCAGCTGAGTCGATTTCCGCAAGCTTGTGTTCGTCGAGTCTGTCCGTAGTGTCTAGTCTGTATTCGTACGCATAACTATCACGCTATGACCAAATCATAGACCGCTCTTCACGCAGCTAACAACTTGCACTCTGATCAAGTATAAATTTGTTTTTAGTCGTTCGTGAGTTGATAGCGTCGCAAACGATGCGAGCAAAATAAAGAGAAAATACGGCATATTTTACAGTACTACTACGATAAAGGCAAAAATGCATCTCATGCTGCCAATAGAAATTTGTGCAGTTTATGAACCCGATACAGTTTACATTTCCACCGCACAACGATGGTTTCAACGTTTTCGTTCTGGTGCAGACGGTGATCGAAGATGCGCCACGGTCCGGAAGGCCTGTCGTCGAAAATTGCGATAAAATCGCTGATACTTGATCTGAAAGAGACCGGCATAGTAGCAGCCGTAGCATAGGCCAAGAGCTGGGCATGAGTCATCAAACCTTTATAAACCATTTGAAGAAGCTTGGATTCAAAAAGAAGCTTGACGCAAAAAAACATTATTGCCCGTATGGATGCATGCGAATCGCTTCTGAATCGCAACAAAATCGACCCGTTTGATTGAAGCGCGATGGTGACTGGCGATGAAAAGTGGGTCACTTACGACAACGTGAAGCGATCCTTATTTCGAAATCCTTAAGCAATTATGTTGAGAAATTGGAGTTGGAATCCGAAATATTGTGGTTTTGCTGTACTTTGGGGCAAAACTTATTAGCTCGGACTTGAAACAATATTAGAAAGCCTTTGTAAGAAATGACAATGTAAAAAATGATTTTGACAAGCTTGACTCATTTTCTGCGTTCTGATCACGATGCTTGATCTCTCTCGAGAAGTTTTCGCTGATTATTTCTTCATTGTTAACAAAATTGGAATTTACCGATTTAAATTTTTCTGTGGGGACAATTATAGAGATGGGAATTTATTGATATATATCCAAGAAAAATCGTTCCATAATGATCGAATTCTAGCTTATTTGGTGGCCAAAGTAGGGTAATCCCATTTTTTCTGGTACCGTGATCTGAGGTGTCATTTCGATCTTTGTTCGATCTACACAAACTTTTACAAGCTTTTCATTTTAGGAACAATTTAAAAAAATTGATCCTATTTTTTCCTCATTGGGATCTCTGCCTAATCATCAGCGGTCTTTGCCTGATCTACTGCCAGCAAAGACTGCTGATGATCATGAAACAGCTGTTCGGTCAACTAGCCTTCTTTGTGGTGTGGTGTGTTCCTGTTTTAAAACATAACGTGACCTCGAGCCAGCAAAAACTTGAAGGTTTATGTTTAAAACATTTTAGGTTTTTTTTTGGAAGAGTTTTGGTTTAACTTCGTAGCATTTGGTGCATTTTTCTTTATTTACTTAAATCTAAATACATTTTCCCATTGTTCACATGATAAGTATATAGTATCAAGAATTCCGCTCGGGCTGGGCTTTGGACGTCCGAATTTTCTTAGAAAATATACCACAAAACTGCGCATTTTATTTTCAGCTCTTTGCGATAAGTGAGCTTAAGGGAGATCAGCTCTTAATATAATACCAAGATTCAAGAAAAATCCGGGATAATATCCTCTCTCCCAAATTAGGTTTCTTAGCTATTGCTTATTTAGTGGCTAATGGCGAATGCTCTCTCAAGAAAACGCACAACCAACCAACCATTTAAAGTAAACACGAATCGGCGGGCCTGTCACTAAGGAACTCTTTTAGATACTTCAAAATTTTCTGAATAGTTTGGTTGGTAAAAATAGAAGCTGAAATGTTTCAACGATCTTAGAACCTACAAACCAAGGCTCGAACCAAAATCTCTGGTTCTATAAGATTATAAACTATACTATACTAAACCGAAACTTAGACTTTACGATGGAGTCCCCCGGACTGAATCTTCTGCAAAATTTTAGTGGATTGTAGGATTGATTTGACATTAGACAAGTCTTTCTTAAGTGCATTTGTGTGTGCGTATATACCTTTCGAGTATCTGCCTGGAAATCCTAATCGCACCCATCTCTAATATGAAAATCGAATTATCAGCCATGCTCCCATTTTCGCTTTCGTAAAAATTGTGCGTTTTTGAGTCCGAATTTGGTCCAAAAATCGGTTTGAAATCGCAAAAGTTTTACGAAAGCGAAAATGAGAGCATGGCTGTATAAGGTTAAATCCGACTTTCATTTAGAAAATGATATGTTTTCTTTTTGAAATTTTAGTCTTTCGATTTCAATAAGCTTGTTCAATTGTTGTTTTTTATTTGACAGTTTCTTCTTTCTATGCCCTTTCCGTTCTCGGTTTTTGTACTTACATGCCACATCAATGTTGCGTAATCCATTTGAAGGCTGTTTCCGAAGATGTAAATACTTTTTTTGGCCAGCACAGTTATCGTTTTAGTAAAGTTTAAATTATATTTTTTATATTTTAAAATTATGATTAATATTATAATTTGTTGTTTTGTTATGATATCACAAATAAGGTACACAGATTAGAGATGACACATTACACACATTAGGCTGAGGGTAAAGTTATATAAGATTAGACACTGATTTCGAGTGGGTTATGTCGATTATTTTCTCACATTTATTTAAGCAACACTCGCCCCGTCAAGAAAAAAAAAAAAAAAAAAACTATAACTCTGAGACGACAACATTCAGACAGAGTTGTCCACGAAACCGGCGACCATACGAGAACGACAATGACGGCAACGATCCGAATCCAACTCTGTCTGAAGACTGTGTGGCGGTCAGGTTGAATTCAGCCACCAAGTAAACCTCGCTGAGGATCAGACAGGCAGCCAGGTGACTTTGAGTCAGAAGGCGATGGAGATGGTATATAAGCAGCTATCTCAGTCGCCACTGTATAATAGTGGGAGAGCAGGGGAAAGGGGGAGGAGTAAAAGAAGAAGACCCACGCTTATATATAGACTGGAAATTTTCGACTACTGGAAACTGGAAGACCCACACATGAGTGTGTATTTTTCAAGGGTATTACAGCAAAGATTCTGACAAATCTTAGCAACTATTTACACTTTCTTTTATGAAAACACTTAATTTCTTAGCAGTTTTCCCCCTCAGTTTAATTATTTATATTTTTTTAATTTATTTATTAAACTATAAAAACTATTACGGTCACTAACTCAGCTCCAGGCTCGCTTTGGCCTCAGCAGGACAACGCACGAAGTGAAACTAACATCAATGGCATGTGCCTTTCTTGTCTGCCCACAGTTGGATGACGACGCCTTGGTCCAGATTATGCTGTGGCAAAGCATAATTCCATAGGCCATCTCGCTCCCACTGCCGTGCTGGCAGTCGAGTGTGGTGAAAAGCTTTTCGTCCCGTGATGGAGCTGCGCAGGCTCAGACTCTGTCTCAGGCTCTGGGTGTTCTGGCTGTGTAGGAATTTCCATATGCAGGCATTGGTCGAGGGTTGGTTTGGCAACAGTAGCCAGATGTGTGCGCTGTGGGAGGTGGGGTGAGTATTCCACCTGGTTGGCCTAAACCAATCAGGGCAAACCACTGCCCAAAGTATGTACATAAGCAGCGGGAGCTTGTAGCTGGAGCATGGGAATATTGGTTGGCATGCCAGCCAGCCATCCAGTTAGCCAGGCCAAAAATGTGAATCTCAGTCGTGCGTGAAATGCTATTAACATGTTGCCAGGCCATTTTCCATTGTTTTGCTCTGTTGACGGTATATATATACGTATGTATGTATATATAGATGCCATACTCCCGCTGTCTGGATGTCGGCCATTTTGAATATTTACTTTGTACGAGTGGATGACTCTACAAACTGCGATTTATGACCCGAAAGTTGCTTATTAACGATGTCCAGCCAATATAAATGAGACTCTGGTCGAAGTTTTGAAAAATTCGATATTTACGTGAGGATGGCCAAAAGTTAGAGGATTGACTTGGATTAGGCTTATTTGTTTGCAATAAATGATGACACAATAACTTGAAGATAATCTGCTTTACGATGAAATGTAAAAAAATTGAGAAAGTTTGTAAAAATTAATTAAAAAAATCACCTTCAGTCGTAAGTCGAAAAAAAATGTAATGCACTTTCACATTTTTGCTGCAACAATATTTTTATTAAGAGGAAAATAATGTGAATGATTTTTTTTATATTTCTTGTTATCCTATAGTAAGTTTAAGATGAGTTCAATTTCGTCTAAGAGCATAAAATTTTTTTTACATATATCGACTGTATTCTAAGACCAGTTCAGCTATGGAAAACTTTTAGATGTTGTAGCAAACGCCATAATCATCCTTTGGTTAAAGAAAAAACAAAGATTTATGTTATTTGTAAAGGAAAAAATTATCATGTACCAAAAAAAACTTCGATTAGAAAAGAATTCCATTCACATATTTAACAGATGATTCATCTATCGACAAGTGCAACGACAATTCTTTTGTGTTTTAGAGATCATGAAGCAACTGCAGCTTATATTAAGTTTATTTGCATCATTTTGGGGAAGCTTATGATTCCCAACTGGTCAATGTTTTCCAAAAGCAATTGCTAATAGTGAATCGAAAAATGGTACTCCAATTACACAGAGTATATTAAGTTTGTGCAAAAGTATGTAACAGGGAGAAGGAATCTTTTCTGACCCTATTAAGTAAAGCCAAGTCGATATAGCCATGTCCGTATGTCCCTCTGTATGAAAGCACACATTTCAGAGATGTTAAGAGATAGAGGTTTGACATGTATGGGACATAACTTCTAATACTGGCAGGCAGATCAAGTTTATTTTCAATTTTTGACAAATTGCCGCAGCGCAGCTGCAGTGCTTCTTTCAGCTGCTACTGCAGCCAGCACCTACAAAGTATATTACAGAAGAGCTTGACCGACTTTCTTATTTTTTTGTATTTGCTGAATGATTTAGTTACTTATCTTAAACAATTAAAAAATAGTGTAAAATTGTTGTCGCTGTGTGTTGTAAGTATTAACTAGAGTACCCACAAAATGAAAGCCTAGGCTTTATTCGAAAAACGGGGTATGAGGTTATGCTTACAGAACTCCTTGTATCAGAACTTAAGGATCTAATGGCTTGGTTTTTATACCCTTGCATATCAACGCAATCGTCCCCAAACCTCGTATTTAAAAGTTTTCTATTCTTTTTCATAATTCCACTAAGCTTGATGAAAATCGGACAACTATATAGTACTATGGCAGATAGACATGTCCGGATACCCATCTTTTACATAGAGCTAACTGTCACACAAACTTACAAATAACAGAGTAAATTGTGAGTATATCTGACACATAGCAGCTATCTTGAAGACGAGATATCGACCCTAAAGGCCTATTTCTGGAACGCACCAAAATATATTTTAATGTCAAACTTCACATGAATAGAAACACTTTTAAAATGTTTTGAAATCTGAATGCAGTCTTATTTGTATGAAGTATTGTGCCGAAATAAATTTTTGTGTCATCTGGAATCCAGCCTTTACTAAGAAAAACTTTTTTGTTTTTCATTGCTTTCGCTCCCAAACTTGATATTAATTAATATTACATGCTTCCACATAATTCTGCTTAGTTTGATACAATTCGAATGACTATAGCATATAGCTGCCATAGGAACGATCGGTCGAAAAAGTAGTTCTAGTGAGAAAAAATTTTTGGTTTTGAATGGTAGCCTCTTTTTACTTTCCAGTTATGCGTTTTATCTGTTTCAACACAATTTTGGCGAGTTTGATCCAAGTCGGATGAATATATCGTTTAGCTGCCATATAACAAACTGGACAGCCAAATGCCTAAAGTAAAGTAAACTCTTAATAAGGGCTGCAAACCCTCCTTTAAACGGAAGGGGTTCACTTCGAGGTTCAAGCCCGCGAAACTTTGTGGGCTCCGGTTCACTTAGGCTCGTGTTCGCACCGGGGTTCAGGAATAATCTTGTTTTTTGCTAGTTCAGAAAACCTGTAAAACAAACTGTTGAAACAAACTTATTTAAATATTGATATTTTCAACATAATATTCGAGCTTAACACTAAATTTTAGAATCATGGGACTCCAAAAGAATAATAAATATACAAGTCTTATTTGATTGTTAGAGTTTTCGAGGGTTAACTTGAACAGCATAAAAATGCTGTTTTTGTTTGTAAGGTCTTAAGAAGTAGGAAGCATATGGGCATTTCCAAGCTGACGTGAAGTTACGTTTGCAAGATAAAATGTTTTTAAAATTTTTGAAAATCTTGGATTTTTAAAAAGATTGTTTTACATTTGGGTAGCAATTAAGTCGCACTACAATTAGCAAAAACAATGACATACATACATCGATCATCAGGAGTTAAAGATATAACCAAAAATATGTGCTGGCGTGACGTTACACAAAACGGAATTGGGTTTTGTCTTGTTTTAGAAAATTGAAAAACTCTGCGAATTGGGCAGAAGCTTTTTGTGTACAAATTTTTTTGGTAGGATTTGAAATAATACAAGTTTATTTTCCAGGTAATCTTATTTAAAAATATTTTCTCAATTTTTTTTTTATTGCATAAGTATCTGACATGACGTTACCTGACGTTACGTAACTAAAATTTCTTCATTTTATATATGTTGTTTTTGTTACAATATAAAGCAAAAACTTACAGTGAACTACAATCACATAGTTTCTTATGGTGTCTTATGTAATATTTGTTAACTCTTTGTACTCTTAGAAATATTTTAGAGACCAAAAATCAATGCAATCTAAAGGCATTTTTATGACAACAAAAACGTACAAAACGTAAACAAAACGTATCAAAATGAGAAAAAATGGCGCTTGCGCGATTTTGCATTCGAAAATCTCGAACTGTGCTATGAATATATTTAAGATTGGCTCATATTAGTTCATTTTGATTGTTTCCTCATGAAAATATGATAAAAAAAAAGTGTTTTTGAGCACTTTCCATTTTTTTGGTCTCGGTGGACTTTTCTGTGGAAATACCCATATAGAGAAGCTTGGCCTGGCCCTCCTGGAGGAGCTGTTTGAGCCAATTTTACTTTACTTACCCATATAGAGCAATTGGAATAAAGTTAGTATACATTTTATTTTTGAACCGAACCCTTTTAAAGTTTTTTTTTACTTTGGTTTAGGCTTAGGATTTTGCCTGAAACATTTTGCTGCTCCGGTTCGGGTTCGGTTCGGACTTACCAAAAATCCTGAGATCTCCGACTCCAAACCGGTTTGCGGCCCTGCTTTTAATATCGTATTTGATATCCCTTAGTTATACCGGCCAGTTTCCAATTCCGAACGTTTTCAGAAAATAATAAACACAAATTAGGAACCAACGTTTTACTTCTTAATGCTCCAAATATCCATCGATTTGGAAACAGTTTAATGGGGTCTCTTCTACATAGTTTAGACGGCCGAATTTGCCCTGTTTTTTAAAAAATCGTGAAAAAAAACGCGTTAAGATTTTTTAATTCTGTTTTTTGTATTTGGTAGGGTAATTCATAAAAAGACATATAAAATTAAAAAATGTGTGAATGCGAGGCGTGCTGAAAAAGTTCTCAGCCTCCAAAGACGGGTCTACAAAAAAAAGCATGTCCGAATGAGTTAGCATAAATGCCTTTACCGTGTGTCCATCCATGCCCGTGTGTCCGTGTGAACCTCCAGAAAAAAAATCAAATTTTTTTGTATTTGGCAGCCATTTCAACATGAAAAATGGATTATTCACTTCGGATGTTTGCCAATTCATATTGGCATATATATAATAAATAAAAATTGTATTATGTATTCATTTTTTATTTCTGTATAAGGTTACATCTTTGATCAGCTATCACCAATTTTAGAGCTAATAAGGACTATTCCACTTGTCAAATACTCAGGGCTTGTTAATTGTAACCAAAGATATTTTCGAGATTCAATTATAACATTTTTTCCTAAAATTCTCTCGCAGTACATAACAACTTAATACTCAACACTTATACTTTAACTAGACAGTAATCTAAACCTACTATTTCCAACTGCTTTGTTTCACATACAAACACAGTAACACATTCATAATCCATAAAAACCTTTGACTCAGCCTCAGCACCCTTCTCATTTGGGACAACTGCCCTGGCGATGTTGCTAATACGACGCATTGGCCTAACCCTCATAAGCATAAAGCAAACATTCAAACAGTTGCAACTCAGCCAAAAGCTATAATAAAGTTGCGGAAGTAAACAGCAAAGCGAAATAAACAAGAAGCAAAAAAAAATAAAGAAAAATAAGCAGGGAAATGAAATGAAAATCAACAAAACAGCAGCCAGCCGGCAGCCGCAAAGGATTTTCGTATAGGAAAAGATACAACATGACAAAGCATGGAAAAAGGTTCTGGCAGACAACTCCATAGACAAGGCGGCGTCAACAAAAGTGATATTAAATTTCCAACCAAAAAAAGCAGAGATGTTCTCTCTGCAAGTATTTAAACAAAGCGATTAAGGGTGTGTGGCAAGCATATTGATTGACATAAATGAAGAATAATCGAATTGCGCTCATCATAAAACTCTAAACTAAGTGGTAAAATCTTTGTCAGCGGCTCGAGTGTCCGTTGTGTGGTTCTACGTTTTACAGTGGTTTGAAAATTAAATTTTTAGGTTTTTGTTGCAAAGTATAACAAACTCAACTGAGTAGGGAGTTTATAGATAGAAGAAAGGGAACTTTTACAAGCGCATTGCCAGGGCCTCAGTATGACCTTCACTCTTAGATTGAACACTTATCAGCTTACCACGATCATGCCATTTTCTCTAAAAATACATGAATATTTACCCACAGTACCACAACAGTTAGGCTCACCCTCATAAATTGTGCGAAAAAAGTGTCAAACTTGAGTTGACAGACCCCCCGAATGGAGCGAACGTCAGCGGTAATTAGTGCAGCTTCGCCTAAAAGTCGACTTCAATTTCATTGTGCCAGCGTAATCATCATCACAGTGGATGCTGTGTTGTTGTTGTCTCTGGCTCTGCACTAATTACAAAATAACTTTTGTCGCTTTATCCGCTTGCCATGTCATCTTTTGCTTGCGGGATTCCCCGTGGTGTCCCATGATGTATGGCTTTTCGTTTTATGATTTATGTTGAAATGTTGCAAAAGGGTTTTTAATTACCAACGAAATAATTTTTTGCCAAAGGAAATTAAAGCCTCTGTTGGGTTTTTTGTTTTCCTTAGCCACAGTCACGTATAGTTGAGCTTGTTGATTTAGCAGATTCATGCTGTCAATCGACACATCCACCCACTCAATCAAAGAACTAAATGCTGTGCCTGTCGATAAGCGTGCCAAGTAAAATGAAACCAGTTGTGGATTGGGGGAAAGAAACGATTTTGCTTTCGTCAGTCTGAGATTTAATATTTATTTTTGTTTGTGTGCAAATAGCTGGAAGCGCCTCAGATAGGAAGTGTATAAAGAGGGGGAGTGTGGGTTGGATGAATGCGGAAGTTGTGTCTGTTATGAGTTTTCTGCGCTTTAATATCTACAAATATTTTGCAACTTTTGGGGAACCTTCCCTCGAACCTGAACACGAACCGTTCTTACTTTTCTAATGCTGAAGAAATTTGGGAGATTTGTGTGTAAAAATATTCATTATACTTTTAATTAGCATATGCCTCCATTTATGAAACAACCCCATCCGAGCAGCCCCCCCATCAACATCCATTAAGCACATCAAGACAAAATACATTCGTATATTTGAAATATATTTTTTCCTTTTCCACACAATGAAAAACGACACAAAAGCCAAAGTGCCAACAACAAAAGCCTTAGACGGGCATAGCTGCAACTTTATTTTAAGCTAGAATGCACACACGTTTTGTCCTTTCCCCTCCCCCAACCAGCCAACCAACCAACGGCGACACACCGGAAGCAAATGCTTTTGCGCCCGGCGTGTGTCGTAGGCCTTACGGCTGTATATTTTTTATTTTTACCCTCAAAATGCATAACGCTCTGAATTTTCATAGAGTGTCTTGATTAATGTTGGCGTGCGTTGGCTTTTACCCCTACTCAGCTCTACATGCAGGGCAATAAAAATCTTGTCACATCTCATTTAACAATAACGGTGGCTCTCTAACTTTTAATTCTAAAAAACTTAAAACATTTAAGAATTCCACTTCGTACACCTGATACCCAACCAACCAGTAGTGAGTGCTATATCTCATCATTTTCATTGTCGTTCGTTGCCAAATGCCTGCCAGGCATCATAATGAATCTAATCACTTACGCTCGAGTGCATCAATTATGTTGCCATCAAGCATCGCAGTCTGGGCAGACAGACAGACAGACGGGGCCCTGACAAGCGTGGCGAGAAGGGCGACAATAACAAAAAGCCAACGTGTCCATTGTTAGCTCTCAAAATTTGTTTGCTACGTCATCAGAACATGAAAACGACAACAAGCTCATCAACATCAAGTTGATAACTTTATGATGATATAAATATACATGTAGCGTGCACCCTAAACTGTCCATAGAAAATGTTAAGTCCGAGCAATATGAGGGTGGCTAAAGGAGTAGATTTTGATGAGAGTATGGGTAGTATTGGATATTTGTATGTCAATATTTTGGACTCTTGCATCATGCAATATGTAGATCTGAGGTTCCTTTGAACCATCTTTTTGACTATATCTTATAGCTGACATAGATACAATCGGTCTGCAAATGGATACAGCCGAAACACATTAAGAAACTGTCAGCATTTAGTAAAATTGGTCATGTCAAAAAGGTCAAAACCTCATAAGCGAGCTGGTTGATAAAATTGGGAAAACTGGTTTTCTTTAATGGTATCGTAATATCAAAAACGGAATGGTAAATTTTTGGAGGATAAGCCACTGTAGCGTGTGTAATGTAAATATCACAGTAAATATCGTAGCGTATCTATAAAGTCGACGACTTAGGAATACAACTCGTGCCCAAGTTATGTTTCAATGATCATATATCGGTTATTGCTAATAAAGCTATGGGAGTTCTTGACTTCATCAAAAGATGGTCTAAATAATTTAATGACCCTTATGTCACCAAACAACTATATGTTTCTCTGTACAGATCTATTCTTGAGTATGGATCATGTGTCTGGTCTCCACACTACCAGGAATATCAGGATCAATTCGAATCTGTACAAAAACAGTTCTTACTTTTCTGCCTGCGTGGCTTAAATTGGGATCCCAATAGACATCTACCACCATACAAGGACGGACTTCGCTTATTGGACCTTCCATCCCTGAATAATCGCACGATCTATCTTAGTGTGCTTTTCCTTCAAAAGCTACTGTCAGGTGAGATTGACTCAAGCGCTTTGCTTAGCCTAATATGTTTTTCGGTTCCGGCACGGATAACGAGAAATAATGTCCCGATTTATTTAAATCCTTGCCTCACGAACTATGCTCATCATGAACCCTTTCGTTACCACTGTCTAAATTACAACAAGTACTACCATCTGTTCTTTGTAAACTTCCCGTTGTTTGATGTAAGGAATAGTATATTGTCTAATCTTAATTCATAATTGTTCACTAAATAGGTTGACTGAACTTTGTTAAACTTTAAACAACAATAATAAATAAATAAAAAAAAAAATTCGAATGATTGTAAAGCCGCCTTGTGAATGATAGCAATGACACAGTGAATATCAATATCATTATATTTTATTGGAAGTAAGGAGAAGGATATACAGAACCCTAAAATCCAAGTCGTTGTCCATCACGACGTACTTTCGGAACGATAAAGCAGCTATTGCTATTGAGCTAACTTTCTTATCAGTCCCATCAAATTAAATCTCAGTTGACAACATTTGCAACATTCAAACCAGATTTGTCTGATCAATAGTAAAGAAATTCTGAATATTATTTTTAAAGTTAAATATTTGGATTGCTTTTTTATTAAAGTTGGGTAAATAATTGGACTAAACCAAGACTCAAAACAAAACCTTCTCACAAATACCTCTAAACACATATTTCCGAATATTGAAAAATTGTATATTTTAGTTCGAACCCACGAGCCGGAGCTCTAAATAAAGTTATTAAAATTGCCGCCCTAATCTAATCACAATTTTCATCAATCAACCAAAATCCAAAAGATTGAATCTTCAGTAATTGCAAAAATTTGAAAAGAAACAAAACATCTAACCCTTAACTTTAACCAATTTTTGAATTTATTTGTACTTGGGTATTACAAAGATATACTTCGTTACTCTGGATAGCTTATGATTACCGTCCTTTTTTTACTCTTTACCAAAAGTACACAGAGTATATTAAGTTTGTGTAATAGTATGTAACAGGGCGAAGAAATCATTTCCTACCCCAAAAGGGTCGCAATTTGTAGCTGAGCTTGTTCAAGAAGCACACACAAAAGAAAAAATGCAAAAGCACTCGTGTATTTACGGATCATTGTATACGCGAGCTTGTGTATTTGCGAGTACAAATACCCGCGATGACTCGTAGCTTCGGCCACAAGTCGCCGCGAGTTACTGTTGCCGAAATCAAAGATTTACTGCGTGCTGTGGGCGATCACACGAGTAACACAACTCTTACAAGTAAGCAAAAAGAACAACCTGTGAGAGCAAAAGAGATGATGCATGATTTTCGCATGTATTCGACGGCAGCATTTTCGTTTTTGTTTTAGACTTTATACAACACAACAACAAGGCGAGCAATCCGTGAGTGTTTAAGTGTGTAACTCGCTTGATACTCGCCTGGGGCTACTGTAATGCTCGCTGGAACACGTATAGCCGACAGCTTTACCAAGATTGTTCAGTTATTACTCGTGTGAAAAAAAGCTTTCCCGTTCTGACTCAATGTGCTTGCGATCATTTCGTATGTGTCAAACCAAAACGGCGAGCACAAAATAGCCAAGTAAATGCGCGAGTGTACTTGAAAATAAAGTGCTCGTTGCAGGTCAATGATCAGCATCAATAGCCGAGTAGATATAGCCAGGTCCGTATGAACGATCTCAGAGATGGTAAAAGATAGAGGTTTGGCTTCTTATACTTGCAGGCAGATCAAGTTTATTTTCCATTTTTGGCACGCCACCTCCTGCCCACGTATTTTGAAAAAAAATTATATCTCCCACAGTTTTGTGGATAGATGGTTCTTACATATATAGTAATCAACATTATTTATCGACCTGTCGAAGGAATGAAAAAGATCGGACAAACGATAGTTAAGTTAGGAAAAAAAACTATTATGCTGGGAAGCACAGGCGGCAACAGCGATGGGCAGCACTTCACACAGTTTATGGCTTCTTTGCCACTTTGTGTGGCTTCCAACTTAAATTGATCAGATATATACAAACTTAAGAGGCACACTATATATTATAGTCAGGCTTTACCGAATTTCAGATTGGAAAACAACGAACTTAGTCGGATTTAAAGTTTGTTTGAATGTTATTTGGCTGTTTTTAAAGCAGAATTAATGATTTTCATACCCTTTACTCGTAGAGTAAAAATGTTATACTGAGTTCATCTATGCAATTTTGAACGTTGACTGCTACTGTCTACATTTAGATCAAGTTAGTCAAAAATGTTTTTGCATAGCCCTTTTGAAATATTTTAGCATTTACATTCCCTTCTGATTGATTCACAAATCTTTCATTATATTTCACTAACGAACACTAGTAACACAATGTGTGCTTAGAGCTATTTAAATTATATAAGAAAAATCGGCAGAGAGCAGATTTAATATACCTACTTTACGGCGAACCCTACTACATTTTCAAAGTATGTTTCACCTGAACACTGTCTCGTGGAAAATGATAATGGAAAATAACTTTATCAAACAAATCTCATTTCTTTACTTAAAAATCTTGGGTAAATTTTAGCCACACTTAAAGCCATCTCAACTTTTTTTTTTTTGTTGGTCATCTGTGTGAAGAACCCACAAAAGTTGTTTTTCCTGTGTGGACTTTTCATCATTAGAGAAATATTAAATTTCTTTGGCTTGGCCTTTAATTGCTGTGAATGTGAAGACTTAAAAGTTGTTGCCTTTTATGCGGTTGCCGTCAAAGCGAAACTCAATTAAGCTGCAGTCCTTCCACCGCCTCGTGCCGCTGCTGCTCAAACACTCCCCGATTTTAAACTGCTGATACGGCACACAAGGACATCAATGAGGAGGATGCTTTGTCATGGTTGCCAGTGAACGACAAAATGCCTTTTCAAAGGCAATTTTTAATTGAAATTATCTGGATGCTACCTTTTCTTGTGCAGTTTTAATTTTACGTTTTTCTGCTCTGTTGCCTTGCATTTGATTTTGATTTCGATAGATAAGTACTATGTGAGCTTCCTCACGAGACACGCAGACAACTTGTTTACATCCTTGTGCGCTAATAGCAGCTTAAAGTCGGCCAACGATATGCCATAAATCCAAGTTAATAACGCCAAGCGAAACTTCCCCTTTTTCTTGTGGGGATGCTAGCCCAATGTTGCTGAGACTGGCAAGAAATTTCAAATTCAAAGACATTTAAGTAGATTAAGCGACTTTCATGTTGTGTCCTCAGTCTTTTGGGGCTATCAACCCAAATGAACGTCGACAGTAAAACAATTCACGAGGCACGCCCGGTGCAAAGGACTTGAGCACGACGACAGGATGAATGAAAAGCCCGCAATATGCCTTGCCTTCACTTGCCACTAGAAAACGATTCTCGAAATATGCAAATATAGAGCTCGTGCAAGGGGCGTGGCTGCAGGGGCGTTGCAGCAGCAAACAATGAAAGTAAATGCCAAAACATTTTATTGATTATCAGGCAAAACGGAAGCTGAGCCAACATTGAACAGTGGGACCGAAGAGATAAGAGAATGACAAAAATTTAATAAGCGTACAGGCAATGAAAGAGAGGTTTAGAATTAAATTTTATTTATGGATCTTTTGCCAGCAAAGTTTCCACAAAAAATAAATATAAATTATAATTAATATAAAATATAAGCTATGGAGACACTTCTTTCTAGAATAAGCGTTCCGAGAATTGAGCAGAAGACAGTTCTTCAATGTCGGGCAATTAAAGTAGGCAACGAAAAATTCGATTTCTTTAGAGCATCGCTGCCCAGCCGTATGCTCTTTGGGTACGTTTTGTTTTTGTAAATGCACCGAAGATAGGAAATCAATGACATGAAAACGATTTCGTGTGTATGCGTCGCGTAGAGCAAAAACCGGTTTTGTTCTCTTCTTTGATTGGTGTTTGCGCGCGCAATCAAACTGACCAACAACAATTTCATGTGATTTCATTGTTGCTCTATCGGTAGAAATCGGTAAACGGGACTCGGTTCTCAAAAATATTTAGACTTGAATCCGCGATTCATACACGAAAACATTGTAACAATTCCAATGTCCAATAGTGTACAAAATAACTTATTGAGGATATTCTCTGGTCCTCGTAAAACGGTAAATTTACCACACACTAGCTGCTGAACGACCCTATGTGATTTTTCGTAGTAATTGTTGTAGTTAACCAGCAGTTTTAGACAGGATAAGTATTTTGCTGTTAATGTTTTCGAGGAATTTCATCCGCCTCAGTGGTGCAGAGTGCTGTATGCATATCTAATCAACAGGCGGTCGTGTATTCGTCACCAGGAGCTGACAAACTATTATTAATTTTTCCAGTTTTTGTGTAGAAACTTTTAACTAGGTAAAGCCTTGTTTTTATATCATTCGAACCGACAAATAAACAAATATTTTTAGTAAATACTTTTAATAATTTCACAACACTTCAAAGGTTTACATGGTAAATATTTATGACTCAGGATGTTGGATGTTAAATGTTAGATGTGCTCTTTGTGATTAGCCTATTAAATTAAAATTATAAAAATGTTATAACAGATAAATAAAAGACAGTTAGAAAGTCGGTCAAGTCCGACTGTCATATACTCTGACAGTTGGAATTACAGACTTGGCTATATCGACTCGGCAGTTGATGCTGATAAAGAATATATATAGTTTATAGGTTGCACAAACTTAAAATACTATGTGTACCTTTGTTACAGAGTATAAAAATCTTGAAATTTTTGTTTCCAAAAAAAATCCACTCTATTCCACTGTATAGTGAAGCTGGGCTGCTACTTCAGTTGCCATTAGTCGGCGCCGGCGAGTATGCTACACTTTTTTCCTGTTGTCTGACAATGAGTGCGAGAGTATGGGTAAGAGCATTGAGCATTTTAATAACCGCAGTGGAGAGCCACAGAGAAGTTGGGTTGAATGCCATAAATTATGCCACCCACCTTCGCTTGGGCCCGCCCGTTGTGCGATTTGTAATACACAACTCTCAAACTCCGGATTGCGCTTTTTGGCACGAGGCGTGGTCCAATGGACCGTCCGCCCCCTTGATTTTTGATACGTTTGATATATGAGCGAAATTTAAACTTTGCGCAAGAACCGAGCGCTGCCATCAGTTTTTATTGTCAGCAGTGGCCAATGCGGCGTCATAATGCAATTGTATAATTTTCTTAAAAGCTCAGCGACATTGGACAATGTCTCGAGTGCACTTGCCGACCCATTGAAAGATCACAAAAGGCATTACAGAAATTAAAAATACCCCCCACAAATGGGCAATGAACCCCGAAAGGACACGCACAGAGAAAAACACATTTGGTCAAACAATCAGACAAATGGTGTGAACAGGACATTTTAGCTAATTGAAACGAGTTCGCCATGCAAATAGAAACTAAGCAAATTGTTGTAAGTGGAAATAAAAGTGCAAATCCTTAACAGCGTGAGGCAGTCACGTTTCAGCCGAAGGCTTAACAGTAAGCTTTCCTTCTATTTTCTCTTGCCAGGAGCGGCGGCCACCTGTGGCGCACACCAGGCTCACGTCTCAGGTGCGAAATGAAGATTTATAAAATGGCAAATTGATTTAACGTGCTCGAGTTTTTTAATTCAATTGTGGGGCCAACTTAATCAAATTTTTATACGTCCGCTGGGTATACTTCTTGGCTGAGTGTGTGCGTTTGTGGTTCAATTTCACCCCTGAGACTGCTGTAATTGAGGGTTAAGCCAGCGTATGCTCATCAACAGGTAATTTCTGTGCAGATTTTGATGACAACTTGTGGCTTGTTAGTCCAACTAAATAATTCATGATTCATGTAGTAAGTATATGTATATACCATTTCCTCCCCCAATTTTATTTTGCTTCCGAAATTTGAATACTTGTGTCACGTTTTTCCAATCGCGTTGCGCATTTTTGATTATTTTATTTCTTTTCCTTTTTTTTTTGGTAATATAATACATTTTGAATTTCCTCAGTTTTTCTGCCGCAAACACAAGGCGAAAAAAAAAAATTCAATTAAATGTAATCGCATCTACTTTCTTATTCTTATACCCATGACTGATTGTTGCGAGGGGGAAAACAAAAAGAAAACTTGAAATTAAAATTGAATAAATAGCTAAATAAACACGCTCTTTGAAAATACATGCTAATTTTCCAGCTTTTTCTCGGTCTCTTGTTTCAATTGACACTTCAATGTGCGATTTTCCGTTTTCTTTTCGTTTTTGTTTTTCTATTTTTATCCCATTTACGATGGCCAGGCACGTGCCATGGCAAATCCTTTTAATGTGTCGCCAAAGTTGGGAATGCAATATAAAATTTTGTTTAGTTAAAACAAATTGCTACTCGGGATTTTAGGTATTACATACGCATAAGTCTTATGTGTACCCAGTTTATAATAAACAAAAAAAATTCTTCAGTTTTATTGTAAGGTAAGAAGAACTGAAAACTTAGATGTGCCTAACATTTGTATGGACATTTCTGTGATTTTAAATTTTAAACTTAATTCATAAAGATTACCAAAAAGATAACTTAAAGAACATTTCATAAGGTTTCTTAATGATTGATATCGAATTTACCATTAATATCGTAAAATTTTTTCATTCTGTCCCTTAGAACCGGCTTAGGTCAGGATTATAAATCTCTTAAACCTTTCATTGCACATAAATGAACTGTCCAACCTAAATCGGATCAGAGAAAGATCATAATGTTTTTCAACAATTTCCATTTCAATATTATAACAAGGTCTAGTATATTGAAGGATTGGTGGTGATTCTAGATTTTTCGTGTGCTGAACACGAATCTGTTTTCAGAAATGGTAATTTGAGCTTAAAGTTGCAAATAAAGCCTATTTTGACCCTTTTTAGACGCGTTTTGTGTGGAACCTATACTTTTGTTTTGACTCTCTTTGATATTATCAGGAAGTACTACTCCTAAACTTTAAAATGAAATATCCCAAACAATTCTACGATTTTTGTCAATAAAAACAGATTTGCGTTTAGCACACAAAAATCCTCTAGAATCAACAACACTTCAATATTCTGGAAAAAGTCTAATTTTGTTGCCTTGTGTTATTTAAAAGTATTTTATTGGTGCTTTATTTGGAATTAAAAATACGAAGTGAATTCCCCCGATTTTGTTTTACGACTTCGAGAGGTTTGAAGTGCTGCAAAATCCTGGAGGAGAAAGTTGTTCACCAGTCAACAATTTGTTAACAATCAAATTGATCTGACATTAAAGGTGACCACTCCATAAATTGATTGTCATACTAATCAAATATTGAAAATCAAATATGATTTCCGACAAATATAGCGGCGAACATATTTTAACGATCCAATAATTTATAAAGCAAGGCGTTAACTCAATTCTTTTGATACCTCCTTTCGATGCTTTTAAAAACCGGTCAGCTCAACGAATCTGTACACAGAGGGAATAAACCGTGAACATTTTACTCAAGATGAGCACAAAAGTTACCAAAACGAGAAGGCCAAGCTAACTTCGTCTGTGCCGAAGTTTTTATACCCTTGAAAATGCTGTTTTTGAAATGTCAGATTTTAAGAACGCTTACATAAAAATCTAAAAAATTTTTAACTAAAGCCCATTTTCCGACAAATAAACATCTGATTTCGATCAAATTTCGCGAATCTTTTTGAAAACATATTAAATTAACAATCGCGGAGTTTAAGAAAGATAAAATTTAAAACAGAAAAGTTTTTTCTCACTAAGACTCATTTTCCGACCGACCGGTCCTATGGCAACCATAAGATATAGTCACCCAATGTCGATCAACTTTTTCAAATTAGTTTGAAAGCGTTTAATATCCGATAATCACCGACTTTAAGAACGATTTACTTGAAATCAAAAAAGTTTTTTTTCTCTAAGACCACTTTTCCGACTTATCGATCTTATGGCAGCTATATGTTATAGTCATCCGATTTTGACCAAAATTTGCAAATCTGTTTGAAAGCATATAATATTAATTATGGCCGAGTTTTATGACGCTAGCATTGAAAACAAAAAAGTTTTCTGAACTAAGACCCATTTTTTGACCGATGGTTCCTATGGCAGCTATAAGATACAGTCATCCAATCCGGTCGATTCCGAAATATTAGCAGACTCTATTAGACTATTAGACTCTGTGCAAAATTTCAGCTCGATAGCTTTAAAACTGAGAGACTAGTTTGCGTAGAAACATACGGACAGACAGACGGACAGACAGACGGACGGACAAAGCTCAATCGACTCAGCTCGTCGCACTGATCAAGAATATATATAGTTTATGAGGTCGGAAATGAATATTTCTTTGCGTTGCAAACTTCTGGGCAAAATTATAATACCCTTTGCAAGGGTATAAACAGAGCATGAACCGATTCTCATATGTAATACAATGTTCTCACTTTAAGAACAATTTTTTGAGATCGCAAAAACTCTAGTCAAGTTGATATTGTTAACATTTTATACTCGACTGGGTAAAAAGTTTGATTGATTTAGGATCAATCAAGAGACATCGCTGTACAAACAAACAAACTTCAACGAACCGCCCCACCCTGAATCGTTTCATTTAAGTTTTTCAGAAAAACAGAAAAACTTGTTCGTGCTTGACTGGGAATTGAATCCACTACCTTCTGCACTTATCGTATGGAATGACGCGCCAGCACATTCAGCCGTTGCACACTCTTGCAGATTCACATCTAGAGGGCTACTTATGCTTGGCTGAGCTGACAAGAAGTTGAGTTGAAAAAAAAACTAGAGAGAGATTAAAAAGAGAGCCTACTCACTCTCTCTCTCTCTGCCGAAAAACGTTTTTGGTGCTGTATAAAGCAAATATTATCAGATTGATAACAACTTTACTCATTCCAGGAATATTTGGAACATTTGTTTTTAAGAATTTTTACATCTTGTTCTTTTTTTAATGTGAAGGCAACTTAAATTCTGAACAGTAATTTTTTGCAAAGCTTCTTTAGGGTTTTCCGGGTTCCAGAATAAATAATCCATAAAATATTCAGTAAATCGCGGATTGTACATAATTTACTTCTGACCCTTAGGCTCTAAAAAAAGGGCCTTACCGGCCGATGTAACGTTCCTTATTCAAAACACTTGAAAAATTTATGTATAATAAAGCTGCCTTTACACTTATCATATATCTCTAAATATGTCTCCAAATAGTTGTCAAATTTCAAAGAGAAACTCTTATTAAATTGAACATTGCCAATTACATTAAAGAAGGCTAAATTTTCTAAATATTCAGGTGTGTTCCCCAAATATCTAGAGATTTTCGTACAAACGATTTGATTTGGAACTAAGCTAGGAGGACTTTGTATGTGAAATGATAAGAATAAGGTCGGCTACTAGATTATAGGTTGGTAAAACCGTATGCATTAAATCTACTTGGTCTTGAGCAGTCGGTTTCAAATCGCTGAACTTTTATCATCTAACCTAGTAGCCGGGCATCTTTGTGGCACTTCACATATAAAGACAAGCAGTTTTAATTCGAAATGTGAGCGTTTATACCAAAATTTCTAGAGATTTCTGAAACACATCCAATTTAGAGTTATTTGCTTTGCTATTAGACTATTGTCAGAGAGTCTCTTTAAAGATATATAACAAGTGTAAAGGCAACTTAAGGAATTTGCAAAGCTCATGGGTTATTTAAATATTTATAAATATTTGAATTAAAATTTGTTGGGATTCCGATAGCGACAAATGATTTTATTTTTAAGTTGGTAACACTGTGACTGACAAATGTGCAAAGTTACACGTCAAAGTATTCTATATATAGTATTTGGGATACGCGTTTGTAAACAGCTAAAAGTAAATTTTTCGTTTTTTATAACGTCTAACTATTCAAAATGTTGCAAAAGGCCTTCGGTGAGCAAGACCTATCAAAAACAACAGTGTATTAGTGGAACCAAATGATCAAAGAGAGTCGAGAAAGCGTTCAAGAAGAGGCACGGCCAGGACGACCATCCACATCAACTGATGAACTACACGTCAACAAAATCAAAGTATTGGTGCTCCAAAATCGTCTATTGCAAGTATAAAACCTTACTGAGCTTGTTGGAATTTCGGAAGGATCAGTGAAAACCATTTTGAGTGATCATTTGGGCCTCAGAAAAGTGAAATCTCGATTGGTGCCAAAATCGATAAATTTCATGGAAAACGGAAACAGTAATTCGTGATCATTTCGCCAATAACTCGACCCTTATCGTTCCGCAACCACCATATTCGCCTGACAACACAATCCCAGAAAGCATTTTATAAAATTTCTGATCACACTCGAGTCTTTTTCGAGTCCTCAGTCTGATTAAAATAGTCATAAATGTGCTCGTTTTCTCATCATAAATGATACTTTTGTCGGGAGAAAATAGTACCCTAGCCGCGACTCTTCATGAAGAGTCGATTTTAACCCGTTTTTCTGATCAGTTTCGACGCATTTTGGAGTCATTTGCGAGTCTTTTTCAAGTCGTTTTTTAATGAATCACATTTTGAGCAAATGCATGAGTCATTTTCGAGTCTTCCTTAAATCGCACATAAAACTAATATCTTTTTAATCATCAAATGGGCTCGAAAAAGACTCACCAAAGTGAGGAATCACCTAATGATCTTCCAAATGCTAAGTGGGATGTGACTTCTGGCTATTCGCTAAACTCACGAGACCGCTCCGTGGACACTGTTTTGAATCGATAGAAAAGATAAAAACCGCAACAAAGAAGGAATTGAAGCAAAGAATTAAAGGAAAAGAACTTTGCAGTATGTTTTGAAAATTGGACTTCTTTGAGGAGGATAAAATGAATTTAAAAGAATAAATAAAAAATTTTTGATTTATAAGTAAATTCCCTTTATTTTTTGTCCTCAGTAGTATGAGCCGACGAAGTTGATCCCTTTAGCAAGTAATCAACAAGGTATCGCAAGCACCCTTCTTTCATGAAGCCAATAAACAAAATTTCGAAGATATAGCTCGGAATTTTACCTGGTCTTATATTCATCTTTTGAGGCGATTCACTATTCGGACCAGTTTTTTAACTCTTTACTCAATCCTCAACGCCACTCTTATCCCAACAAGTGGTTTTCCTTTCTCGTCGAATCACTTTTCGTTCCGAAAGTCCTTGCAAAAACTGATATAGATAAATTTGAACATCATTTGTAATGATATTGTAATGTCACATGGGGTGTTAAATCTGAACAATTTTGGGCGACCGAATTCAAAGGTCTTTTTTATTTTCTAGCTGAGATTATTGTAATTTTGTACCAACTTTTGTAACGAATAGGAAAAAAGTCTATGATCATAAATGTACATTTGAATAGATATGTATAGGGCACTCCAGAGATGACCCTTATGATATTAATTAACCCAAAAAATAACTTTAAAAATCTAATATCACCTCTACAAATTATAAGTGTGGAGTCCTGGCTATATTGAAATAAGAATTTCTAAAAAACTTTTGCACACTCCTTTATTTTACTGAAAAGAGTTGAACAAATGTTAATCCTATCTGTTCCACTTCTCTATTTTCCCCTGCAAAAAGGTTTCACACGAAATCAAATTACGTACGTTGAAAACTTTTCAATTAGAATCAGATTCAATTAATTATACCGTTATCGCGGTAAATGAAGACCTCTATAGCTAGCTGCATTTTGCCATCTATTATGAGTTTGTCTAACCAGCTTAAAAGCGAAAAAACGTTTTCAATTTAGCAAACGGCAAGGACGGCAAAGAAATTCAATTAACCTCGAGTGGATGCCACAGCATTGTGAGGCATAAAACAAAGCGATGGCTGTGGCTTCGATGCGGTGGCATTCACACCTCATCAACATCATCTTCATCATCCCTTGTGCCACCACGCTTGTTTGCCTTCACACACACACCCAGTTTAACCTCCCCCAGAGAACTGCGTACAGGTTAGCCTTTGGGCTATCTCGATGGCTATATTAAAACCCACTGCAGTCAATAAAAAGTCTTCTGAACTTGGTCTGATTAAGAGCTGAGCAAACAAATCATGGTCTAGGCCCGTCGACTGTTTGCTTATCCAGTGTCTATACATTACTCTCGAATGTTTTTTAAACTGTTTGCCCAAGTGCCCCGCCCCCCCAGAGAGGACTCGTGTAATTAACATTTCAATTTTGTTCATCAGGCAAATGTATCTCTTGTGCTTCAATGGGTTCGCCTACAGTGCTCTGGCAATAAATAAAATTGTATTCCCGGGCAATTGTTGACATATGCAAATTTTAAACGCGTGCCCAACAAAAGTTTCTTGATTGCTTTTACAGCATCAGATTTTTTTCGGGAGGAATGGAAGCAAAGTAGGCCTGGTTCATTGGTAGTTTGAGCAATCACTTCAAGTTTATGGTCTGACTTGTTTGCTTGTTCTTTACAACTTAACAGTGCTAGATAAGTGGCCGAAAGAATGAGATATACATTCAGATAATCAATTTGAATAGGTTAACAAATAAAAAATATTTTTTCAATTGTCAAACGTTGGTTTTTAACTCTGGCTTTAATTTGAATTGAAATTCAAAGAAATCCGCAAAAATAAAAAAATAATAGAGAGACTTTTTCAGTGAGTCAAGTTTGGGAATCTCGTTTATTGTCTTCTGTTCAGTGTTGTAAATTGGGTGTAGTATCCAAGAAGGGATTACTAGTAGCAGTAGCCATGCCTTGCACCAGTTTTTATAGTGTTCTTTTTTTGACCGATTAACTGAGCAATTTGAACGAGTTGTCTCAAGATGTGTCTGTCGGACAACAAGGACATGGCGAAATGCAGTGGCACTCACACCGATTTCTTTATAAAGGGTAAAGCAGTTACCTGTAAACATTATACAAAACTGTTAAATTAGGCATTGCTTTCGTTAAAACAATTATCGCATTTGACTGGGATAAAGTGCTCTTATGCCCAGACAATGAACGGGGTGTTCATATGTGTAGTCAACCTTACAAAAATCCATAAATTGTGGTTCGAACTGCTAACCCATTCGGCATTTTTTACAGGTTTAACCCCCTTGCAACTATTTCCACACAGCATGAAATTGCTTAGGGGTAAGAAATTTGGGAGGAATGAAAGGTCATCGGTCAATCAAAAATCTATTTTGAGAATTGAACTATTGTACTAAATGTACTATTATGAAAGGATATACAAATTGAATGAATGCTGGCTTAAAAAAGACTAAGCTAAGAAAAAACCAGAGACTACCAGGAAGGAGATGTTCCAACATTACATTCTTAGTAATAACATTCTTAGTATTAGTTAAAAGACCTCGAGTCGGCTAAAAACCCCATCAGAAAATACATAGGTCGCTATCCATAATAACAACATAAAAGAAAAGTCTTCTCGGCTCTGCCATTCATCTTGACCTCAGTGTGTCCAAGATTGGTGACGTAATCAATTAACAGGCAAGTGATCACGTGGAGAGACTAAGAAATCACCCCAACACACTACATAAAGAAAACAAAATTGGCTGCACGGCGCGTGTAGAAACGTCAAAGCTAAACGAAACGTGTTGCGCCCTGCTAAATTGCACACGCAAAATGTAGAATTCAGAAAGCTACACGGGATGTGCAGAAATCCTACACGTAACGTGGAGGATTTCAATATCTAAACGCCTCGTGTTGAAAATCTAAATGCTGCGTGGGCAAATGCAATATCTTCTGCCCTGAGATGATGCGCATAGCGAAATAATTGAGCTTTTAAGATAGCAGCAGCAGCAGCATATAGCAGCAGCATATAAACAAAAATAAATAAATAAAAAGTTTTTTTGTGTAAGTGAAAATGTGTGATTTCTAAACGTTTTGACCGGGATTTTCAACCCATAGCGTTTGTGTAGCTTTTCTGCACGGCGCGTTTAGATATTGAAATCCTACGCGTTTCGTGTAGCTTTTGAACACGTCTCGTGTAGCTTTCTCATTTCAACACGTGGCGCTTAGCTTTTCTGCACGGCGCGTTTAGATATTGAAATCCCACACGTTTCGTGTAGCTTTTTAACATGGCGCGTTTAGCTTTCTCATTTCAACACGTGGCGTGCAGAAAAGCTACCCAAACATGGGTTGAAAATCCCGGTCAAAACGTGTAGAAGTCACACATTTTCGTGTAGCTTTTGCATATTTTTTTCTCTGTGTAGAGTTATGTGCTGTCCTCACTACAACTGAATTTTGCATTTTTGCATTTTGGCATACTATTTAATATGGCCACTTGAGGTGGCAGAGTTTCAGTGTGGAAGCCTGCTAAGACGATGCCGCGAAAAATCTTTCCCCATGTAACTTCCAAACAGACAAATGGCTCCATCAATGCACTGAACATATTTTATATCATAGCAAATCAACATACACATTATCAGACCCTTAACACTTAATTTCAAACTTACATAAAAAGATAAGTTATGCGGATATGTCCACAAAATCTAAATTAGTAAGGTGACAGAAATTTTAAGCTGCCTTTACACTTGTCATATATCTCTAAATAGTAGGTTGTCAAACTTCTCTAAAGAGAAACTCTTATCAGAACCTGTTCTATTTCATCAAAGAAGTCTAAATTTTCTAAATATTTAGAGATATTTGATTTGCTATTACACTATCGTCAGAGAGTCTCTTTAGAGATATATGATAAGGGTAAAGGCAGCTTTAGAAAAAACAAATATCATTGATTTTAAAAAAAAAACGGAAATTTTCTTAAAATACCTGGGATGCAAACAGCTCGGAAGAAAGGACTTGTTCGGTCCAGTGGTTTACTCAGTTTTTGGAGCTACCTGTACCGCGGTTTCAGTGTTCAGTGGTTCCCACTCAATTTATTAAATATTTTATAAAGGCCTGTTTTCATTTTCGAATTCCAAAACATTCCCATGTGTTATTTATAAATCGCTTTCGATCCAAAAACGACACAATTCCCATACGATTTGCGTCGTTTTTGGGTCGAAAGCGATTAGTAGAACACGTAGGATTATGATTTCTAAAGTGTAAAAGTGGTTTATCGCACTGGAAAAATCTAATTCCTAGAAATCATTACAAAAGCTTTAAAATCATTATACAAATGGCAGGGTCTTGGTATAAAAGAATATCACCTCGAAAAGCGTGCATTATTCGACTGGATTGTCATGAATCGAACGAAAGGAATATGTTCCGTGCTCCTTACAAACGCTAAACATCGTACAGAAAAATAATCTCCTGGCTAAGGTTGGATTAAAGTGATTTTTGAGAATATCGTCCGGTAGAGGGAATGGGATAATCACACAAATCCATTGGCAAGCTCCAAAGAACAAATGCCGTCTGATGACAGATATATTAAGATGTTGGTGGGCAGTTACAGAAGATTTACGGGATCGCATGTTTTGGTTGACAAATCTTTCTTAAAGACTAAAAACTCGCTAAGGATAAACTCAAAACTTAATTTAGCCGAAAATCAGATAAATCGTTTCTAAGCGAGTCAATTAAAGTTTCCAAAATTATATGACCCATTGGGTGAAGGTGTGCTCTTTACGTCTTAAGACTCGTCCGTTTTTCTTTTTGGGTTTCGTTTGAGCAATCTAGACGATGAAAAGGGGAAAAAAAAAGTTCTCAGAAAAAATATATTTTCATATCCCACTGTTACAAAAATGCACAAAAAATAAACCAAGAATTGAGAACTCAGAAGCAACGGGACGTTAAAGATAAGAAATGATTTTGCTTGAGAATGTAGATGACTATGTGAAAATTAAGTGCAAATTTAATTGATTGAACTGGAAATAAAAACGTATATTCGCCACAATGTTTTTGTTTTAAATTATTGTGCTGATATATTTAGTTAATTTTGCATCAAAAGTGGACATAAAACTATTTGACTAAAAAAGTTGTGAAGCTTCGGCTTGTTTTGATTTGTGCTTAACCCGATTTTAAGGTCTTTTCAATGTCTTTTCAAAATGTATAAGTTTGTTTTGCACAGATTTTGATAGACTGTAAGTCTAATTACAAGTTGGTGTTCGATGTGTGGTCTGAAATTTCGCCTCAAATGGTTCTGACGCTGTGATACACACAAAATTGGAATTCACCGATACTTCTTCGTTAAAACTAAATAATTTTTCTTTCATAAAACTTATCTAAGCAATTTAGAAATGATAAATCCTTTTTTAAACTAACAAACGGTGCATGTCCGACCCCCTCCCTCTTTAACAATTTTTTCTTATTTCGACCTCATAAGTACAATAACATCATAAAATAATTTTCATTTTCTAGATTGTTCTTAGCGACACACTGTGCGCTGGTTCGGCTTATCAGCTGGAATTAAAGGTACAGTTATGGTTTCGATTCAGAACCGGTTTGCATCCCTATTAAATACTCTGAAGTTTGATGTGCTACACAAAAACTAGTACGACGCTTTTTGGGGCTCCACTAAGCTAGACAATTTTGAATTTACAGCGCAATCTGAAAAAATTCTAGCGGTCAGGTTCAAAAGTTCGAAGAGAAATTTTTCACTGATCTAGTCTTCAAAGACTCTAAAATTCATTCACGAAATGGCAACTAATGGACTGCAGTCGATAGCAAAGAGAAGAATTTGGAACTGCTGAATAAACAATTTCGGTGCCTGGTTTCTTATATTTATGAGAAAACATAACTTTCCGGATAATTAAAATAAAATAATAACCACCTTTTTTTTAATTCACGAATTATGGAATTTCCTTTATTTTATATTAAAATCACATTTGTTTTCCAATTGAATTTAAATTAGATATACATTCCGCTAGTCGGAGCTAATAAATCGATATGAATTGATATGATGTTGCTATGATATTCTTTAGGTTCAATTACAACTGCTATTCAAATCCAATTTAAAGAATACGCTGATATCGGCGATAGCAGGCCAACTCCACACTCCAAGCACCGGGTAGCTGTAGATGCTGCTGAATCCCAGTTCCGCTCAGTTTGCCTCGTCGCCAACTCCGACGGCAAAATTGCCACAGTGCACGCCCGTTGAAGGGCATGGCGAATGAGGTTTGCTTATGATGATGATGTTGCCTGATGTCGTCTGCTCCCTTGGCTGGGTTGGTGGTTTGTGTGTGGCGCCACTTGCTGAATCAGTGCTTTTATAGCTGCCGCCAGCTAAGGATGAGTCTGACTGGGGCAGAGCTTTCTCACCTTCTCCGCCCCCACAAAGTAAAGAGAAAAACTTTCGTGTTGAGTTTCATTTGGCGAGTGTTGAGTTTCCCCCCCATGAAAAGCGGCTACAATTGTAGCTGCCTAATTGGGTGTATGTATATATGGGAATATGTGCAGTTTAGGTAAACAGCTGTCTATATACCTACTCGTGTGTATGTGTGTGTGCGTATGACCTTATGCACACAAGGACATCGTAAAGGAGGAGCCAGGATTTAACATTGCAATGGCTGCCAAATAATTTGCTGAGCTTGGCGGAAAATTCATAAAAATTAAATGAAATTTGAATTTAAATAAAATCCAACCTGAAGCACTCACAGCGCCGGCTTCTAAGCCTTTCCCTGTGCCTGTGAGTAAGTGATTAAAACCATTAACGAAATTATCAGGGATTATAAAGATTTGTTCACATTTTGGGATGCGCAGCCACGTCACCAGCCGCCGCCGCCGCGGGTGTTCATGGCTGAAAGACAATGCAATTTAGCGTAATCCAGGGGCTTCAATTAATGGAGTGTCGACGTGGTTCCTGAAAAAGGGTTGCTTTCCTTGGCACAGCCAGATGAGTTACCGCCCTCGCATAGAGCTGGGTTGAAGGTGGAAAGTTTGACATTTTAGGTGTGAGTGGGTTCGTTTTGAGTATTGCATTCCCATTTGATTTGACGTCAATGGAACAACACTACTCGTACTGACGTCAGGGGACAACAGTTTTTATGAGTTTCTCGTGAAATATTTGTGGTCGTCGCCATCCCTCCAAGCTGTCCGAGCTGTCCAGCTTTTAGTGTGAAAAATGAGCATAAATGACCAAACTAGGTTAAAGGTTAGGGAAATCGAATCAAGTTCTGAGCTAAATGAAACGTTATAATTTATCAACATTAGTTTTGAAAAGCATTTCACTGGCAACTATAATAAATGCATTAGTTTGTCGAGGAAGTATACCAGAGAGTACTTAAGACAGACGAATGAAAAGTAAGAAGTATAGAAAATTGATAACATTTTCAGACATCAGCAGCCTGTCATATTTTTAGGTTTCAGTTTTTTCCATACATGAGTAAACACCTGACAGAAGCTGTGTCAGTTGACTCTAGCCATTTGTGTTCAGAGAAATCTGTCCTAATTACCATATAATTATCCTAATTAATCCTAATTATATATACAGTGTGAACCAGGGAATCAAACCGGAACCGTATACCGAAAAGAACCGATTAAAACTCAGAACCGGAACCGATATTTGTAATTTTTAGTATACCGGAATTCGTGAATCGATATATTTGGAACCGAAAAGACCGAAAAGAACCTGAACAGTGTACCGGTACAGTTTCGGTTCTGAGCAATTTTTTTTTTTTAAATTCCGTAGTTGCCGCACGGAATTTTGTCATCGCTATATTCAGAGCTGCTACCTGCGCCAGAGAGTGTCATCTCTATATTCAGAGCTGCTGACTGCGCGTGAGAGAGAGACAAAAGATATTGTTTTTGTCTATGCATATAGGTTTCTGTGAGAAAGACTGAAACAAAAACAGCAACAAAAATATGTATATATTTGGCGCTCTTTCACTTAAGTTGCGTTTTTGCATGTTGGCTTTCTGCTAATTCTTTGGATTCTGTCAATTTTTATGCAAAACGAAAGAGCTCAGTGTACAGTCGCCTACGGTTAATCGTTGTAAAATTTTTATTCGTGTTTGTGCTGCGAAACTGCAAAGAGTAATTAATTAATTAAGAGTTGTAAGTCAATCTAAATGATCGGTTAAAACGCCAAGGCCAAAAACAAATGTGTATCGGAAGTATTTCGCCTTTGACATTGAAGAAAATGTAAGCAATTGCTTAATAAACGAATATGGACAAAAAATTAGGGTGAGTTTGATATTTACAAATTTACTTTCCGAAATATATACATATACATATGTAAGTACAATGTACAATGATACTCAGTCTAATGCACATACATATGTAAGCTTCGAGACTTTTCTCTCATGCATATACACACGTATGTAAGTGCTTAGAAATAACCTGTCTTTATGTATGTATGTAACCGAAAACTATGTTTGTGTGTACATTGTACATATGTCTATATACCAGTTGCAAGGGAACATAAATGACTTATATGTATGTATCTATGTTCTTTCCTTTTTTATAGGGCGATCATGGAACAAATTTAAAAAAGCACATTTCCCTATCTCACGCCAACTTGGTAAAAAGACTTGACAATCAAGTCGATCAGCAAAACACAAATCAAGCACTGGAGAAGAAAACTGCTGGTTCCAGGTCCAGGTGCATTGATGAATTGTTTAAGCGCAGCATTCGGGTGGAAATTACCAAACAGACTATTCGAGATGCGTGTGTTTCTCTGTGCACGGTTGATGGAAGGCCGTTTGCCCTGATGAACGACCTCGGATTTAATTTTGGCCGTAAAAATAACTATTTTGATCATTTTTGGGCACGTTTTTTGAGGAATCTGAACTTTTTTACCTTTATATCTCGATATAATCGCTAAGAATTATGTCTGAGCATTAAAGTAAACTTTCCCAACAGATATACGATTCTTTCTGAATTGCTATACAAATATTCGCATCTGCACCTATTGCAAACTTTTGGCACCAGCCAGGGCTTACCGAAACCGGAACCGTTAACCAAAATAAACCGTTTCAAATCACGTACAGAAATCAGAACCGATACGTTTTATTTTGAGAACCGAAAACCGTTTACCGTTATTATTGGAACCGATAGCACCGAATCGTTGGTACCGGTACAGTATCGGTTTTTTATACCTTTACAGAGCGCATCGTAGTTCTGGTCAGATACTCACATTATCAGCCATGCTCCCATTTTCGCTTTCGCAAAAATTTTACGATTTGGTCGCTAAATCGCAAAAGTAGTTGCTCCGAAATTCGCAAATCGCAAAATTTCGCCGATTTAAAACCGGCGACGTCTGAGTCCGTGAAATGAAAAGTAAATGGAAAATGTCGCTACAGTTAAGAGTTTCCTTCCTATGAATCCATTTTTTTAACATTTTTTGACTCTTTAAGATTGTATTTGTTGACTCTCTTATACAGTTTGGATTAAACTCTTGTGTTAAACAATTTTTTTCCTAACCCACCCAAATTCTTTCCAAACCTTTCGACAACAACAAGTTGCGATTTGGCTATGGTATATATCGATACATGACTATCGATAACCGATTAAATTGCTAGAGTTGCCCAAGTAGACAGCAGAACGTAAAAAGATACGAAACAATGCTTAAACTTCACATACAAGCTTGATGATTTTTAGTTTTGGGTTAATTATGGTTTTAAATTATTTAAGTAAATACCACACAGAACTACAAGCAAGTTTTTGAATTGTAAAAATATGAGCGGCATGGTTGCAAAATGGTGACTACGATCGTTGGCAACTCTGTCAGCTGTTTTTAAAGAGTGTTTATTATTGAAACAAGCCAAACATGTAGGTATTTCGTCATAATTTAAATATGCCTGTCTAATTTTATTCATTTTGAATATTATTATTCCATTAATTGTAGGGGCAAGGTAAATGATGTCTGCGTCTTAGCTGAAGAATTTTACGGCGTCGTTTTTCCTCAAAGCAGGCAATGGCAAATAAAAAAGGCATTTTAATTTCACTTGGAATTATTGCAAAACAAACTTTACAAATCTGTAATGGCGCTCATCAGCTGTTTTTGTTATGTGGAATGACACAAACCGGTTTGGAAATGAAACATTCAGCTGCTTTTGTTATGTGGAATGACACAAACCGGTTTGGAAATGAAACATTATCGATATCAAAAACTGACGAAATACGGAGCACACTAAATTGAAATCGTACGCATTTGCTCAAATCGCAATTCGCAAAATTAAGTGAAAACCGGAGCATGGCTGTATATTGCAGGAAAATAAACTTGTTGATAAAAACACATCTATTGTGTCAAAAAATAAGCTAGTAGTGCAATACGACTTTTCTCGCACTTAGATTGAAGATACACTCTGCACCTTCAATTTTAGTCACATTACCTGTATTTGCTCTGTCTCCAGTCAAATAGTAAATAATATTAAGCACTTCAAGTCAGTCATGTACATTAACGTACGTAGACGTACGTATCAGATATATCAATTATATACAAAATATCAGACTGAAACGTAATGGCAGAAAATGTAGTGGATGAGGCGCTAGTACAGGAAGAAAATGTGGCTCAAGAGACAATGGCGACGACAGCGGCTGAGTTGCCTGAGCCACCGGAAACTGCCGCAGTGGGTAACGTGGAATTGGGAGAAACTGTCATTGATGAATTCTTGGTGGCCACAAGTGGTAGCCACATGTCAATGGAAGGCGAAGCAGAGTCTCAAAATACAGGAGTAAGTAGTCAGTCTACGGCTCTAACTTCTGATCTTGATGACCAGTTTGTGGAGGGCGAAGGAGGGGAGCAGCTTAACCCAGATGATCTTAAGGAAATAGAACGTGAGAAAAAGAGGGCGAAAAGAGAGCAAAAGAAACTGGCACGTAAAAAGGCGCTTGAGGTGCTCTCTGAAGAAGAAGCAGAAGAGCATGAAAATTTTAATTTAGATGTAGTCAAATCGAAGCTCTTAAGCGACGCCTACGAAGAGGCGTTAATAAAAAAAATGGAAAGAACCTCCTATGATTCAGAATCTTCCTTATCTGATAATCCTGTAAAAGAGCAGCGTTGTTCGGTGAAGTTTAAGGAAAACTTCTTATCTACTTTTGATCAACTGCCCAACCTATCGGATATCTCATCAGAGTTTAGTGACTCTTCTTCTGGATCCCCAGGACGTTCAGCACGCTCTACTCGACTTACAGGCGATCCCGAACTAGACGGGAAATTTGTCAATCCTTTAACAGGAGAGTCTGTATCATCATCTTCAGTAGAAGATTCCTCGGGAACAAAAGGTGCAGAAGAAGAAGAGCGGGAAAGCGTCAGCTCCCTATCGGACTTTCTATTACTCCCGGATGATAAACAGATCGTATTTATCAATGATGATTTAGAGTTGGACTTTTTGATGGAAGTTGTCGAACTATTTGAGGAAGACTCGGAAGCGGCGTTGAATGCACGAAAACATGAACTTTTCGTGTTAGAAATTGCCCTAGACTTTCTCCACAATTTGTTCGATAATGTGGTCAATGAAATTGAAAAGAAAAAGACGATAGAGAACAAGCTGGACAAGCTGAAAATGATAAATGAGCTGCAGGAATCGGTATGCACTTACACGCTGGAGAAGTCCTACAATAGTATACTCAATACTAAGGCCGTCGAGTATTTCCGTCGCATCCGACAGCATCGTGCCTTTGCTCCACTGCCGATTCATATAGAAGTGTTGGAATATCAGCGATATATAATAAACCTCAATGAGCTCGATCATTGGAAAAAGCGAGCAGCGATGGCCAAGAAAACGGCTAGTAGTCTGATGTGTAGCGTACACATGGATATGGTGTATGGACATAAAATAAACCAATCTACGTCTGACAATATCGAGAATCGTATACGTGAGGTACTGCTGCATAGAGACTCAGAGCTGCTTCGTCGTGCGGTGGAAGCGGATTTGCGAAATATGCGAAGTGTGCGCAACGAGATAAGCGACACTCGACAACGTTTGATTACGACCAAGCATACACTGGCGCGTTTGGGCGAGGTAGGTGTATCTGGTCAACATCAATAGAGTTTTGTTTATTAATTATGGTTTTATGCAGCGCTCTGCGAAATTAGAACAAATCACCGAGGATTTGACTATGGATAGGTTTTTAGCGGTCCAAAGAGACGTTATGATGATAAGCAAACAACTTGAAGGTAAGTTTAGATTCGTTTTAATAATAAATAAGTAGAACCGATTTTGAATGGAATGAAATGGATGTGTGCTAGGTTCTGGTTTGTAAAACTAACTAAATAAATCAATTTTAATTAATCCCCAACTTACGGAAAGGTTTCCCATATTAGGTTTTTGCTTCAATGGGACAGATAGTTTCGATTTTAGAAATCCACTTGAGTCCAAGGGGTAGTTGCCCTTGTTTATGAGTACGTAAGGTGAAAGATGCTAGATGATGTCACTGTTTAAATATTAGAAACAGTTTTTGGACAATTTTAAGTTGATCTATTCTAAGATAGGTTTAATAAATTTATAACGATCGTATGTAATAACAGCAAGAAGAGGCATAACTTAGGCTTGATTCGAATATGTACTGAAATAATCAGAAATCTGCTTTTTCTGTAGCTTTTGCTCTCTTGCGCTGAGGTTCGATAAAAGTTTTCGGTAGTTTTTCTATGATTAATTAATTAATTTCTATGATTTTCTGCTGATGCTCAACACCCATATAAGATTGACTGAAAATACTTGCCCAAGTTATTTAAAATTACGTCTTGCTTTGGCAGTCTGAGTTTTGTTACTTTTAGCTGTCGGTATATATCATTTCTTTCCATCCGCTGTCTTCCTCCTTTCGCGTTTCTATCCCCTGTGTTCCCTCTTTATTTCTTCTTTCTAAGCATAGAATTCTACATACGAGTCGGTCGAATTCTTAAAAACACAATCTCCTAATTCAAAATCGGTTTCAGGCTCATTTCCATCTTTTAATAATTAACTCCTTCTCCAAGAACGCACAAAGGAGTTAAGTAACTGGAATTTTCAATGCGACAAAAGTCTAGCCAAAATTTCATTCCTAAACGAAAAGACCGAGAGATTATCAGCCAGTTTGGTCACGGAAAAGGGAAAACTAAACAAGCTTCAAAAAAAGCGTGATGATCTCAGAAGTCGCCTATTCAATCTCAAACTGGAACATGGCCGCCTAAAGAACCAGAAACGTGAACTGGAGGAACGCTCGGGCATACTGTCGAAGCCAGCGATGATGATTGACTTTGACAAGTGTATGGAGCATATTGAAGAAAAGCAAAAATCTGTCCACGACCTGCGTACTACATTGACCCATCTTGAGAAACTCCTCACCAAATACGAGCAGCAATTCCCTCTTAGAGCGAAATCCACTGCTTACCTTGCCAATATTAGGAAAACTGCTTGGAATTAGTTTGAATTGGGTTTAAATTAGTTTTTCACGAAGGGTTTTATATGGGATTATTAACAAAAATATATTTATATACACATTCATCCCTAGTTGGCTACTTCAAAGTCAAATCATTGCCTGAGCAACCAGTTGGTAAGGGCTTTTTTTTTATTAATGCTGTGCAACTTCATGACGCTAAATTAACTGGCAGACATTTCTATTAGCTTTTTCTGAAATGCCAAGCCAATTTACGCTCTTAATATATGCATGATGCTGTCCGCCTGATAACACTTGAAGAATGCCAAACAGACGACCGGGGTGGGTCGTGGAGTCAGGAGGAAGGGCAGGTTGCTGGGACAACATTTGATGCCCTCTGGTTTTGTTATTTAGTTTATTGTGGCGCATGGAAAATTCCAAGCGTTTAGCTTTTATATTTAGCTTAATGAATTTAATGACAGGAAACAGGTTTATTCAGAATTTGAGATGAAGCTCTGGTTGAAGTGGGAGAGACTTATCCTCCGACCGATGTACAGAAAGTTTATTATCAGGCCTGTTCTTGTTTCCACATCCGATTGATCGAAATTAATTAGCCAAAACGTTTCAACCGAATTCTTTTATAGTTTCTTTGAAATCGTTGTGACACCAAGAGTTTCGAATAAAGATAAATGGAAATTTGAAGCGGGAACATTTAACAATTCCGATTCGGCAAGATTTGATCGAAATCGAATCGTATATCTCAAACGCTTGGTGAACATTTTTTCACAACGTTAGGAAACAAACCCATGTTTCGAGCCTTTTAAAACCGCGAAGTGAACCTTAAGATATCCCAGATTTACCTTCCGAAACAAGAAATCTAATTCCTATTTGGAAATGGCTCGCACGCCGCCACTGCGTGCTCAGAGGTTAAGAAGCAGGCCCACACCTCAATCGTAGCCGAAGATATCGATACATACCGGCATAATGTAGTTCTTCTCATCGACTCGTCGGAACTGACACTCACACGAAACGCAAGGACTTCACTACCTCAGCTACGATCAATAAAATCCAAGCTCCTAAACTGCTTGGTGGCTCGAATCAACTCTGATGTCCTGGTCGAATGTCTCAAATGTGGCCACACCCCAAATGACACCAAGCATCTTTTTGAGTGTCCCCGCAATCCCACATCTCTGGCGCCATTAGACCTCTGGACCCATCCAGTCGAGGTTGCCTTATTCCTCGACCTGGCCCCTGATTAGCTCTACATCTCTTTTATACCATAACCTCTTTCTATGCTTTAATTTTCTTTCTCTACGTAGGCATCTTTCCAGATGCCTTTACAATATCGGCAAGTGATTTGCAGTATCTACACAGAGATAACAAAATTGGCTACACGGCGCGTGTAGAAACGTCAATCCTAAGCGAAGCGTATTTCGCCACGCCAAATTGCACATGCTAAATGTAGAATGCAGGAAACATTTCTGCACGTGACGTGCAGAAAAACTGCAAGCAACATGTAGAAAAATATAAAAGTAAACACCGCATGTAGAAAAGTTAAGTGCTGCGTGGGCAAAGGCCAAGTCCACACGACATTAGAAAATCAGCTAGTTCCTAAATAACTTTAATATTTTTCATGCAGCAATCTGAATACCACACGAACGCTTTAGGTTTTCTACATTAACATTTGGATACTGAAATACTAAATGCGCGTGTGGAAATTCTAAACGAAAAATGTGACTCAAAATCAGTACTGAATTCATATATTTTTCATTTAGAAAACTGCTTGTCACAAGTGGCGTGTAGATTTACAAAAGCAGAATGCTAAATGTAGGAAATCTATACGAAGCGTGCGCAAATTTCTGTTGCCCGTTTTAAATTAGGTGAGCAATGAATTCGAACTTGAGAATTACAAGCAAACATATATTGGTTTATGTTTTTAAGCAGATTCAATACAAGGCAATATCTTAGTTGCTTTTCCTTAGAAGTGCGCCGTAGCGGAGGCATCTAAAACATCGTTCCAATCGTGTTTCAGTCCAAGGGCCCCGAGTTCAAATCCCCCCTGAGTATGTTAATATTTTTATACTCTGTAGACGAGGGTTTTTTCGATTTTTGTTGTTTTATTTACACACTATTTACACGGTTTTCGATTTACAATGTTTCTATCCGGGACCTCTCTACATGGTTTGTCAATACGGTTTTTTTTATCTGTCTCTCTCGACCATTTTATTTAGTGTCTGCGGTGTGACCATCATTCGATGTCTTACAAATACCTTAACACTTAAATTTCGATGTATTTACATCATGACGGTTATTTTCAAGCAATTCCAAAGACTACAAAAGTAAATATAATCCAAAATCAAAGGGTCAGACCATTTAATTTTATATGAAGTAAATTTTAGATGAAAATCAAAGAAGCAAATTGGTGAATTTATGTACCTACCTACGGACCTATAGGTACAAATACCTAGGTACTTTCAAACACTGACAAGGGGTAAACAAACTGTCTTACAGCCAGCTCTTATCTTCTATATCCTACAATACATTTCAGCTGCTATTTTCTATTGCATACATCCAGGCGCTGACAAAATGCAACTGCCACAACAGAAAGACCTTTGGGGAGACAATTTTTTTAGCTGCTCCAGGTCTGGCTGTAGCACTGTCAACTCCCAAAGTACCTTTTCACACATGAGCGCACAAAATCCAAGAGGGGTGGCTCTCTTCTTTCCCTTCTTCCCTTGCCCACAAACTGTTGTTCAAAATCACAAAGTGAAACCGAAACCGTTAACGTGTTGCGGTTACGCTGCTGACTTTGCTCTGTGTGGCAGGAAAAAACGAGGCAAGTCATTCCATTTGGGAGGCTTTATTAAATGCGTCAAAGGGGGAGGTAGGGCAATGTCCTGTCTCAGATTTTTTATTGCGATTTCTGTTTTTCTTTTTTGCAATGTTTTTTTTGTGGTGTGTGTGTGTGTGAGTTTATCAAACTCCCCACATTTGTTTTGTTGTAAAATGGGCACTGAAACCCCGCCCACAGGCAAACTTTCTTATTTAATGATTGCTATTGCTTTTAGAAAGTAAAAGAAGAAGGCAAATCGATTCAAGAGGGGGGAAAACTGTAAGCTGGTTTCGCCTTACAGCTTGAGAAATGTGAAATTGTTTCAAATCTTTGACACAATGATGCATAACGTTATCTGAGATTTCTCCACAACACAAAAAAAAAAACGGAAAAAATAACAACAGCTTTGGTGAATTAATCTTCTTAATGTTGGCTCTTATAGCCATGGGTACTAAGTAGAATGCTTAGTCTGTTAAAGCACTTAATGCTTGGCCTGATTGGGGGGATTTTGGGGACGAACCACTTTTTTAAAGTGGTCGCTAATTGCTGCACTTCTTTGCCCCATGGCAATGGTTAACTAGGAAACATCATGCATTGCCTTGGAACGAATAATCATATCAGTTTCCGCACGATTTAACAGCAACGCAATTTGGACGTTCGCATGGCAACAAAACCTTCCGACTGTCTGCATGTCCAACACCATCGCCTTCGTTCTGCATCTATTTTTTTTTTTTTTATATCAACACTTTTCTGGTTTCGCATTGATTGCAGGAAAATTGCGCAATTTCACTCACTAAAAGCCTTGGGAAAATATTGAATAGAAGGGCCCAGAGCCATTGAATAGTGCTCTGCGTTCTGTTTCTGTGGTGCTTCATTTGTTTGCTGCCATGACGTTTAAGCTGCGATACAAATTTTGTTGTTCGATAAGCATTTTGTTTGCATTTTGATGTGAGTTTATGGTAGAAAATATGTCTTAGGGTAGAGTGCATAGAAAATCAATTATATTTGAAAGAACGAACGTTTAATGGCCATAGATGTAAAGGAGTTTTCAACATTACTTAGGTAGTCTACGAGTGGCACTCCACCAAGCCATGGTCCTTAAAAAGAAAGTAAAACTGCCCAGATGGGCAGCAGAAGGAGAAGACAAAAACTACATAAAACTAGAATACGATTTCGAGAAGTTATCCAACGAAAATCCTATCATGCTCTTATCCAGAAATGAAATATAACCAGTATTCCATTTTAACAGAAACTTTTATGTAAACAAAAGTAATAACAGAGAATGAATCTCTTTGAAAGAGCCAAATACCATACTATGAAACCAGTGAAGCCTTTTTGAGCTCACGAGTATACGCATTGAACGTTGACATGACATAAAGCAAACGGACATAAAGCCCAAATGAAAATTAGTCGTAGTGTACATCGAAATATCACTCAGATTTTATATGGGCCTTACCGCATGAAATTCGGTCACCAAGGCTGCAAACCTGTAAAATTTTGATAAAGGTTCGGTCTGGAGGTTCGAACACTTTGTATAGCGTAAGGTTCGGTTCGCGGACCGGATTCTGTACTTATCGAACCTAAAGTTTTGGTTCTAGTCAAGGCTGCAAAACTCTGAAATTCCGGAGAAAGTTCGCCCCGCGGGTTCTTACCAGTTGAAAGTTCTAAGGTTTGGTTCTCAGATCGGTTCTCTTACTTATCGAACCTAAGGTTTTCGGGGGTTCGAACCTTAGTTCATCGATTCTAAGATCATTGATACAATTTTCGGTTAAATATATAATAAGGAATTTTTTGCCAGTACCGGTTTGCAGCCTTGGCTCTAATCTGGATTCATGGATCATAGTGGATCAAAATTTACACTAAGCTATGTCAATTGTCAATTAGAATGAACCTCGTTCCTTATGGTTGTAATTCATACGTCCTCTAAAAAGTCTTTTAAAAGTGCCTGGTTTTTGAAATTTTGGAAGACAGCCTCAGCATCTATGTACATAAATGTACTAGATTTTCTTTCCATTTTTCTACTTGTCTCGCAAAATGCCGAGATTGGATTGGATTTCTAAAACGCATCAACCGATTCTGTACTATAAAATTTGTTTCCGTTCATAATAGTAAGGAAGATAAAAAAATGTCTTAAGAACTAGAATTAAAGGATTTTCTTTACTGAACCTTATTATATATACAGAGGTTTCGGTTCGGGCTTAGGTTTCGGATTAGGACAGGTTTGCAACGTGCTTAGCACATCATTCTGGGTAAGTAAATGAAAATGATTGAAACTTAGATCCTACAAAACTCCAGAGATTTAATAAGAAAATATGGGTACTAGAGAAGTTGTAAACTCACCATGGGAGCACAGTAGATAAACTCGCCTAATCATGCTGGTATAATAGCAAGGGATATTAACCTGTTATGCATTTAGCCGTACGGTACCGCTAGTTTGTGCTTACAAACTGAACCGTTAACCAAACCAGTGAACCAAAACGAAAATCGCCAACAATATGGGTCCAGTTCAAATTTTCAATATGCTTAAAAGTTATATAGCGGGAAAGAAAATCATCAGTTAGATTAGCTGAACCATTTGACGCAGAATTTCCACATAGCTTATGTTAAGCTTACTATAAGAATTATAAATCAGGAAGTCAATGCGAACAAAAGGGTTTGTATCGACCCGTGAAACTTCAACCTCCAGAGCTATTGACCTATGCTAGCGCCAACCTTTTCAACGGGTCTTTCTAAATATATGCTGATATACTTCTTTTGTTTTCAGAATATCCGGCTCGAAGGACCTTTTGGAATTTGTTCAATCAGATGACGTAAGTTGATTGAAAGAAATTTTATAGTGTAGTGTTTTCCCATATAAGGGTTTTAGTGACCTGATTTGATTTTAGTTTAAGTTTTTGCTTTGAGATGGCTCAAGGTCAATGGTTAATTATAATTCAATACAATCAACACAATTTAGCTCGCTCAAAAGCTTTGTGAAGGCTTTAGATAGATGAATGAATGTCTTACGATTGCTTTCCTTTTCACCCTTGATACGCCTCGATTCAATCAGTTTTGAAACCGCTTAACATTTGTCTTTTGATCTAGGGACCGAGAATAATTGGGACTCTCCACATATAAAAGCCTACAGTTTTAATTCGAAAAGCAAAAGTTTATCAGAAAACTTCTAGAAATAGTTTCTGCTACGGGGGGGGAGCAGTATCATTTTAAGGTAGCGTACTATTTCTTTGATACATAATCCTGTATCATGATACCTCAAATTGGCTATTATGATGCCGCATCGCTCGATTTTAGTAGGAAGAATATTGCAAATTTATACTTGATGAGGGAGCAAGTTGTTCTGATGAACACGGCCAATGTGTTTCGAAATATATTATATTTTGAACTGTCTTAGGGTACCCATCGCAATCTTTGACAACCATGAAGTATTGGTTTAACAAGTTGAAACCAAAGAATTTTGGCTTAATCGCTTATCACCAGACTAATGTTGCGACTTTTTGTTTAAGTAATAGTTGATGTTGTTCTTTAATTAATGTGGTTTTAAATCATCAATAATAACACTTCTTTGACCAATGTAAATGCATTTAAAACCTAGAACTGCAAGATTGTCTCTCAAAGCACCAAAATGTATGCTATGCATGTGAACGCCGAATTTAAAGCCAGCAAAAGGTTTCTGTTTTGCAAATATCAAGATTTACTCTTCGGCTGCGTTCAGACCACATTCATAATATTCATTATGAACGGCTTAAGCGATTTCCCCTGGGTCTGTACTAAGCCTCTTCACAGTGATTGTGACTCCCACAGACACACACACACACATGTACGCATACATCAGGACACTCATGCATATGCACAGATATATTTCTGCTCGTACTTTTTATGAAATCTCTCGTCTCTTGAACGAAATCCGATTTATGTGGCAGCAACAAAACATAAATAACTACAAAGTCAGCAAATTGGCAAACCCAAAATGAATGAACAAACCCAATTCTCAGCCTGATTGTTAGCCCTCACCCTCATGTTTCTCTGTCAAAAAAAAAAACAGCGGAAAAACATGAAAATAATAATTAACATTCCATAATTTGTACCCTGACACGTGATGTCCTACGTTTTGCTAATGAAAATAATCTGTCATCAAAGCCAAAAACCACCACCAAGTGCAAACAGGTGTTCCCAGAATGAAACGTACATATGAACGGGTATATGATTACATTACATTGACTCCCAACTATTAACTCAATATAAAGCCAAAAAGGGTTGCGGAAATTGCATTTGTGCTGCCAAATCAGATAAGAATTGGTAAGGTTCTCGTCCAGGATATGACATTAAAAGCGCATCAGGCATGACAAACGCCAGAGCTAAGCATAAAAGGCGAATCAACGGCGGAAACTGTTGCTGTAATTACATTCGACAGGGAAAAGAAGCTAGAAAAAAATTTGAAATTGAAGGTTCTTTGTGGTGAAGTTTAAATACTCTAACCAAGATGATTTGTGAATTTGAAAAACATCAAAAATCATTTCTTATTTCGGTTCCTCCTTTTTTGAGAATTTCAAACCTTAGAAATAAACTGCTTTCCGAACCGGAAGGTAAACTTCTTAATCCGGCATCGTATAGGCATAAACTCGTCGTATAAAACAAACTCCAATTCGCGTGCTCGAACCGAAATTAACCAACAATTAAAGGTTCAAGGTTATCTGCTTGAGGTTTTGAATCGAACGTTTGTTGTCTTTCAAAATAATTACCTATGAGTTTACTTTTGAGAATCATTCAAAAGATTTTGGATTCGAGTATCTAAAAAATACGGTTGCTGTTTTGAGTTTCGATGGTATTACTATTATCTTAAACCTTCGGCATCTGGCCGGCAACCCTACAATTTTTGGTTTGGTTTACACTCAGGGAACAATCGCATAGCAAAAACTATATTAATTATATTTGATTTTACTATCCCATGTTTGTATTAAAATCATTTAATATGCACTTTGATTTGACCAAAAACATATTTAAGCACGAAACTTCAGTTGCCACTCTTAAAGTAATGTTGTGCGGAATTCCGACTTGAGAATTACAAGTGGTCTCATGTTTTTAGGCAGATGGTAGATTCAGTTCAATACAAGTAGTACCTTTAACGTTTCGCCAACAGCGCGTATAATGGCGCAATCGGTTAAGACGATGTTCCAATCGTGTTCAGACCAAGGGCCTGAGTTCGAATCCCCGCAGAGTAAGTAAAAATTTGCAAATACAATTTAATATAATTCCCATGTGTTTAACAAATCACTTTCAACCCAAAAACGACTCAGTTCCTTTACGATTTGGATCGTTTTAGGGTCGAAAGCGGTTTGTAGAACACGTAGGATTATGATTTCTAAAGTGTATTATAAATATATACAGTGGGATTAATTGTTTTTCAGAGCCCCAACAACTGGCAGTAAAAGTATTTAAGTCAAAGTGTATTCTTTCAAACATAGTTTCAATTCAGATGAGAAATAGTGTTTCCATACAGAGATTAGCAGGCATTTTCACACACTTGGGACGGATAACTAAAGATCAGAAAATCAAATCTCAAACGAATTCGAATTCTATACTTACCAACCGAGTTTCAAGTCAAATCGGATGAAAAATAGTTTATTGCTTGCAGAGTTTTCCGCGCATTTTCACACCCTGGGCGAGGATTTTACAACACTGGAAAATCACATATCAAGTTATTTCGTATTCTATCCTTATCGAATGAAAAATAGATTTTTGAGTACAGAATTTTCCGATCATTTTCCTCGTGGGCGGATTTTCCGAAATCGGGAAAATACGTGTCCAATTAATTCCCGTACTATGCTTATAAACCAATTTTCAAGTCAATCGGATGAAAAAAAAAAATTTCCCATACAAAATTTTTCGGCGCTTTTTCACCTCTTGGGGATGGAATTTTCCGAAACCTTGTCTGAGAGCTCAGTTTCAACACAAATAGAAGCTTCTTTCCAAATTGCAGCCTTTTACCACTTACCCTTCGGCCTGAGCTTAGATTGCCAAAGAATCAAACAGTCGGGATATACTCTTTCATATAAAGGGCGATACATTGAGAAGTATTTTCTTAAATTACAATTAAATCACAAAAAAAAGGGAATTCGTTGTTGGAATCTTAATTATCTGCTGAAAGAACTATCTCTGACGTTTACTTTTTAAAGATAATTTCATTCAAATGATGACCGCGACTACGCCGTAAATGGTCCATTCGGTTGTTTCATTTTTGGATCACTCTTTCCAGCATTGCTACGGGTATCAAGCTAATTACGCTAGTAATGTTGGCTTCAAAGTCTTGAATCGTAGCTGACTTATCGACGAAGTCTTTTGACCCCACAGGAAAAAGTCCAGTGGTGTGATATCACACGATCTAGGCGGCCAGTTGACAGATCCGGAACGCGAAAAAAAATTGCGCACCAAAGTGATTTCTCAGTAAAGCCAATGTTTCGGACGCTGTGAGATCAAGAGCCGAGATCAAGAGCTTCAATTTCAGGTAACAAAAAATCATTTATCATGGTGCGGTAGCGCTCGCCATTGACGGCAATGTTCGGTCCGGCATAATTTTTCAAGAAATACGCACCGATGATTCCAGCAGCCCATAGACCACTCCAAACAATGCGTTTTTGTGGGAGTCTCTTTGGGGAGCTCATCAGCCGAAATGCGACAATTTTGTTTGTTGACGTATCCATTTCTATCCAGAAATGTGCCTCGTCACTAAATAAAATTTAGCGCGAAAAAAGCGGATCTACATTGAGCTGTTGAAGAGCCCATTTACTGAAATTCAAGCGCAACTTCAATTATTGAACTAGTTGGATTTTGCAAATCTTTAAACCAGTGGTGTCAAAAAAGCCAAAAGCCTATCCCATGGGATAGGAACTTATTATTCTGCCGGCGTCGCAGCCGACACACGTATAGAGAGAGAGAATACGTGTTTTATAAATAGCACGCTCGGCGGCTTGCTTTCTTACGATACGCGTGTTCGGCTTTTTGTATTACTTCACGAGGCATTTGTTCGTGGCATTTGTTTGTTGTGATGTATACTTCGTGTTTCGCTGCTACACACACAAACGCAATGTTTGATTGTGTGAGTTTAGACTGCCACAAACCACTGCCTTAAACCATGATTCTTACATAAAAATCGCCAAGTTGTCAAATACTATAAACCTAAATGTTGAGATCGGCGTCGAATCGTAAGGTCAATGTCTGCAATATTCCCCCAATACGGGCTGGATCTGGTCTATTTGGTTGCGTATTATCCAATAACGTACACTGAGACTCAAATTTGTCGATGGTTTTGGGAATAGTGATCTCGTAAGGTCGATGATGCACTCGATGATAGCTCCGAAGTGCACGAAAAAAATTTTTCACAGAACGCTGATATTCGTAATGTATTACAAATTCAGCTGTAGCTGAATAATTTGGAGACGTTGTTGCGTGTGAGTCTTTCCACTTAATTTATTATAAATTTTTTTAATATATCTTTCGCTTTGCACTATTTTTTAAATAAACTGCTATTCCCAATTGGATATCAATAACAATCACAAAGACAATAACATCGTTCACTGTGGATGGCGGTGAGGAGTCGTTGTCGTATCTATATAGTAGCTTTTGAAGCATCTAGCATTCTGAAGCAAGTATGTATGAAGTCAGCATGAGGTTTCTGTTAATAAAAAAAACATTGAATTCTTTTCAGATTTTCCTTAAGGGACACAAATTCTGCTATATATTTGGGGCAGCAATGTTTGTTATGATTGTTACGTTTATTAACATATTGTTAATGCACTGTTAATATAAGGGAAGGATATTAAATATGTATTCTCCTGTAAGTACGATTTTTGAATAAACGCATTGATGCCAAACCCTTAATAAATATTATTTCCACAATTTTTTTGGATGCCAACAAATTACGATAGAACTGAGTAGAATAAATGGCGTCTCTTTCCATATACAGCTTAACAGGGAGCTGTCGGTGTATATTTCCATTGTTGACTTCCTGGCGTAGCTGCTTTATTATTTTTTTAGCCAGACTTTCACTTATATGAAAAGAGTAATTCAGATCAAACAATTTAGTGCAATCGGATATAAGTTTAAGCACAATGTAATCGCTGACATTCTCTGTGTATATGTCTATGCTCTCCAGATTGATAAGCTGGCAAAATGCGAAAAGTGTAGGGTTTTCTTCAATAGTGGTATGTTTTAAGGTGAGAGTGCGCAACGCAGTCAGTTTGGCAATGTCCAATAGCATTCCAGTAGTTAGGTGGTTTCCGTCCTCGACATCCAAATGTTCCAGCTGATGAGATTTGTGCTTGATTAACTGGGTGAAAATCTCAGGGCTTATTTGATTTCCATGGATCAATAACTTTTTTAGGCATGGAAGGTGTGGAATAAGCGCGTACTCATGGTGGTTTTTTTGCAAGCGTACCGCAAGCACCTTCAAAGAAGCGCAAGATGGCCATTTCGCCATTTCTCTCATCATGTTTAAAGGGCAATTTGAGATGGCGAGCTCTTCAACTTGTTTTTGCATCTTTAATATTTGTGGCAGAAAACGATCCACATTAGAGCAACCACAAATTGTAAATGACTGAATGGATGTAGGCAGACGTAGTCCATCCAGAGTGCAGTAGTAAATATTTAGTTTCCTTAGGCTTTTAATATGCTCCAAGGACAGCCATTCACGCTCACAATACAGCCGGTCATTGCCTTCACTATTCGATACCATACCATACATGAATAGCTCTAGTTCCTCCAGCAAATTCAGTCCCATAAATATTTCACGTAGATGGCCTGAGTTTTTGTACTTGAATTCCAGTTCTAATGCTCTCAAATTTGGAAAATGTTTCAGGCTTTGAAAACCTTTTTGGTCGATGGAAGTCTTTAAATGTTGAACACAACTCCCGGATAGTAGACAGAAGTCGCGTTTATCCGACAAAGTCAGAGACAAGTCTTTAGTGAAATCCATTGATTTGTGTAGTCTGGCGGAGACCTGCTGATAAATTCCACGAAATCGTGTGCAAGTTCTTGCCAAATGGATCTGATCGGCAAGCGGTAGATACTCGTACACCAGTGCCAGGCAATCATCATTCAGCCTAAGTATGGATGCTGGCTGGGGCTCTGCTGCTTCTGGCAGAAGCCATCTAAAACTAGCTGGGACTATACGAATGGCTGCAAAGAGAAGAAAAATTATGGGAGTTTTTGTCAGGGATATGCCAGAGTGTTCCAGAAGCTGCGGCTAAGTCTTTTTTTGTTAATTTCTTTTACTTACCTGCCTGCATTAAAGTATCCATTATGGTGATTCGTGTGAAAAGAATTTATTTTACTTCGAACTCAATTTAATAGTGAGATTTTATATATTCGTTTTGGCAAATAAAAAAAAGCTTACTTCATAAAATGCCTAACGCGTCTTTTGAAATACCAAAAGATGATCAGAGTATCGATAGATAAGCAGCAATTCCTCAAACGGTAGTCCTGGAGGTGGCCCAATGAACAGTGTGTTATTTAGAACCATCTAGAAAATGAAAATTATTTTATGAGGTTTTTGTACCTATGTACATATGTGAACCGATCGGCTTATGAAAGCACGCATTCAAAGCGTCGTTCCAAGGGAATTTGTGACTTGGAGCAGGACACGCCCCACCAATGCACAGCCTTAGTGCAGCTTTACATTCAATGCATATTCTCAATTGTGAGAAAAATTATCATGAGAGATAAAGCTGAATTTTCTTTTAGTGGGGCCATGAATAAACAAATTTTTCGGTTCTACGCCAATGAAACCCTTTATGAACAACCCCTCCACGAGCGACCGCAATTTGTGCGGAAAGAATCATTGGACGTTCTTCTTCGAAGACGACTTTGAAGCTGTCAGCCGTAATAACGGAGCCGTGATAATGGATTTTGTCATGCCAATCATGACTGCTATCGACTTGGACAACTATTGGTTTTTACAGGACAGCGCCACACCGTACAATCACTTTATTGTGTAAATTTTTCCTCTGTCGACACATATCAAAAAATGCCGATTTTGACTGGTTTCCTTGATCGTCCGACTTAACCCCTCCACACTTTGTCTAGTGGAGTTACTTGAAATCAAAAGCTTAAGTCAATTAGTTACGGACCCTGAACACCTTAAAAGACAATAATCGACATGGAACGCTACTCGAAACACTCCGAAAAGTGATGTAAAATTCAGATATACATAGCGATTATATATAAATATAAAATTCTACACCAATTAGTAAAAATCCCTTTTTTTTACCTAACGGTATTTAATTTTAAAAATTGTGATTATTCTTTGACCAACAAATTTTGAATTCGTTTAATGTCTCGCACGGAGGCAGAGATGCACTGACCAGTTTTAAGACTTTAATTGCTTACCTTCAAACAATAGCCGTGTTCACCAGCATACATCAAACATCAAAAATCATACATCATCTATCAACAAAAAGTTGATTGACTTATGCAGAACGGCTTTGATGGAATTTTTAGTAAAAACTAGTATGTGCGAAAGTTATCGTTTTCATTTTAAATGATAGCTTGAATTTTTCAGATTTTTTCATCCATAACAATCACAAAACCCAGCCTTCATGATTGCACATCACATTCGTTCACCGCAACAATCGAACTAGATCCATAGATTTGTGCTGGTGAACACCTCCAATGATACTTTAAAATTTGGAAATTTTTATCGATTTCCTAAGTAAGGAATTATCCAAAATTCGGCTAAATTAAGTTTCACTTATGGAACCTCCACAAGTTATTCCACTCATAAACCGAACTGATCCCTAAACACAAAAAAATAAAATATGTAAATCCAACATTTTTTGTCTTTGGCTAAAAATTGTTGTTTTAGGAATTTTTCTTGTGGATTTGATCAATTTAAACGCTTAAACCAGTTGAAAGTCATTTAAAATCAACCCTTTGTTAACAAACTGCTACGTTTTATATTAGCTGAGAATGGAATTCGAACTTGAGAATTACAAGCAAGCAATCATTGGTGTATGTTTTTAAGCAGATGCTTAGCCTTAAGCGCCCGCCGGGCGCAACCCTTTAAGTCTTAGATTCTAAGACGTCATTCCAATCGTGTTTGAGTCCAAGGGCCCCGAGTTCGAGTCACCGCAGAGTGATACCGGATTATTGTAGTTTTTTAGGATGACTCTTCAACCATCTAGTCCAGTGCATATTCCGCAATTGCCCAACCACCCATTAATATACTTGTCATCAGATAAAAGTTTCAAATTGATTTGTTTGTGTATGCCATTTCCTCTGGAATTATTTGAAAATAACAGCCATAATGTGAATATGTACAGATATTATATATTGATATTTTAGTGCTAAGGTATCGTAATCGAATGATGGTCACACTGTATATATGTATGAAATGGACGAGAGCGTGGAGGATATAGTAAATATGAAGTAACAGACTCCCGTATAAAAACAAGCCCGTAAGGCAGCGATGGTCACCAGTACCCCATGGGGGGCGAAGACATTTCGCTATTTACCAGTGTTGCCAACTTTTGCCAAGCAAAAAAATCCGCTTTCGGCGGGACGGAGAGGAAAAAAAGCTGTTTTCGACAAAAAAAGCGTATGTCTTTTCTTATTATTTATACAATTATATATTTAATATATCATCAGAGTGATGAAGTTCCTCGTCCTCATTCTTACCGTAGGCCACAGTTGTGCCTATGAGCTACTAGGAAGGACCTTATAATCGACGCAGTATTTCGCATGTCGATGTAACCCGTATTTACCTAGTACTAGCAATTGTTTTGGTACACGGTTTCTTTGGTCATAAAATGAAAACGAATAAATATTTTTCAAAACTTTTTTCTGCTTTTTATTCGGTAACTTAATGGCTACAAATCGTAGAACAAATTATTCGAAATGGCCGTGTCCGAAGTCTCTCTGGCCACTCATCGCCAGCCTGACGACATCTGAATCGCAAACGAGGCTAACTCAAAAAGACTTTCATTACCTCCAGCGTCCTTGGCAGCGATAACACAACTCCAAAACTTTAGTTTCATCGTAGTTTTTCAATATTTTCTACGAAAAATACTTCCAAAATGGTAACAATGCTTTGTTTTTTTTGGAGGTAGTATGTTGTGCATTTGCAACAACTGCAGAGGTATCTCAAGAGGTATCAGATTCATTCTTTCGGAGTCAAGCCTTAAACTCCGGTCTCTGCAGACAGTCTTTACGACTTTTTTGTTTGACAACTTGTGCCATTTTTGCCAAACGATCTGTAAACTTGGCTAGCACTTTGAGATGACTGTCGACAAATGACTTCAAAATAAAAATAATGCTAAAAAAAACCCAAAATCATTTTTAAAAACGCCAGAATTCCCGCTTCCGCAAATGTTTCCCGCAATACGGCTTTAAAAAAGCTAGAAATGACGGGAAAAAAGCTGATTTGGCAACACTTCTATTTACACATGTACGAGCCGAACGCATGCCGATGCTGAGGAGAAGAGAGCAAAAAGCCTTTCAGTCGCTGGCTAGCCTTTGATGCTGTCATGTCGAGGCAAATTCACGGCGCTTTTTTTCGCACACTAACACACTCTAACTTTTTGGCCGCTGATCCCGATTTTAATTTCGACTCAACGCATTGTGCCATCGCATTCGCTGGTTGCAGCACGCCTAAGACACTACTTGTATTGAATTGAATCTTCCATCTGCCTAAATGTACATACCAATAAATTCTTGTATATCGCATAGATGAGACCACTTGTAATTCTCAAGTTGAAGTTCCGTGCATGGTCAATATAAAAGGGACAAGTGAATTTGGTGTTAAAATATGTTTTCTGATTCCATATCTAGCTTATATCAAAAATCGTGGTTATTAAAATTTAAATTTTCTAAACAAAAACATTTTGAGCTCGTGTAACTTAAACGATTTTCGAAAATTCCAACTAATATCACAAACCTGTACTACCCCTAGTGAGTGTATCAATCAGAACACATTGATGGTCATTTACGCTCCTTACTTTTTGCCCCACCCCAGGCCAAGTCCAAGCATCCAGCATGCTCACACCCTCAGGCTCATCAGCCTTGACTTGGCCTTTGTTTGCGCCATTAAATTAAATATCCTTGCCCAGTGTTGCCGTCGACCTTTGGTTCTCGCTGACTTCATCCTGGGGACAATGCAAGCAATTTCTGTCATTTCCTTAATAGAAATCTTATCTTTTTTTTTTGTGTGACGCCTTCTTGGAGTGGGGGGTTAGACGAAGTAGGCTAAGCCGGATATCGCACCTTTAACATCTGTTCGCTTTACCTGAATTTAGAGCATCGGGGCTAACTTTTAGAAGGGGAAACATTTCAGAACCGACAAATTTTAATTTATAATTTTTATGATGAGCGGTCGTAAAGGTCCTCCCACCACCGCAGAGTTTGAGAAAACGCACCAGGCTCCAATATACGATGCATTGGGTCCATATCCAGATGAGGCCATTATGACAATACTGGATCGTATACTCTACTATGCGGGGGCCACACAGATACAACACAAGCTGGAAATGGCTGACTTGGGTGAGTAGTTCAGCTCTTTTATGATTCCTCCATAATGAATACTTAAATCGCAACAGCTAAAAGTGTCTCAGAAGATGTTGGAGTTAAAGTTGCTGCCTCAGCTACGCCCTCCGGCAGATCGAGCACCACCTCTTTCTGCACCATGGCAAGCGGCAACACTCCCAAGACCAAAAGCTACGCATCTTCCAAAGCTTCCAGCAGTGCCTCCAGCAGTTGCAAGACTGTTGTTACCCCATCAACTTGCTGCTATTCTAAGCCGGCTTGCCTTAAGCACAGCTCAACCTCTCGCATAGCCGCCGCTGCCAGTTGCCCACGTCAGCGTACACCACACGTGGATTTTGCGAATCCTGTACAGGAATGCCGTGAGAACGCCGGTGGACATACACTGAGCGACCGAATAAAACGTTCTTTATCGCTTTGTTCCCTGGCCTGTGAACGTCTCAAAAGCAAAATCTCTGGCATTAGCTGCTCTTCAGAGGGAAATAAAACAAAATGGTTATGGACAAGATTGGTAAACTCCAAAGATGGCTACAAAGTGTATGAGGTGTACAAGGATTCGGAAATTAATCGTGATCCATGTAAGATGGCTGGCTCACAGCAACCTGTCATCGTATTTCTTGTCATGCCCAATGGCTGTATTCTGCCATTTGAATCCTTATCTTGCTAGGATTTTGGAGCCGAAGTTTTTTCCAAAATTTATGTGATTTTTGATTTAAATGTTTTGATTTAAGTGTTAATTCTAAAGCTAAAAATGCAATATTAAAGGCCCCAAAATAAACCAACAAATGCGTCACATTTTTAGAACAACAAAAAAAGCGAAAACTTATTTATTAATACTCAAATTTTCTAAAAGAAAATGTCATCCTTATTGAAACGGGAAGCTCCACGTTCATAGTTCATTCGTATCACATTTGAGTTTGGAATCTTTGGCATTTATACTTTAAGCTATGCGTATACGTTTCCTGTACAAAACATACACAAATCCCGCATTGGCCAACATGTACAGAGAGAGTATGATCAAACATTCCATATCATCACGCTCCATGGGATCCAGCACCATATTGACAAAACCAGTGAGGAAATTAGACAGTAGAAAGTATACCAAACCATTCATATTGAGTGCCTCTGCAAAGGCTGGCAGTTGATGAGGTAAAGTAGTTGAAGCCGCTTTCTGGTTAGTTGGCTCCTCAGCTTTCTTAGCAAAAACCAGCTCAAATAAAAAGGCATAGATGAGTATTAAACTGGCGCATATTGTAGAAATCCATAAGACATAACCAGCACTGAAGGTGACACGAGCTATGCCCAGTTGATAGGCACCAAGGAAAACCATTAACCAGCCTAGGGCAACCCACACAAACAGCTTCTTTAGTTTGAAGCTTAATTCAGCGCAAGTCCAGTTGTACTGTGAGGTATACCATTTGGCAAACCAAATGCTAAGTAAATACAAAGCAATGCAACCCGGCAGAGAGCTAAGTCCTTCCCGATTAGAGCTTAAAAAGCCGTCCCGAGTTTTCGATTCCGGCAAGACGAGTTCGTTCAGGCAAAACTGCAACAAAAACTCGTGCAGTAACAGAAGACCTAAAAAAACATCCAAAACAATTAGACATGATTCAAAGCTAAGTAACTTTGTTTACTCACCCAGAGCCCAGCCCAGGAGTTGCCTATCCGAACGAGCTAGCAGACTGAACAAGCTGCCCAGCAATTTGGTGAAGCCCAAAATGAAAAATGCATTCAAATGCTGACCATATTCATGCTCATCCTGGCTATAGTTGATCAGAGAAATGACCACAGTGCGTGCCAGGCCCAATACCAACAACGGTACCACCACCTTGGGCAGCTTTTTCAAGTCTTTCCACTCACGTGCACGGTGTGAAACTAGTCCCATCGTAACCACAAACATACCTATGCCCATATCCATGACAGCGGCACCATAACTGCGACTCTTGCGATATTCCTTGGGATAAGCATCAAAGTCCACGGCTAAAATGGCCGCACAAGTGCCCACATAAGCATTGGCTCTTAGCAGGGTGAAGACTTGTGGTCGCTTGCCCAGATTCCGTTCAAATGAACATTCTTGCCAGAAACGAGAACGGAATATGTACAAGATAATGGCCAAGGCTACCAAGCCACTATACAGATCACAATACTCATTGAAAACGGTGCTAAAAAGAACTGTAGGCACGGCTATGAGTAGGAATTCCAAAAGAAATCCTTGCAGGGATTCCAAAGGTAAACGTTGACATAGCAAATGTGCCAGAACAAAGCCAAGCAAAGTGGGTTGAATGGCCAGAAAGCTGCGCACACTTTCCTTAATGCTTCTCCAGGGTATCTTATCCAAGGGACCGACGGTGATGTATTCATATTCCCCTTCCCACATATCACGATGGGGACTGCAAACCGATTGAAATATGTGCAAAGGAGCTGACAGGAAACATTTGTTGGGCGAGTTGTAGACGTCGTAGTACTTAAGCGAATGGCTGGCGGAGGCAGGATCTGGGTCAATCATGATGCTGAAAGTGTTGGGCCGGCTGCCAGTAGTGTCAAGGATAAGACTTCGATTTGAAAAACAAGAAAATTAAAACAGCTGATTGTTTGGAAGTGTGGCTACCCTGCTTAAGCCTATCGTTATCGGGTAGACAAAAGATATCACTGCCCACCCGACAAATAAACATGTACGATTTACAATAGTTTCTTTCAACAGCGAAGTCCGTACAGTTGTGACAGTAATTCATTTGTTGCCACGTCATTAGTTAATAAATTTACTATAAAAAGTTACGACCGCTGTTTTTTTTATAAGTATTCGTATAAGAAGGGGTTTATTGATAAAAAAAATTAATCTAATTAATAATTAGACAACTTTTTGGGAAATGGTATAATAGCTATGATTGCATATACTGCAAGACTTAAAACATAAACTATGGTTTCATTCACTAATAATTTGATCATATATGGCCGAGAAGTTCTTTAATTTGGCGAATTTAGGCAAATTTTCTTCAAAATTTCTCAAAAATTTGTCAAATTAGTTGCCTGTGTGAACTTAGCTTTACGATTTGCAGTCACAAACTAAGCGAGAGATAATACTTTTCCAGACCAAACGTATTTTCCATAATTTTGTAAGCAAAAACTTTTAGAAAATGTCGAAAATGGATTACTTCTCCGTAACTATTGTCGGGTGGCTGGCTGTTAAAGTTAGTGTGACCGTGCACTCAGTTTGATTTAAGATGGCGCCAAAATTTAATTTAACTAAACTTAACTCATTTTGAACTTGTGCCTAGCATTCTTTACCGTTTTCAATTCAATAGAAACTTTTATAAGAGTTTTGGTAAAAAAAAGCTTTACCTCTTTATTATGAATTTTAAAATAAAATCCATTTAATTTTCGGGTCTAGCAAATACTTCAAAATAAATGCAATTTTGGGCATCACATTAACTCCTTTAACTACAGTTCTTCATGCTGTTTCGTTTTCCGTGGAAAATCCTTGTGAGCACGCACTTCTATTCCCGCTTGTGTTACCAAGCGAACAAATTCCTGCTTATCAAAACGATAATTGGTAAATTTGGCATGTGCTCCACCCTCGGGATGATGTCCTTCGTCTTGGGGATACACCAGATCACGTTTCTCCCAGGTTACATAGTGTACACCACGTAAACGTGCCAAATCCTTATAACAATTGGGATCCTCACAGTTGTACAGCTCGAATATGCAAGCCCAATTGGGTAAGAAGAGCAAGTGAGTTAGGCCGGCGCCATGCATGCCAATTAAGATATCCGTGTTGCGCGTAATGGCCAGTTGCTCGGTAAATGAGAGTCTAAAAATAGAGTTTTCAATTGAAAAACTTAAAAGGAGCAAAAATATCTTACCGTTCATAGGACACCCGCTGGACTAGGTAATCCTCTTGCTGTTCCAGCTGCTCCAATAGTTCCTGCTCATTCAGCACCTGGCGCCACTTGGTTCGTCGTGAGAGATAAGTGATTCTTAACTTAGGTTTGGGCGGCTCGAAAGGAATCTGCAGACGATGCAGTATAAACTCAGAGAAAGCCCGAAATAGACCAGAATTAGAGCAGCCTTGAATCTAAGCAAGACAATTATTAATTATAACGAAACTATCAACAAAAACCAGTTACTCACAATGGGCGTGTTATAGAACAAACCAAAGATCATGCGTGGCAGCAGCGGCATAACCAAATTCCTAAAGCAAACTCTCTTACCCTGCACCTCGTTTAAAGTCCATACGGGTCTTTGGGTAAAAGCCTTGAATGTATCGCTGAAGGGTGAATCATATGGATATGTCTCCCAGATGAGTATTTGAACATCAGTGTTAAAGGCAGCCGGATGAGATTGATTCACAAAAAGCGAGGCATACAGATTGAAAAAGTCACAAAAATGATGATACATATTGTAAGTGGCATCGATTTTCATGATAAAGGTGGGCGTTTCCACTACCACATCACAGAGACCACTCTCCATTACGGGCTTCGGCGAGATCTCAAAATTACGTAGCTCTGGTCCCCAAGATTGCAGGGCGGAACCTATATGCTCCAATTCTCCAGTGAGACGAGTGCGATTTAGTTCACAGTGTCCCATTATCTGACCTGGTTTAAGTACATCCATATGATAACGTATGCGTTCCTCTCTCTCAGTCAAGTCACGAAAATCAAAGAGTAAATTACGCCCACGACAGAAACGCAGATACCGGGTACACTCCAATGAGGAATCCGTGACATATTTGGGCATACACTGGGGCGTCAGTTCGGCCAGTTGTTGCTGTATATAACCAAAGTCCGCCTGGTAATAGAAAGTCTCCACCTGAGCCTCTTTACTTTGCACCCAACCAGTGTGATCGCCGGGACATAGAGGAGTCTGGAAGCGTGCCTCTGAGCTGCAATCAATTTCATGTCCCCAGCAGGCAGGCGTAGAGGCTGAGATCTTGGTGGCGTTGGCCGGCAAGTGTTGCTTCAGTTTGGGAAATGTGTTGAGGTAGCGTACGAGATGATCAGATGGCAAATTGGGCAGGCTCAGGGTATGTTTCGCATTAAGTTGGGCTAGGCACAGACATAAAAGTCCATTGAGTATTATAAGCAGCATTGGCAGTTCCATTTTTCTGTTTCCTTTTTTATTTTAAGTACTTCGTTGCAGTTTCACGCACGACTTTCACAGCCACAGCCAAAGCATCTTTAACTGCATTTTTTCATGGCCAACAATGGCTAGGCGGCTTTTGCTTGATGATCTCACTTGGCTGCTCTCAGCTCAGGTGTTTAAGATGATTATGATTGAGTTAATGTTGATTTCCTATCCATCATTGTGGAGTGGAGTGAAGAGCAAAAACAAAAACCTGCTTAGAACCAGCAGCTGCTGAAAACAGCTGTTTAGAATTAAGGGTGACCAGACCACTGCATAAGTAAGAATACAAGCCACCGTGGTCAGGGTGTGTAAAAAAATTTAGTGTACTTACACAACTTATTTTAACTACAAATTAACTTTTAATTAAATGAAATTTGAACTTAATAAATAAAGCAAATACATACGAAACTGTTGTTTATTAAATTTCAATTAAACACGCGCACATTTGTAACTGTGTGACTAAATGTTCTGGTGTGCCCGAAAATTGCTTGTTAAATCCAGCAGTGGATGCTCCCTTAAGTAATTTCTTATACCTATGGCCAATTTCTCTTCTTCCAGATAGATGTTCTATGTCAGATAAACTAAAAATTTACTTTATGTTAGTTTATGAATCAATAAAGTATTGGCACAGCTGTATTTCAAAGTTATTTTCCAAATATATTTGTTTATATTTAACTTAAAGAAATTTAAAAAGTAAGAAATTCATTGTTTTCGAAAAAACTAAATGTAATTTCTTTTATTGTTTTGTTGCAAATTAATAATAACTAAAAAAAGGGCACAATTTTTATTTCAAATAAGTATATTATTAAGGTTTTAATGGCTTACGCTGAGGTACTCGTAAATGATACCCCGCTCTATATAGCTATTTCCTCACAGTTTGTGGATGAATGGTTCATTCAAAGCATTAATGCATTTTCAGTGCATAATTTCACAACCAGATGGATTAGCCTACTTGCTTTTGCATACCATTTCTAGAAACGATACAGAATCAAAATGAAAAAACGAACAAAATTTTACCATTTATAGAAAGACCCTTTTTTTTTTTGCAAATTAACTGAAATATGTGAATTTTTTGCTGTGTCAAAAAACTTTCTTGACATACTGTATATTTCGCGCACCTCTATATTTCTGGTCACCCTAAATTCTGCATGACTTTTCTTTGACTTTTCGCTGAGTTCTGATACAATTTCCAATGAATTTTTGCAATTAAAGCAAATAATTAAAGTCAACTACCATGCGTACTGTGCCGAAGTCGTAAGTGTTAAATAAATAAAACATATTAATATTACAAATAAATGAAAATTATATTGCAGCCTCGGTCTCATGGTCACCACCCCCGGCGGCTCCGCGGCTACTACAGAAAAGCTCCACAACAGTTTGGAGGATATCAATTTGGATCAATTCCTAAAGACCTCCAACTATGAGGATACGGTCAAACAGTTGGATATTTACTATGGGATTGGTAAGATTGGAGAAGATTGGCCGAACTTTATATAACCTTGAAGACGCCGCTGTAGGGCAGGGGCAATTAAGCAAATAATTGTTGCTGATGCCGATGTCGATGTGGATGTCGATGCTTCTATTTATAAACTTGGCAAAGTGTTTTCGCGTCTTCCTCTTGCTTGTAAACATTCCGTTTTTGTTTTGTTTGCATTTTGTCAACAAAGTTTTTCCGGTTTGCTTTACTAATCTTCAGTTAGTTGATAATTATGCCAATTAAAATTTTCACTTTCTCCTTCTTGCAGTTAAACGCCAACTTTTGCGCTATCAGAGTCCCATAACGGGTCTGTTCCCGGTGATGAGCACGGATCAGGTGGTGGGTTCGGTACGTGATAGTGTCTATTGTGCGGCCGCAGTCTGGAGCTTATATCAGGCATACAGACGCATCGATGATGATCGTGGCAAGTCCTATGAACTGGGTCAGAGCACGGTAAAGTGCATGAGAGGCATCCTAGAGTGCTGGGTGAAGCAGGCCTCAAGAGTGGAGCTATTCAAATCGCGTCAGTCCAATACACATGCATTGCACAGCAAATTTCAACTGCATACAGGCGAGAAAATCTATCCGGATGAGTTTTACAATCATTTGCAAATTGATTGTGTGAGTGCCAATGATTACTCCTGTAGAGAATCTCATTTGATAATTCTTTTTCTTTTCCCTTTTTAGGTCTCTTTGTATTTGCTTTATTTGGTACAAATGATAACCTCTGGCCTACAGATCATCTACACCCACGATGAGGTGGCTTTTGTGCAAAATCTGGTTTATTATGTGGAGCGTGCCTATCGTACACCCGATTTTGGCATGTGGGAAAGAGGTTCCAAATATAATAATGGCACACCCGAAATTCATGCCTCCTCCATAGGTAAGATTGTTATTTATTTGTTTACCTTACCTTTAGCTCTTTGCTTTTCCTACCTTCCTTAGGCATGGCCAAGTCTGCACTGGAGGCCATCAATGGCTGCAATTTGTTTGGTGAAAAAGGCGCCTCCTGGAGCGTTGTCTATGTAGATATTGATGCACACAATCGCAATCGCAGCATTTTTGAAACCATGTTACCTCGCGAATCCAGCTCCAAGGTAATTTAAGTCATCTCCCTTTGATCTAGCTTAATCCCTCTTGCTTTTCAATTTCAGGGTGTAGATGCCTCACTCTTGCTGACACTCTCCTTTCCGGCATTTGCCTCGCATGAGGAACGCCTTGTCGAGCAGACAAAACAAAATGTCGTTAATCGTTTACGCAGCAAAATGGGTTTCAAACGCTTCACTCGCGATGGTTTCCTATGCAAAAACGAGGATAAAACACGTCGCTATTATCATTCAGGCGAATTGAAAGAATTCGAGGGTCTGGAATGTGAATGGCCACTCTTCTTTATAGCCATGATTATTGATGGTGTGTTTAAGAACAATAACGAACAGATTGAAGAGTTCCAAAACGATTTGCGTCGTTGTCTGCGTAGCGATGCCAATGGTGATCCAGTGGTAACCATGTACTATGCACCCGATGGCGATGGTTCCTATATGCGTGCTCCATCACAATCATTGTTCCTATGGGGTCAATCCTTCTTTATCATAGCCCAGTTGCTTACAGCTGGATTATTGCATATAAATGAGCTGGATCCCATAAGACGATATTTGCCTAGCTATAATCGACCAAGGAGAGCAGGTCGTTATTCGGCTTTTCAGGTGAGTTGATTGTCTGTGGAAAATGGGGGCCTAAATTGGATGCCATGAAATGAGTTTACATGAGAATACAGGAATATTAGTTGGGCTACATAGATTATTATCTTGTACAGGGGTGTCCTAGAAATCTATAGAGATTTTCGTAAGAACCATTTGACTTTCTAATAAACTTGGACTACTTTATTTGTGAAGCTACAATAATAAGACTGTCTACTAGATCATATGGAAGGGAAACCGTAGGCAGTAAATCTACTTGACTTTGAGCAGGCGGTTTCAAATCGCTCAACTTTCGTCATTATAATCTAGTAGCCCGTCATGTTCGTGCCCCTTCACAGGTTATAAGAACGTTTAACGTTTATACGAAAACCTCTAGAGATTTCTGGGACACACCCGATAATGACAAGATACCAATTTGTGATCAACAAGCTGTAGCTTAAACGGTTTGGGGGTTATGAATTTTACATTTTGACAATAGCTTCCTTTAGTGATCGGAAATTGTACTAAGGAAGCATGGAAAAAAAGTTTAAAAGTGAGTCCAAATTTGATCTGAAAATCGATTTGAAATCGCAAAATTCTGCGAAAGTGGGAGCATGGCTGTAAAACAGGGGCTGGCATGCGTGTGTGTGTGTGTTTAGCCACGCACATTTAGCTCTTGGTGGTTGTTGTAAAAGAGCGTAATATAAGCTCGTATACTGTCGGTGTGTCGATGTCGCTGCCGCAGAGCAGTATTGTATACACAGAGAGATAGGGACGCGCTGGACTCTGCTGTAAATGGTGAAAATAACTACAAATATGCTTTCTTGATATCGGAAAATAAAAAAAAAAAACTTTCTTTGATTAAAATTCAATTTAAGAACAAAAAAAAACTAGACTTGTGTCTGGCCATGAGTCGAACCCGGCGGCAGGTTGTTTTCCATCAGGCCACTCCGACAGTCCGAATTTACATCATATAAAGCATAACTCATAAATAACTCTCAACACTTTTTTCAGTTCGCTCTGCTCACGTCACTGACCGAAAAACCAAATATAAAAGGGGCCCGGGCTTCCCGCAACCGAATGTGTTCTGTTATCGCGCTCATTGTTAAGTGGCTGTGGTTGACCACACAGCACTAATCGGTCTGACAGCAACCGAATAACAGGCCCAACTCAGTCAATTGGTCTTAAATTGCGTGCCTCTCGAAGACCGAACTCTCAAAATGTTATTTGAAAAGGTTGCAGACTCAAGAGTTGCGCCAGAGTTTAACATAAGCAGAGAGAGAGTCTATGCGAGAGAGAACGAGAGAGCGCGTATAGTTCGTCGCAT